>JAQOWZ010000006.1:34010616-34557776 GCA_035578165.1 Stenolophus ochropezus | reverse complement strand
AACGCGCTATCTCAGAGTGCGGGAATTTTATAATTTTTCATCATATTTTAGCTAAAAGAAAACATTACAACAAGAAAAGTGCTATTCCAAGGGTGGTAGGTATACTAGAATCTAGCCCATGTAGCTTACAATATACAACGTATTCATTACCATAACAAACGAAAATTGAATGTTTATTATCTGATTAGTACCACGTTTTGGTCACTTTTGGATGTCCAATGCCTAAAATTATTCATAGTATAGATCCTAAAGCATGAATATAAATGTATTAACAAAAATATTCATTTCAAGAATAGGTAAAATTTAACTTTATTTTTGGAAAAAATCATATAAATACTTGCTTCCGCGCCCGAATTTTATAATTTTTCATCATATATTAGCTAAAAAAAAAACATTGCAACAAGAAAATTGCTATTTCAAGTATGGTATGTATTCTAGAATCCAGCCCATGTAGCTTACAATATAAAACGTATTCAATAAAATGACACCCGAAAATTGAATGTTTATTATCTGATTGGTACCACGTTTTGGTCACTTTTGCAAATCTAATGCTAACACCATCCATAGTATAGATCTTAAATTATGAATATGAATGTTTTAATAAAAATATCCGTTTCAATAGTAGGTAAAATCTGACTTTATTTTTGTAAAAAATTATATAAATATTTGCTGTCGCGCCCGAATTTTATAATTCTTTATCATATTTTCCCTAAAACAAAAACATTGCAACAAGAAAATTGCTATTTTAAGTGTGGTAGGTATTCTAGAATCCAGCCCATGTAAATTACAATATACAACGTATTCATTAACATAACAAACGAAAATTGAATGTTTATTATCTGATTGGTACCACGTTTTGGTCACTTTTGGATGTCCAATGCCTAAAACCATCCATAGTATAGATCCTAAAGCATGAATATGAATGTTTTACAACAATTATCATTTAAAGAATAGGTAAAATCTAAACTTATTTTTGTAAAAAATCATATAAATACTTGCTTCCACGCCCGAATTTTAAAATTCTTCATCATATTTTAGCTACAAGAAAACATTGCAAAAAGAAATTTGCTATTTCAAGTGTAATAGGTATTCTAGAATCCAGCCCATGTAGCTTACAATATACAACGTATATACTCGTATTAGAATGACAAACGAAAATTGAATGTATATTACCTGATTGGTACTGCGGTTTGATCACTTTTGCATGTCCAATGCTGAAAACCATCCATAGTATAGATCCTAAAACATGAATATGAATGTTTTATGAAAAATATCCATTTCAAGAGTAGGTAAAATCTGTTTTTATTTTTGTAAAAAATCATATAAATATTTGCGTCCTCGCCCGAATTTTATAATTCTTTATCATATTCTAGCTAAATAAAAATATTGCAACAAGAAAATTGCTATTTCAAGTGTGGTAGGTATTCTAGAATCCAGCCCATGTAGCTTACAAAATACAACGTATTCATTAAAATAACATATGAAATTTGAATGTTTATTATCTGATTGGTACTACGTTTTGGTCACTTTTTGATGTCCAATGCCTAAAACCATCCATAGTATAGATCCTAAAGCATGAATATGAATGTTTTACAAAAATATCCATTTCAAGAATAGGTAAAATCTGACTTTATTTTTGTAAAAAATCATATAAATATTTGCTTTCGCGCCCGAATTTTAAAATTCTTCATCATATTTTAGCTACAAGAAAACATTGCAACAAGAAATTTGCAATTTCAAGTGTGGTAGGTATTCTAGAATCGAGCCTATGTAGCTTACAATATACAACGTATTCATTAAAATGTCAAACGAAAATTAAATGTTTTTTATCTGATTGGTACCCACGTTTTGGTCACTTTTGCATGTCCAATGCTAAAACCAACCATAGTATAGATCCTAAATTATGAATATAAATGTTTTAAGAAAAATATCCATTTTAAGAATAGGTTAAATCTGACTTTATTTTTGAGAAAAATCATATAAATATTTGCTTCCCGCGCCCCGAATTTTATAATTCTTCATCATATTTTAGCTAAAAGAAAATATTGCAACAAGAGAATTGCTATTTCAAGTGTGGAAGTTATTCTAGAAACCAGACCATGTAGCTTACAATATACAACGTATTCATTAAAATGACACCCGAAAGTTGACTGTTTATTATCTGATTGGTACCATGTTTTGGTCACTTTTTGATGTCCAATGCCTAAAACCATCCATAGTATAGATCCTAAAGCATAAATATAAATGTTTTACAAAAATATCCATTTCAAGAATAGGTCAAATCTGACTTTATTTTTGTAAAAAATCATATAAATATTTGCTTTCGCGCCCGAATTTTAAAATTATTCATCATATTTTAGCTACAAGAAAACATTGCAACAAGAAATTTGCTATTTCAAGTGTGGTAGGTATTCTAGAATCCAGCCCACGTAGCTTACAATATACAACGTATTCATTAAAATGACAAACGAAAATAAAATGTTTTTTATCTGATTGGTACCACGTTTTGGTCACTTTTGCATGTCCAATGGTAAAACCATCCATAGTATAGATCCTAAATCATGAATATGAATGTTTTAAGAAAAATATCCATTTCAAGAATAGGTAAAATCTGACTTTATTTTTGAGAAAAATCATATAAATATTTGCTTCCACGCCCGAATTTTATAATTCTTCATCATATTTTTGCTAAAAGAAAACATTGCAACAAGAAAATTGCTATTTCAAGTGTGGAAGTTATTCTAGAAACCAGACCATATAGCTTACAATATACAACGTTTTCATTAAAATGACACCCGAATATTGAATGTTTATTATCATATTGGTACCACGTTTTGGTCACTTCTGCATGTCCAATGCTAAAACCATCTATAGTATAGATCCTAAAGCATGAATATGAATGTTTTAACAAAAATAACCATTTCAAGGATAGGTCCCAAGTAGCACACGAAGTTGCAAATAAGCTGCGGTGACGTTACTGCAGTAAAAAATGATAGCATTTTGGCTACTACAGCTAGCATCGTAACTTTATAATAGAGTTGTTATAGAGCTGGCATAGCAAAAGTGGTAAAACATTTTCTTGCTTTAAAAGTGTTGTTACAGCGATTTAGCTGCAGCTAGTTGGCTATCAATTCAATCAAAATATAGTCATTTAGTTGTTTATTTTTTGAGCTCTATATTAGCAATATTGCTTTGAAAGCATATATAAAGCAATATAACTTTGCTATTTTAAAGACTTTTAAACAATAATTTGGCTGTATACTGTTGAGTTGTTTGATTCAAAAATAACTATTTTGTAACAATCTATAGAATTAATAGCTGCCGTTTGTATACTTAAACTTCAATGTATACAATATGTACAATTTAGCTAACATTATATTATAGATACACAATAATATAATAAGTGCTAGAAAATTTTAAAATCAGAATTTCACAGTTACATTACTCAAAATTTAATAACAACGTCATTTGATCGGTAAATATAGAGATGATACTTTGTAAAAACAAACGCGCTCTAAAAAAATCATTTATTAAATAAGTTATTTATTAATTCGAAAAATTTATTAAATATTTTTTTATTAAAAAATGTGGCTAAAATTGGTTTAATTTATTTTATTATGTAAAAATATTAAATTTGAAATTGTTTTCCACTGTATAATATCCAAGAAGACTGATAAATATAAATTTTAAAAAAGTAAACATTTCTAGTTTACAAAATGGTTGCCATTCTCTACCGTTTACATCGGCTACTCAGATTAAAAAAGATGTCTGCATGTCTTAAATACAAAGATATAGCTCTGGTGGACGTAATAATAACTCAATAATAGAAATTTGGGTAGTAAAGTCATTTGGTCGTGACATTGCCTTTAATGTACATGAAATATACATAAAGATAGCTATTTGGCTGTTTTTGTACCCTAATATATAGTTAAAACAGTCACTGTTGCTATATGGCTGTGTATACAACTCTATTACAGCTATTTCGCTGCATTAGCTTCCATTTTTATTTATTTATAGCAGTATTCCTTTTCGAGAGAGTCCTGTCAAATAATATAAACTAAAATGTTCAAAGTTGTACAAACTGTTGAAGACGACGAGGTAACACTTTGTGTCATTCCCGAAAATTGGGAAGAAAATGGAACACTTTATTGGCCCCCAGGTAAAAAGGGCATGTTGCTCAGAAAAGACGCGACTAGTATTCCTAATCGGAATACCTGGTCTAAACAAAATTGTGTAGTGAAAAGGCACAGCATTAAAACTTTTCGGGAGGCCAATCAAATAGAACTACATTTATCGCAGTTTATAGACACAGAGGATGAGGAAAAGTAAGAGTTCTTTTATAATTGAGACCAAATTATTATTTAATATTTTTTATTGATAGTCATAAACTGGATAAGGTGCCTTCCGCGCAACAAAACGATGTCACAGATTTAAATTATTTAATTATTAATAGCGACAAACAACCTGCAACTGTTGAAACTGTGCAAAATAATGTTCACTATGAACCATCTACAAATGTTATAACATCTTCAGCATCAATGCCAATCAATTATGTTACTATTAATCCAGCTGATATAACAAATTCTTCAGTTGAATCTGCAGCTGCAACAAAAACTCCTAGCATGCTGAATAATAATTTAATTTTTGCGGTAAATGAAGCTGATGAAGGGGTTGTGACATTTCCAACCAATTTTAATCTAAACGCATTGAACCAAGGTAAGTAAAATACAATAAAAACTAAATATAAAATACTAACTACAAATTTTTAGTTGCACTAGATGAAAAGTTGCAAATTATTTGCAATAATCAAATAAATATTATTGAAGAACAGCAGAAAATTCGAAATGATATTTCTGCCTTGCACGTAAAATTTGACAAACTAGTAGACATTTTAATAAAAAAAGCGAATACCTCTAACAATGTTTCAGAAGATAATTCATTGGAAAATGAAGTTGCTGAAATGTTGCCGTTATCTTCAGAACAAAGCATGAATGTGTTGGAAAATAAATTGCAAGAAACTGAATTCGAAACTGCATTTGTAAGTTTTATTTTTCTTATTTTGTAATTGTGAAATCATTTCATTTTTAATATCCAACAGGTGAAATATATGAGTAAAGTAGGAGGTGTAGCTGGAAATAAGAATGCCGGTAAAATTGCTTACATGGTAATGGACCGTATATTTGAAAGGTCACTCTTAATAGAGTGCTCCTGGACAGGCTCAAGTAAAAAAAAAGACGTAAAGAAAATATGTTTCTTGCGTTTCACACGAATTATACAAACATTTTTTAAAATTATTAATTTGGCTGATTCAAGATACACAATTAAAGACAATGATGATTTCTTACGGCGAATCCTTAAAAATAGTGTTAGTCGCAATAACCAAGTTGGAACAGCTCGAAAACGGTGATTATAGAAAAAATAAATACACATTTTCAATTTATTACAATCTTTTATTGATGTTTTACAGAAAAGAAAAAAATGAACTAGAAGAAAACGCCGAAGATACAGTAGCTATCAATAATGTTGGTAATATAACTAATAATTCAACCATTGTCGAAGATATTAATAACATGATACCTACTAATGATACTCAACTGCAATAACGTTAATTATATTGTTAATAACAAATATTATATACGGGTACATGTATACGAGAATTACTATGTATAAAAAACACAATATGTACTTATTTTTGTAAGGTATTTATGAAAAGAAAGAATAAATATTTTTTTGTTACTAACTTGGTGCTCGTTGATCATTTTTGTTACATA
This sequence comes from Stenolophus ochropezus, assembly GCA_035578165.1. Taxonomy (NCBI): domain Eukaryota; kingdom Metazoa; phylum Arthropoda; class Insecta; order Coleoptera; family Carabidae; genus Stenolophus; species Stenolophus ochropezus. The sequence goes on along the minus strand of JAQOWZ010000006.1, from coordinate 34,552,005 downwards.
AATCTAAGGTATGAATTAAAGGAAAAAATACAGTTTGTTGATTATAATGTACCGCAACTAATTTACATTTAACCTCATTAACAGGATATAACTTAGGCAAATTTTCTTCACATTTTGATGAGTATATATTTAAGTACGATGATGCTATTGGTGTATCAAAAAAGTTACATTTGTTCTTTAAACTGGTTCCGTACAAATACACAATATCATCAATTACGGTGGCATTTTTCATTCCTACAATTTCATTATTTCGTGTTAAGAACCATTTATCATTATATCTGTTCGATAATTTTAATCCGTCATATAATTCTACTTTGTAAAAAAATTTTGTTAAGAGGCCAATATGACAATTTCTACCTGAATTTTCATTCTTTAAAATAGGATATGTTTTTTTTGTTACTGCCTCTCTATGATTTAAATTTCTTGCTTCTGTAATGCGTCGAGCTATTTGGGATAACGGTTTGTTTCCAGTCCTAAGTAACGTTTTGATTTTGTGTAAGATGTTTTCAAATGGATATGAGCTAAACGTAGAAAGAATACCAAATTTTTTGACTTCGTCAATTAGATGACAAAGATTATGTACATTGCTGGTTATAGATGCAATTCCATATATTTTAATGTATTTTTCAATGAAGGTTTGTATTAGTTTGTCTGCAACATTTAAAGAAGTTGAATATGTATAACTAGAACATATTACAATGGCACAAAAAAACAGCAAGAAATGCTGGTATACTTCATTGGATAAACAACTTTTCAAAATTACTGGTCCTAAATACAAGAGAAAAGTTCGATATTCTGTGCCTTTCCAATATTTTAAGCAATCCAGTGATCTAACCGCACGGTGATTTTCACTCGGCATTCTGCATTGTTTTAGGAAATCAGATACAGAGTTAATTGTAGATGCAGACCATTTCGTTTGAAAATTAAATGTTCCATATGCCCAACCAGTTAATAATCGTTTCATTATGCCCAGATCTATTAAGTGCAAAGAGTCGCCAATCGGGAAAGCATTCACCATATCTATCGGAAGTTTCTCAAGAGGAGTACTAGATCGATGATGATCAGAATCGGTTTTGTTTCGAAAACTTGCGTCTGTTCTTCTGGGCATATCAATACGTGGGAAACTAATACGATGTTCACGACTATAAAACTCACCAGTTGTGATACATTTTAGACACGAGCTATAGCCATTGAAGTTCACAGTACCTATTGACAAAGAAAATATTAAAATAATTGCAACATAACATTCTTTCGCTTTTACCTTTGACAAAAGATCGTGCTGGTGTGTCACATATGAAACATCTAACACGCAAATTAATTTTATGTTCATTAATATAAATACCGTTTTCCAAAATTTGTAATAATTCATTCACAAATGGGGTCAGAAATTCTTCTGTATTGCTTGGTTTGCTTTCACCACAATAAATTCCAATTACCATAGGCTGATATTCCATTTCATGTATGTTAAATAAAATGGGCCAAAATTGGATCTTTGTACTATTATGAATTGGTAATCCATCGATATTAAAGTTTAAAGCAATGTCTATTGATTTTTCTAGAGTAGAAAAACATTTCAATAAACATGTGTGCAGTCCATTATGCCAATATTGTCCGTTGCCCATTGGAACAATTGTTACACTTCTTGGAGATTCTAATAATGATCGCGAGTCTTTTGGTAAATTCATGTTAAATTGTGACATTATATTTAAAAGTGAATTTATAGCACTGTGACATATATTGTAAGACAGTGCCCACTTTCTTAATAATTCTGATAAATTATCTTTTTCGTAGTCTATTGACTCATTATCATCATCATCAGATGCTGAATTTGAAAAATTGTCATTTTCTTGGTCTTCCTTCTTGGAATTTATGGAACACAATGGAACATCTTCAATTTCTTCCACACTCTCCTTTTGCAATGTGCTTGGGAATTCCAAATTATTTGTAATACCTTGAGTTGGCTTACTTTGGGACAGATTAGGTATTATGGTTGTAATAAATTCATTGCGAGTGGAAGACTGAATATTTCTATTATTTATTGTTCTTATATTCACTGAACGACTTAATACCATATTGGTTTGATGATTTCGTATTTTACGGTAGTATGACGTACTGTATTTATATTTTTTTAATTTTTGCAAGTCAAACACTAACGAATTTTTCTCCATTTTTCACAAAATTTATAACAACACAGTTACACAAAAACAAGATCAATATATATCAGCGACCTTTAGCACGAAAACATTTGACATTTAATTACCCATATAGATATTTTAAAACAAAATTTACATAGAATAAAATACACTATTTTGTCGTTTATCTAAGCTGTAAAAAGCATTTTATAACCAAAGTTATTGCTAAATTTTTATAGCTTTAATTAGGTATATATATTTAACTAAAAAATTAACTTTGCAACTAAAATAATAGACAAATGATAAAAGCTGTTAGAGGGTGGTTTTTATAGCTGTAAGATAAATTTAAAAGCTCATAGTACAGAAATAATGCTTTAGCTGTTATTCTTATTTTATTCACAGTTGTAAAATCTATTATATGACTAAAATTGTGTACACTAAAGTTGATGCTGTAATTATGGATTTTTAATAACTAAAAAATAAACTTTACAGAGAGAAAAATGGCTGGATCGCCAATATGGCTGTAAATAGTATTTGCGAAGACAATTATTCAGGCATAAATATTAGACAAAATGCAGCTTAAATAACAGCTGATATACAGCCAAAACAATGCTGTCACAACGATTTCCCAGCCATAGTTTAGCTGTGCTAGCTAGTTTTCCCAAACTGTGCTACTTGGGGTATAATCTGACTTTATTTGTGAAAAAAATCATATAAATATTTGCTTCCGTGCCTGAATTTTATAATTTTTCATCATATTTTAGCTAAAAGATACATTGCAACAAGATAATTTCTATTACAAGTGTGGTAGGTGTTCTAGAATCCAGCCCATGTCGCTTACAATATACAACGTATTCATTAAAATGAAAGCCGAAAAATTAATTTTTATTATCTGATTTGTACCACGTTTTGGTCACTTTTGCATGTCCAATGCTAAAACTATCCATAGTATAGATCCTGAAGCGTATATATGAATGATTTAACAAAGATATCCATTTCAAGAATAGGTACAATCTGACATTATTTTTGAAAAAAATCATATAAATATTTGCTTTCGCGCGGGAATTTTATAATTTTTCATCATATTTTAGCTAAAAGAAAACATTGCAACAAGAAAATTGCTATTTCAAGTGTGGTAGGTATTCTAGAATCCAGCAAATGTAGCTTACAATATACAACGAATTCATTAAAATGACACCCAAAAATTGAATGTTTATTATTTGATTGATACCACGTTTTGGTCACTTTTGAGTGTCCAATGCTTAAAACCATCCATAGTATAGATCCTAAAGCATGAATATGAATGTTTTAACAAAAATATCCATTTCAAGAATAGTTAAATCTGACTTTATTTTTGTAAAAAAACCATACAAATATTTGCTTCCGCGCCCGAATTTTATAATTCTTCATCAAATTTTAGCTAAAAGAAAACATTGCAACAAGAAAAGTGCTATTCCAAGGGTGGTAGGTATACTAGAATCTAGCCCATGTAGCTTACAATATACAACGTATTCATTAACATAACAAACGAAAATTGAATGTTTATTATCTGATTGGTACCACGTTTTGGTCACTTTTGGATGTCCAATGCCTAAAATTATTCATAGTATAGATCCTAAAGCATGAATATAAATGTATTAACAAAAATATTCATTTCAAGAATAGGTAAAATTTAACTTTATTTTTGGAAAAAATCATATAAATACTTGCTTCCGCGCCCGAATTTTATAATTTTTCATCATATATTAGCTAAAAAAAAAACATTGCAACAAGAAAATTGCTATTTCAAGTATGGTATGTATTCTAGAATCCAGCCCATGTAGCTTACAATATAAAACGTATTCAATAAAATGACACCGGAAAATTGAATGTTTATTATCTGATTGGTACCATGTTTTGGTCACTTTTGCATATCTAATGCTAAAACCATCCATAGTATAGATCTTAAATTATGAATATGAATGTTTTAATAAAAATATCCGTTTCATTAGTAGGTAAAATCTGACTTTATTTTTGTAAAAAATTATATAAATATTTGCTTTCGCGCCCGAATTTTATAATTCTTTATTATATTTTCCCTAAAACAAAAACATTGCAACAACAAAATTGCTATTTTAAGTGTGGTAGGTATTCTAGAATCCAGCCCATGTAAATTACAATATACAACGTATTCATTAAAATGTCAAACGAAAATTAAATGTTTTTTATCTGATTGGTACCACGTTTTGGTCACTTTTGCATGTCCAATGCTAAAACCATCCATTGGTATAGATCCTAAAGCATGAATATGAATGTTTTAGAAAAATATCCATTTCAAGAATAGGTAAAATCTGACTTTATTTTTGTAAAAAATCATATAAATATTTGCTTTCGCGCCCGAATTTTAAAATTTTTCATCATATTTTAGCTACAAGAAAACATTGCAACAAGAAATTTGCTATTTCAAGTGTGGTAGGTATTCTAGAATCCAGCCCATGTAGCTTACAATATACAACGTATTCATTAAAATGTCAAACGAAAATTAAATGTTTTTTATCTGATTGGTACCACGTTTTGGTCACTTTTGCATGTCCAATGCTAAAACCAATCATAGTACAGATCCTAAATTATGAATATAAATGTTTTAAGAAAAATATCCATTTTAAGAATAGGTTAAATCTGACTTTATTTTTGAGAAAAATCATATAAATATTTGCTTCCGCGCCCGAATTTTATAATTTTTCATCATATTTTAGCTAAAAGAAAATATTGCAACAAGAGAATTGCTATTTCAAGCGTGGAAGTTATTCTAGAAACCAGACCATGTAGCTTACAATATACAACGTATTCATTAAAATGATACCCGAAAATTGAATGTTTATTATCAGATTGGTACCACGTTTTGGTCACTTTTGCATGTCCAATGCTAAAACCATCCATAGTATAGATCCTAAAGCATGAATATGAATGTTTTAACAAAAATAACCATTTCAAGAATAGGTATAAGCTGACTTTATTTTGGAAAAAAATCATATAAATATTTGCTTCCGTGCCTGAATTTTATAATTTTTCATCATATTTTACTAAAAGAAAACATTACAACAAGATAATTTCTGTTACAAGTGTGGTAGGTATTCTAGAATCCAGCCCATGTCGCTTACAATATACAACGTATTCATTAAAATGAAAGCCGAAAAATTAATTTTTATTATCTGATTTGTACCACGTTTTGGTCACTTTTGCATGTCCAATGCTAAAACCATCCATAGAATAGATCCTAAAGCGTAAATATGAATGATTTAACAAAGATATCCATTTCAAGAATAGGTACAATCTGACTTTATTTTTGAAAAAAATCATATAAATATTTGCATTCGCGCCGGAATTTTATAATTCTTTATCATATTTTAGCTAAAAGAAAACATTGCAACAAGAAAATTGCTATTTCAAGTGTGGTAGGTATTCTAGAATCCAGCCCATGTAGCTTACAATATACAACGAATTCATTAAAATTACACCCAAAAATTGAATGTTTATTATCTGATTGATACCACGTTTTGGTCACTTTTGAGTGTCCAATGCTTAAAACCATCCATAGTATAGATCCTAAAGCATGAATATGAATGTTTTAACAAAAATATCCATTTCAGGAATAGGTAAGATCTGACTATATTTTTGTAAGAAAACCATATAAATATTTGCTTCCGCGCCCGAATTTTATAATTCTTCATCATATTTTAGCTAAAAGAAAACATTTTAACAAGAAAAGTGCTATTCCAGGGAGGTAGGTATACTAGAATCCAGCCCATGTAGCTTACAATATACAACGTATTCACTAATATGACACCCGAAAATTGAATGTTTATTATCTGATTGGTACGACGTTTTGTTCACTTTTGCATGTCTAATGCTTAAAACTATCCATAGTATAGATCCTAAAGCATGAATATGAATGTTTTAACAAAAATATCCATTTCAAGAATAGGTAAAATCTCACTTTATTTTTGTACAAAATCACATATATATTAGCTTCCGCCCCCGAATTTTATAATTCTTTTTCATATTTTAGCTAAAAGAAAACATAGCAACAAGAAAATTGCTATTTCAAGTGTGGTAGGTACTCAAGAATGTAGCTTACAATATACAACGTATTTATTAAAATGACTCGCGAAAATTGAATTTTTATTATCGGATTGGTAACACGTTTTGGTCACTTTTGCATGTCCAATGCCAAAACCATCCATAGCATAAATCATAAAGCATGAATATGAATGTTTTAACAAAAATATCCATTTCAAGAATAAGTAAAATCTGACTTTATATTTGTAAAAAATCTTATAAATATTTGCTTCCGCGCCCGAATTTTTTAATTCTTCATCATAATTTAACTAAAAGAAAACGTAGCAACAAGAAAATTGTTATTTCTAGTGTCGTAGGTATTCTAGAATCCAGCCATTGTAGCTTACGATATACAACGTATTCAGTAAAATGACACCCAAAAATTGAATGTTTATTATCTGATTGGTACCACGTTCCGGTCACTTGCGTGTCCAATGCTTAAAACCATCCATAGTATAGATCCTAAAGCATGAATATGAATGTTTTATCAAAAATATCCATTTCAAGAATAGGTAACATCTGACTTTATTTATGTAAAAAAACCATATAAATATTTGCCTCCGCGTCCGAATTTTATAATTCTTCATAATATTTTAGCTAAAATAAAACATTGCAACAAGAAAATTGCTATTTCAAGTGTGCTAGGTATACAAAAATTCAGCCCATGTAGCTTACAATATACAACGTATTCACTAAAATGACACCCGAAAATTGAATGTTTATTAACTGATTGGTACCACGTTTTGGTCACTTTTGCATGTCCAATGCTAAAACCATCCATAGTATAGATCCTAAAGCATGAATATGAATGTTATAACAAAGACATCCATTTCAAAAATAGGTACAATCTGACTTTATTTTTGTAAAAAATCATATAAATATTTGCTTCCGCGCCCGTATGTTATAATTCTTTATCAAATTTTAGCTAAAAGGAAGCATTGCAACAAGAAAATTGCTATTTCAAGTGTGGTAGGTATTCTAGAACCAGCCCATGTAGCATGTAAATATACAAAGTATTCATTAAAATGACACTCGAACATTGTATGCTTATTATCTGATTGGTACTACGTTTTGGTCACTTTTGCATGTCCAATGCTAAAACCATCCGTAGTATAGATCCTAAAGTATAAATATGAATGTTTTAACAAAGGTATCCATTTCAAGAATAGGTACAATCAGACTTTTTTTTGTAAAAATGTGCGGGATAACAGGGATGGATACCCAGGATATCGAGTATGGATGATGGAACAGTTGGTGAGGTTGTAAATCTCACTTTCACACAACCACGCGAAAAACACTTATTTATTTACACACAACCAAAACTATACAAGTAACAGATATAACAAATGTAGATACTTTACGGATCAAACTGGAGCAGTACAACAATTAATTGTTGCGGACCGATCCGAAACAACTTTTTCGCAGCAACGCCGGAACCGAACAGACTTGTACTTGTACAAATTTTTAAAACCAAAAAATTTGCTAGCGACAGCGCCACTAACAATAAACTACAAAAAATACAATGAAGCGTATATGGCGTTGACATTGGTAAATATGTGTTGTACCTTTTACAATATACGGAGCTGACAACAATTAAAATCTCAAACATACTGCCCACCTAGTCGAGAAGCGACTAAACTAAACAATTAACATGGAAGAACAATGAAACTTAAGTAAGCAATATCGTGTGGACATCAGACCGACTGTCTCGATCGGCAGAGGGTTTAGCCGGGAGATAGGTCGGCGAAGCTCTGAAGTGGCAGTATTGACGGTGACTACCCTGACGAGGCTGTCTGCCCCTGGATGCAGCTCAGTCACTCGGCCCAGTGCCCATCTACCTGGAGGCAGCTGCGGGTGGTGAACCAGCACTAACTGGCCTACCCTGAAGTTGGATCTTTGCCCGCGCCAGCGGGGACTTTGTTGCAGCTGGTGCAGGTACTGCTTTGACCACATCTTCCAGAAGTGCTGTGTGAGTCGTTGAACGAGCCGCCAGCGGGTCGCCAGGTCGCTGGGCTCGTCATGGGAACTTGGTCCTGGAACGGTCAGTAATGATGAACCAACCAGGAAATGCGCTGGGGTCAGCGCGGACAGGTCCGCAGTGTCCGACGAGGACGGCGTCAGCGTACGGGAATTCAGGCAGGCCTCTACCTGAGCCAGTACTGTAGATAGCTCCTTATACGTGAGGGTCGTCTCACCAATGGTTTTGCGGAGGAGACTCTTCACTGATTTGACTCCGGCCTCCCACAGGCCGCCGAAGTGCGGTGCAGATGGTGGAATGAAGCTCCAACGTGTGTCGGAATCGGACAGGGTAGAAGCTACTTTGTGGTAGAACAGCGACTCCTGATGGAACATGGAGCGCAGCTCTGCGCTGGCACCGACGAACGTCGTGCCGTTGTCGGAAAGCAGTTCGCTGCACACTCCTCGGTGTGCAACGAACCGACGGAAGGCCGCCAGGAAGGCCTTGGTCGTCAAGTCGCTCCAGGTGAAGCGCCTTGGTGGAAAGACAGACAAAGAGGGCGATGTAGGCCTTGGTGGAGTGTCGCCCACGACCTGGAGTCGGGCGGCACTGAATGGGTCCTGTGTAATCTACTCCTGAACGCAGGAAAGGGCGGCTGAGAGTCACTCTAGCAGATGGCAGGTTTCTCATGAGTTGTTTGCCCATCAGCGGACGACGGTGCCTGCAAGGGATGCAAGTTCGGAGCTTCTTTGTTAGGGCTCGCCCTTGGAGGATCCAGACGTGCTTCTGGATAAGTGAGAGAGTTAATGCTAAGCCAGCGTGGAGGGCTAATGCGTGCCAATGTAGGACATGTAGCTGGCTTAGCAGAGATGTCCTTGGAAGGATAGGCGGGTGTCTTTCGGAATCGGGAAGTCCGGAATTCTCGAGTCTACCGCCCACGCATAGCATGCCGTGAGCGTTGAGAAATGGATTTAGACTCACGAGAGGCGAAGTCCTTGGAATTGGTCTAGCGCTTTTCAGTTGCGCTATTTCAGTGGCAAACTTCTCTCTCTGGACGTTGCAAATCAGACGGACTCTCGCAGCAGTTAGTTCGAATGTGGTTAAGACGCCGGTGCATGTCTCTTGCTCTCGATCTTCCAGACCTGCAAGTCTGGAAATTCTTCCTCTCTTGTCGCAGCGGCAGGCAAATCGCATACACTAGGCTATTACGCAGAACATACATGACAGGGAGAAATACCACGCTAACAGAGCAAACTCTTCTTCAACCTAGACCAGCATAGAGCGGGTTTTCTAGACAGTTTCTTCACCTAATAAATCAGGTAACTCTTATGTTACGGTCGGCCAATTCTGAGGCGCGTCAGAAAGCCATAGAGGACCATTCCACCATAAGCTCGAGGTGGAGAGTATTTACAAAGTAACACCACAGGAGGCGATATCGGCAGGATTCTCTTCACCTGAGATGTGGCGCCAGGACAGCCCTGGCAGTGTGGTCTGTATGTAGGACACTCGATTGGCGACGAATGTCTTCCATCTACTTGGGTGTCCACGTATCCAGGCGAGTGTGACGGTGCTATCAGACCACCCGAACATAGGGAGATTGGAGATCCGCCGGGTTTGGCGGACGTACAGCAATAGACGAACTAGAAGCTGAGCAGCGCACAGCTCGAGACGTGGAATGGAGACAGTTTTCACGGGTGCCGTCTTGGTCTTGGAGGCGATGAGGGACGTGTGGAACGCTCCATCAGGATTGACTGTGCGGATGTAGACGACGGCGGCGTACGCCCTGGTGGAGGCGTCCGCGAATCCGTGAAGCTCTACGTCGGTCTCAGCTGGACTCAACTGAGTCCACCGTGGAATACGGATGTCTTGAAGGCGGCTGAGACTCTCTTGGAACGTGGACCACCTCTCCTGGCAGTGTGTGGTGAGAGGCTGATCCCAGTCTGACTTGGCAAGCCACAGGTCCTGCACCAGAATCTTCGCAGATATAACGACTGGGGAGATCCAGCCGAGCGGGTCGAAACAGTTGCGAGACCTTGGAGAGGACTGTGCGCTTCGTGGCGGGAACTGAGAGCGTTGTTGAGATACGCTCTCGGAAGAAGAATTCATCCTTCTCTGGATTCCACATGAGCCCTAACATCTTCGTGGATTCGGAGAGCTCGACGTTAGCAGCTGGAGTAGGCGCATTGGAACGGGCTTTAGCGAGCCCTAGGAGGTCTGAACAATTTGCGGACCATTTGCTCAGTTCGAACTTGCCTCTTGCGAGTAGTTAGATGAGCTCATCACGGCGTATGACAGCGTCTTCGAGGGAATTGGCTCCGGAGAGTACGTCGTCGACGTACGAATCTTCTACAAGGCATTCGGAGCCCCTTGGAAAGCTCTCTTGCTCGAGTCGAGCAAGTTGACGTAGGGTGCGGATCGCAAGATATGGTGCGCAAGCGGTCCCGTATGTGACCATTGATTTAATAAATATACATGGATGGAGCTATACGAATAGCTCTACACAGTGAATGGTGTGGCTAACATAAGAGAGAGATAGTTATATATAAAGTTTTGCGGTGGGAGAGGGATAGATGATTTGTACCACGTGACTTGTGGCAAGAAAGCATTATGGTTGTTCGACAAGTACGTTAAGCCAGCAAAACCATTGCAGCCCAACCAAAAAAAAAATATGAGAATATTTGGTACTCATTAATTAGTAATTAATTACAAAAAAAAATTTATTATTGTTATTTTAAAAAAAATAAATGGGGTTGTGCCAGCTTAACCGTTAAGCTAGCACAACCCAAAAAAAAGTAAATATAACAAATTCCTTAATATTCATTGATTACAAATTTATTACTAATTAATTATTACATATTTAATTGATAATTAATTACTTATAAATTACTCCAGTAATGAACTTGGATGTTGTTTCTACTGGTCTTCCATTGCCATATTGGCACAATTAAAAAAAAAACTATCCTATTATTTAGTACTAATTAATAACTAATTAATTACCGCAAAAATAAAATTATTACCCTTGCCGTTTAAAAAAAAATAGTGGCTGTGCCAGCTTCTCAGTGAAGCTAGCACACCACCAAAAAAAAGAGTAATTTTTATGTTATTATTTAGTACTAATTAATTACTACAAGCAAAAATTATTTACCATTATCATTCACAAGAAAATGCAACGTTTCCAAATTTCCAAACGAAGCTAGCGCATGAACGTGAAAGAACATATTCCTATGTGAAAATGCTTCGACAATAAAATAAATGAAGTTGACAACTATACCTAACAACAATAATTGTAGAAATAAACTATTTAGAAGAGATTGTGTTGGAGTAATAAATAGTTAAATAATGTTTAGCGAACGGTTTAGATTGAAAGATAGATTTTCGAATAGGTTTTAATCTGGAACTACATTTTGGCAATAGTAATTTTTATAAATCAAGTTGCTAAATATACCCAACAATAATAATTCTCGATATAAACAATTTATGAGAAATTATGCTGGACTAATAAATTGTTAAATATAGTTTAGAGAACGATTTCCTTGGAAAGATAAATTTTCAAAGAGATTTTAATCTCAAACTAAATTTTGGCAATGGTTATTTTTATAAACTAAGTTGCTAAATGTACCTAACAATAATAACTGTCGATATAAACTATTTAAAGAGATTAAGCAAAATATTTTAAAATTCGACAGCGTAATGACTGAAGATAACACGTTTCTTGCCACAAGTCACGTGGTTTTCTCTCTGTCTTTGTTGCACTATGCTAACCACAGACTGTCTCTCTTTAAGCCCCTTCCATACGAAGTATTATAAGTTCTATGTATGTGACGGTCGTCAATTTGAAGTCGTGAATTGGTTCGCTTGTGTGGCCGCGCCACACGGCACGCTGGAGGTCTTGGTCATCTGGGTGGACGAGTATTTGACGGAACATCTTCACGATGTCCACGCAGAAGACGAACCGATGATTTCGCCAGTTCATGATGACGACTCCGAGATTGTTCATCAAAGGTGGACCTGAAGGCCCGACTGCATGACAGCGTGGTGCGGAAGGTACCACACAGGTCCGGTGGGAGTCTCCTCAGCCCTACGCATATGACCAAGAAACTCGTATTCGTGCATGAACTTACTGTAGCTGTCATGAACAGCTGGATCTCGTGCCAGACATCGCTCTGTGGAAACAAGCGAACGGACTGCTTGCTCGCGATTGCCGCCTGTGGGAACTCTGGATCGACGTGGCAGCCGCACCACAAAGCGACCACTGGCGTCTCTCTGGTAGGTGGAGGTGAAGAATTCTTCGCAGGCACTCTCTTCTGGGGAGAGCGAGGAAGGAGCGGCGGGAATCTCTTCAAGTTCCCAGAACCGGCGGATATTGTGATCCAGGTCCTCCTCTACACGGCAATGTAGAGAGAACACGGGAGATGCACCGTCCTCGTCGACGGCTCCGGACAGGACCCAACCTAGAGCTGTGTTGATGGCTACCACCTTAGAGCCTGGGACTGGATACACTCCTGGATGGAGTAGAGGGCCAAAAACGTCGGTTCCAAGCAGTAGGCAAACCTTCTGGTCTCGGTGATAGCATGGATCAACCAGCTCGAGGTGCATCAGCAGCTGCAGATCTAAGGGACGGACTCTCCGTTGTGGAACGTGAGCCGTCAGACGTGGAAGCACGTAGGCGGATACCTGATGCTCGGCACCAGGTGCTGCTCTGGATCGGAATACGACTTCCACTTGTGAGGAGGCCGTGGCAGAGTGCGAGGCCCCGACGTTGACGACCTTGACGTGGGAGCGCCGCCTGGCTAGACTAAGACATTGCACAATGTCTTCAGAGACGAAAGACACCTCGGACCCGATGTCGAGGAGCGCGCGTGTCTGCACGCGCTGTCCGTTGGGCGAACAGATGGTGACTAGCGCTGTGGTCAGGAGAACCATGGCACGGGATGTGCCCTAGTGCGTGGAGTGACTAGAGACCGGAAAGGTATGGAGAGCAGCAGCCCTTTCTGGAGGACTGGCCGACCCTGTTACAGAACTGGATGGGAAAGCGTCGTGCAGCAGCGTGTTGTGCGTCTGGCTGCAATTGGAGCACGTCTTCGTGGATCTGCATGCGTAACGCTGGTGGGAACCCAGGCAGTTGAAGCAGAGCCGAAGTCGCTTGACCTCGGACAGGCGCTCTTGTGGAGACTTCCCCCGGAACGATGAGCAGGAGACATGGTGTGCGCGAAGTGGCGCAGCCTTCGCGTTGACGCCGTTATGGAGCGGGCAGGTAGGGTCAGCGGGGCCGACATCTCTAATGCGCGGATACGCATCTCGAAGAAGGCATCGAGCTGCTTGAATGTCGGCTGTTCCAACTTGTAGTCGGGGTTTACCAACGTTTGAGTCGCATCTATGGAAGCGAGATGCAACTCCCATGCTCGGCGGGATGCGGAGTCCAGGCGACGGAGGAGTAAGAACACGATGACGTCGTCCCACTTGTCTACAGGTCGCCCTAGCTGCTCGAGCGATCTTATCTCTTCCCGTGCTCGGTCGATCAGGGCCCGCAGGTCGCGTGCGGACTCTTTCGATACCTGGGGCAGGTCGAACAGTGCCGACAGGTGAACACTTACCAGAACCCGACTGTTCCGGTACCTGGCGTCCCAGGCTCCCTGGAAGTTCGCTGCCGTGGTGGCCATGGTACGCACTAGGAGTGCGGCTTCACCTTTCAGTGCTGCCTTGAAGAGGCGCAGCTTCTGGACGTCGGGAACATCGTCACGGTCTATCACGAGACCCTGAAAGGCGTCGTGGAATACCTCCCATTCCAAGTATGACCCGGAGAACTCCGGCAGGTTTACCTTAGGTAGAAGCGGAAGGGAAGCCTTTGGCGGTTAAACTGGAGCGACAACTGGAGCTGGCGGAGGTGGCGAAGGACGGAGGGCCTCCAGGATAGCGACACCCGTCAAGTACAAGAGCTCTGTGGCGGAGAAGTGATCTTCAACGAAGTACACCGTAGCTTCTGAGCCCTTTTCTGCTCTCAGAGAGTGGTGGTTAGTCAGGAAGTCCTCCCAATGTCTCTGTAGGTTGGCGAGCGCGCTGTCGATCAGCTTGCTTGTCGGTGTTATTTCTTCTTTCGACAGCTGCGTACGGAGTGCCAGCGGTAACTTCCGGATCTGTTCCGTCAACTCTTGCTGGTGGCGCAAAACTTCAGCCATTGTTGAACCTAGTGAAGGTTACAGACGCGAAAACGGAACTGTTTGGCGATGACTTCAAAGTTATCGTGATTCTACACGCAGGTTTGCGAGGTTAGAAATACAAAGGATGGGTGGATGACACTGGATTAGGATTTGACAGGCTGTGCACATGGACAAGGATTTGACAGGTTTTACACGTGGTTTTAAGGGTGGAAAAAACTCGTATAATCCGGATAGTATCCGGCTCGAAGGACCAAAAATGTGCGGGATAACAGGGATGAATACCCAGGATATCGAGTATGGATAATGGAACAGTTGGTGAGGTTGTAAATCTCACTTTCACACAACCACGCGAAAAACACTTATTTATTTACACACAGCACAAGCAAAACTATACAAATAACAGATATAACAAATGTAAATACTTTACGGATCAAACTGGAGCAGTACAACAATGGATTGTTGCGGACCGATACAAAACAACTTTGGCGCAGCAACGCCGGAACCGAACAGACTTGTACTTGTACAAATTTTTAAAACCAAAAAATTCGCTAGCGACAGCGCCACTAACAATAAACTACAAAAAAATACAATGACGCGTATATGGCGTTGACATTGACAAATATATGTTGTACCTTTCACAATATACGGAGCTGACAACTATTAAAATCTCAAACATATGAATATTTGCTTCCGCGCCGGAATTTTATAATAATTTATCATATTTTAGCTAAAAGAAAAAATTGCAACAAGAAAATTGCTATTTCTCGTGTGGTAGGTATTCTACAATCCAGCCCATGTAGCTTACAATATACAACGTATTCATTAAAATGACAGCCGAAAATTGAATGTTTATTATCTGATTTGTACCACGTTTTTGTCACTTTTGCGTGTCCAATGCTTAAAACTATCCATAGTATAGATCCTAAAGCATTAATATGAATGTTTTAGCAAAAATATCCATTTCAAGAACAGGTAAAATCTGACTTTGTTTTTGTAAAAAATCATATAAATATTTTCTTCCGCGCCCAAGTTTTATAATTCTTCATCTTATTTTAGCGAAAAGAAAACATTGCAACAAGAAAATTGTTATTTTAAGTGTGGTAGGTATTCTAGAATCCAGACCATGTAGCTTACAATATACAAATTATTCATTAAAACGACACCCGCAAATTGTATGTTTATTAACTGATTGGTACCACGTTTTGGTCACTTTTGCATGTCCAATGCCAAACCATCCAAAGTATAAAACCTAAAGCGTGAATATGAATGTTTTAACAAAAATATCCATTTTAAGAATAGGTAAAATTTGATTTTATTTTAGTATAAAATCATATAAATAATTGCTTCCGCGCCCGAATTTTATAATTCCTCATCATATTTTAGCTAAAGAAAACATTGCAACAAGAAAATTGCTATTTAAAGTATGGTAGGTATTCTAGAATCCAGCCCATGTATCTTACAATATGCAACGTATTCATTAAAATGACACGCGAAAATTGAATGATTATTATCTGATTGGTACCACGTTTTGATCACTTTTGCATGTCCAATGCTAAAACCATCCATAGTATAGATCCTAAAGCATGAATATGAATGATTTAACAAAATTATCCATTTCAAATATAAGTAAAATCTGACTTTATTTTTGTAAAAAATCTTATAAATATTTGCTTCTGCGCCCGAATTTTATAATTCTTCATCATATTTTAACTAAACGAAAACGTTGCAAAAAGAAAATTGCTATTTCAAGTGTAGCAGGTTATTCTAGAATCCAGCCCATGTAGTTTACAAAATACAACGTATTCATTAAGATGACACCCGAAAATTGAATGTTTATTATCTGATTGGTACCACGTTTTGGTCATTTTTGCATGTCCAATGCTTAAAACCATCCATATTATACTTCCTAATGCATGAAAATGAAAGTTTTAACAAAAATATCCATTTTAAGAACAGGTAAAATCTGACTTTATTTTTGTAAAAGATCATATAAATATTAGCTTCCGCGCTCGAATTTTATAATTTTTCACCATATTTTAGCTAAAAGAAAACATTGCAACAAGAAAATTGCTATTTCAAGTGTGGTAGGTATTCTAGAATCCTGCCCATGTAGCTTACAATATACAACGTATTCAATAAAATGACACCCGATAATTGAATGTTTATTATCTGATTGGTAACAAGTTTTGGTCACTTTTGCTTGTCCAAAGCTAAAACCATCCATAGTATAGATCGTAAAGCGAAAAAAGAAAACATTGCAACATAAAAATTGCTATTTCAAGTGTGGTAGTTATTCTAGAATCCAGCACGTGTAGCTTACAATATACAACGTATTCATTAAAATGACACCCGAAAATTGAATGTTTATTATCTGATTGGTACCATGTTTTAGTCACTTTTGCATGTCCAATGCTTAAAACCATCCACAGTATAGATCCTAAAGCATAAATATGAATGCTTTAACAAAAATATCCATTTCAAGAATAGGTAAAATCTGTCTTTATTTTTGTAAAAAATCATATAAATATTTGCTTCCGCGCCCAAATTTTATAATTCTTCTTCATATTTTAGCTAAAAGAAAACACTGCAACAAGAAGATTGCTATTTCAAGTATTGTATGTATTCTAGAATCTAGCTCATGTCGCTTACAATATACAACGTATTCATTAAAATGACAGCCGAAAAATTAATGTTTATTATCTGATTTGTACCACATTTTGGTCACTTTTGCATGTCCAATGCTAAAACCATCCATAGTATAGATCCTAAAGCACGAATATGAATGATTTAACAAAGATATCCATTTCCAGAATAGGTACAATTTGACTTTAATTTTGTAAAAAATCACATAATATTTGCTTCCGCGCCGAAATTTGATAATTCATTACCATATTTTTCTAAAAGAAAACACTACAACAAGAAAAATGCTATTTAAAGTGTGGTAGGTATTCTAGAATCCAGCCCATGTAGCTTACAATATACAACGTATTCATTAAAATGACACCCAAAAATTAAATGTTTATTATCTAATTAGTACCACGCTTTTGTCACTTTTGCGTGTCCAATGCTTAAAACCATCCATAGTATAGATCCTAAAGCATTAATATGAATGTTTTAGCAAAAATATCCATTTCAAGAACAGGTAAAATCTGAGATTGTTTTTGTAAAGAATCACATAAATATTTGCTTCCGCGCCAAATTTTATAATTCTTCATCATAATTTAGCTAAAAGAAAACATTGCAACAAAAATATTGTTATTTTTAATGTGGTAGGTATTCTAGAATCCAGCCCTTGTAGCTTACAATATACAAAGTATTCATTAAAATGACAGCCGAAAATTGAATGTTTATCATCTGATTGGTACCACGTTTTGCTCACTTTTGCATGTCCAATGCTAAAACCTTCCATAGTATAGATCCTAAAGCATGAATATGAATGATTTAACAAAAATATCCATATCAAGTATAGGTAAAATCTGACTATATTTTTGTAAAAAATCTTATAAATATTTGCTTCCGCGCCCGAATTTTATAATTCTTTATCATATTTTAGCTAAATTAAAACATTGCAACAAGAAAAGTGCTATTTTAAGTGAGGTAGGTTTTCTAGAATCCAGCTCATGTAGCTTACAATATACAACGTATTCATTAAAATGACACGCGAAAATTGAATGTTTATTATGTGATTGGTACTACGTTTTGGTCACTTTTGCATGTCCAATGCTAAAACCATCCATAGTATAAATCCTAAAGCATGAATATTAATAATTTATCAAAAATATCCATTTCAAGAATAGGTAAAATCTGACTTTATTTTTGTAAAAAATCATATAAATATTTCCTTCCGCGCCCGAAATTTATAATTCTTTAACATATTTTAGCTAAAAGAAAACATTGAAACAAAAAAATTGCTATTTCAAGCGTGGTAAGTATTCTAAAATCCAGCTCATGTAGCTTACAATATACAACGTATTCATTAAAATGACACCGAAAATTTGAATATTATTATCTGATTGGTACCACGTTTTGGTCACTTTTGCATGTCCAATGTTTAAAACCATCCATAGTATAGATCCTAATGCATGAATAAGAATGTTTTAAAAAAAATATCCATTTCAAGAATAGGCAAAATCTGACTTTATTTTTGTAAAAAATCATATAAATATTTGCATCCGCGCCCGAATTTTATAATTCTTCATCATATTTTAGATAAAAGAAAACATTGCAATAAGAAAATTGCTATTTAAAGTGAGGTAGGTTTTCTAGAATCCAGCCCATATAGCTTACAATATACAACGTATTCATTAAAATGACACGCGAAAATTGAATGTTTATTATGTGATTGGTACCACGTTTTGGTCACTTTTGCATGTCCAATGTTTAAAACCATCCATAGTATAGATCCTACAGCATGAATATGAATGTTTTAACAAAAATATCCATTTCAAGAATAGGCAAAATCTGACTTTATTTTTGTAAAAAATCATATAAATATTTGCTTCCGCGCCCGAATTTTATAATTCTTCATCATATTTTAGATAAAAGAAAACATTGCAATAAGAAAATTGCTATTTCAAGTGAAGTAGGTTTTCTAGAATCCAGCCCATATAGCTTACAATATACAACGTATTCATTAAAATAACAGGCGAAAATTGAATGTTTATTATGTAATTAGTACCACGTTTTGGTCACTTTTGCATGTCCAATCCTAAAACAATCCGTAGTATAGATCCTAAAGCATGAATATGAATGTTTTAACAAAAATATCCGTTTCAAGAATAGGTAAAACCTGACTTAATTTTTGTAAAATATCATATAAATATTTGCTACCGCGCCGAAATTTTATAATTCTTCATCATATTTTAGCTAAAAGAAAAAAATTTCAACAAGAAAATTGCTATTTCAAGTGTGGTAGGTATTCTAGAATCCAGCCCATGTAGCTTACAATATACAACGTATTCATTAAAATGATACCCAAAAATTGAATATTTATTATTTGATTGGTACCACGTTTTTGTCACTTTTGCGTGTCCAATGCTTAAAACCATCCATAGTATAGATCCTAATGCATTAATATGAATGTTTTAACAAAAATATCCATTTCAAGAATAGATACAATCTGACTTTGTTTTTGTATAAATCATATAAATCTTTGCTTCAGCGCCGAAATATTAAAATTCTTCATCATATTTTAGCTAAAAGGAATCATTCCAATATAAAATTGCTATTTCAAGTGTGGTAGGTATTCTAGAATCCAGCCCATGTAGCTTACAATATACGAGTACAAAGTATTCATTAAAGTGACATCCGAAAATTGTATGTTTATTATCTGATTGGTACCACGTTTTGGTCACTTTAGCATGTCTAACTAGCGAAGGTTTAGCTACGGTGAGCTTCACTAGGCCTTCGGCATCAATGAAGTATTTACAGTTGAAGTCTAATTTCATTTCTGTAAACCAGCTCTCGACGAGACCTTTCATATGATACTAAACACTACATACTTCTGACAAATTTTGCAAAAGAAGAAAAGCCGATCGACCTGGCTAATTTTTGTTATTGCAATATGGCTGCCCTACTCGAGTGCTTTCATTTGATACCAAAGACGGCATATTTCTGACAACTTTTCTCTACAACCAAAAGCCGATTGACAAGAACTATTTTATCATGTTTGCTAGCTAAACCCTTGTCAAGTGCTTTCAATTAATAACAAACACGGTATACTTCCGACAAATTTTCCATTGCTATAATCAAATTTTTAGTCTGTAAACCGTAATTACAAATTCATTTGTGTTGAACACAGGACTAATTAAAATACGCCTTGTGCTTGATATAATCAAAGTTAAAATTTTATAAAATTTGACTACATTTTCTTCTATTATATATATATATATATATATATATATATATATATGTATATATATATATATATATATATATATATATATATATATAGTCTGTCATCCTTCTACCCTCAGGTGTAGGATGTATACATTTTCACTTAATCTTAATTTAATTTACATAATTTAATGTCCATTAATTCACATGTGCACTAATTTTGCCCATTGTTTCTTGTCCTTTGCGATTCTTCTGGCTTCTTGCATCGGGATGTATCTTTTCGTCAGTATCTTCTTTATTACGTTATCCCATGTGTCCTTTTTGGTTTTAGTCGCATTTATTTTCATATTGTATTTCTTTATAATTTCGTTCCAGGTGTTAACATTTTGTTGCATTTTTTCCTCGCTGTTTGCCATAATTACTACGTCATCAGCGTAAGCACATATTGATATTTTTACTGGTAGTAGATTTCTATACTCTACATGTATCTTATTGAATTTTTGATCGCACTCCTTTATTATCTCATCCATAAATATCGTAAATAAGACTGGGCTCATTACTCCTCCTTGTCTCAAACCGTTCTTTGATTCGAAGAGCTCGCTTTTCGTATTTTGGCTAATAACGTAGTTCGTGTTTTTGTTATACAGTCCTTTTATAGCATTTAGAAGATTGGTGCTTATACCTTTTCTTTTTAGGATTTTCCACATTATCTCTCTTTGTACTCTGTCAAACGCTTTTTCTAAATCTATGAATGTCATGTATGTTTTTGTGTTAGTGATCTTAGTCTTATGTATTAAGTCCTTAACAGTGAATATATGGTCTTGGCTACTGCGTCCTTTCCTAAATCCACTTTGTACTTCGGACATTGTTGATTCTATTTTGTTTCTTAATCTTTTTTCTAATATTCTTTCAAATACTTTCAGTGTCGTACACAATAACGATATGCCTCTGTAGTTGTTGCATTCTTTAGTGTCTCCTTTCTTGTGTATCGGCACAATTATTGCTAATTCCCAATCGTTTGGTATTTTATCTCCATTCCAAATTTTGTTGAAAATTGTTAACAGTATTTCTATGCCCTTTTCCCCCATGTACTTTAACATTTCTGGCGTAATTTTGTCATGCCCTGCTGCTTTACCATTTTTAAGTATACGTAGTGCTTCTTTTACTTCCTCTATTTGTATTTCCTGCGTTTCGTATTCATTCACATTTTCTACCTGGTCTGTTAGAATTTGTTCAACAGGTTCTATCTGATTATCTTCATCTGTGAATAATAGCTCTTGAAAATATTGCTTCTATCTGTTCATGATATTATGTTCTTCCGTTAATATTGTACCTTCTTTGGATTTGACTGTATTTGTTACTTTCCTCTTCTCATTTCTTAATGATTTCAGTGTTTTATAAAATAATTTTTGACTTTCTTTACTGTTGTCTTCCATTTGTTTTCCAAATTGTTCCCAGCTTTTTTCTTTCGCTTGTGCTACTAATTCTTTAACCTTCCGTCTTTGTTGTTTGTATTGATCATAGTTTTCATTTGTTCTATTACTAAGATATTTTACCTATGTTTTCTTTTTCTTTTTTACTTCCTCTTTTATTTCCTCATTCCACCAGGACGTCATTCTTTTATTAGCTTTCTTTTACTGCTTCCACATATATTCTTTGCTGCTTGTGTTATTATTTTTTTAAAAATATTCCATGTTTCTTCTATATCCTTGTCCTTATAGTTAATTTTCTCTATGTCAGTTAATCTATTTATTCCTTGTTCATATTTTGCTGCTGTTATTATATCTCTAAGTTTGTATGTTTTTATTGTCTCATATTCTATCATCCTTGTTTCTTCAGTTTTAGTGTTCTCATCTTTACTCATTTTTTTAATTCTTGCTTCTACGAGAAAGTGATCGCTGAAGATTTCTGGACCACGCCTCGCTCTACAATCCTGTACTAAATTTCTCTTTTTGTTTTCCACAAGTATATAGTCTATATATATTGATCTATCTTCTTCTCTTGACCCTTGTCTTGTGTATTTATGTACATTTTTATGTTGAAAAAACGTATTAGTAATTAACAAGTCATTTAATATACAGTAGTCTATCAGTCTTCTTCCGTTATTATTTCTTCGGTTTTCTCTATATATCCCCACTGTATTTGCAGTGTTTTCATCTTGTATGCCTACTCTTCCATTAAAGTCTCCGATTACATAAATTTCCCCTTTACTATTCTCTGTAACTATATTTAATTCTTCCCAAAATTTGTCTTTTATGTCAACTAACTCATCTTCATCCGGTCCATATATTATTATTATAGTTTTTTCACTTTCTTCTTCAATTTTCAACTCGATTTTTAGGATCCTCTCACTACATCCTTCCCAGGACTGCACGTAGTTTATTAACTTTTTATTTACTAGGCAAGCTACTCCTGCTACTGCTCTGTTTTCTTTCGGCACTCCACTGTAAATCAACATATGCCCATTATCTATAATTATTTCTCCCTTACCTTTCTTTTTTGTTTCTGTTATTCCTAAAATATCTATATTTAATTTAATAAATTCATCGTACAGTTAATGTTCTTTCCCATTCATACTTCTAAAATTTCACGTTGCTAGTTTCCAAATACTTTTCTTTTTGTGAGTATTCATGTCGGTCGTCGCCTGTATATCAGTCCTAGATTTTTTATTCCCATTTATGTTCTTGAGTTTTTTGGATCGTGATTCGGTTCTGTCTCTGTTTTTGTTTTTTCCAATTTATTAGTATTCTCATTCCATACATATTTTTCTCCGTCTATAATTAGATGTTGGTACTTAATTTTTACTTGTTTGTTGGCTTGTTTCTCGTTATATGCCAATTTCCTAATTGTTTTTTGTATGTCTTGTTCCCTTTTTGTCATATCATTATTTATATAAACTTTACTGTATACGCCTCTCTTTAATTTTGATTTATTTTTAAAGATTTCAATCTTTTTTTCCAAGCTTTCTATTTCTGCCATGACTATGTGATCCTTGATCTTTACTGCTTTCATTACTTTAGCGTTAACTTGCATTTGTAAAAACATAAAGCTTTCTAGTTTTTTATGATCTCTGTCTCATTATTTTCGACTATTTTTAATCCGCTAATTATTATGTTATGTCTCCTACTTGCTTTGTCTATCCTTTCCAGTCTGTTGTTCATTTGATCTAGAAGATCCACCCGTTTTTTTAGATGTTCTATTTCCTTCTTCATAACAATATTTTCTTCCATAACCTTACTTATTGCATCTTTGTATTCTTGGTTTTCTCTGCGTACTTCTTTAATTTCCTGTAACAAAGTGTTCATTAGCTCTTTCATGTCCGCCATATCATTGGACTTATCTGTTTTTGTGGGGGTCCTTAATGTTTTTTTGCTCCTTTTAAAAAATCCGTCCTGTTGCCCTTCACGTTTGCGTTTACTGTCTGATTCGCTGTCTGATTCACGTGTAGACATAATACGTTGCCTAACTTAAGGCGCAAAGTCGCTACGTTGACGGTGATAGAAGGCAGCTCAGATCAACTCTTCAGAAGCTAACTTCTCTCCTGTCACGTAGCACTTACTTGCTCTATCTTTATTTTTTCTTATCTCCGGTCAACGTCTCTTAAGATAATAACTGGCGATGCAGTGTTATTGTAGATACACACGGAGAATCAGCTGTTCGTAATAAATTGCTCGTGGTATACCCTTTTAGAGTTAAAAACCACGGAGCTCACACACGTGCACACTTCCCTGTCAACACTTCACTTCACACTTCTTCTATTATCTTAACTGAAATTTTCACTTCGTTATAGACTATTGCACTTAACGAACAAACATTTTGAATGGATAATTTTGGGCAACAAATTACTATAATTTGAAGAAGCATTTGTAATATTTACCGACATATCTTCTTAATAAAACAGTTTTTAGTTGATATAATCAAATGTGTTGTTTGTAAACCTTAATGGGGTATATGACCTAATTTATTTTCTTCTATTTTATGGTTCTGTAAAAAATATATAAAATACCCGCATTTTTTTAAATCGCTATATTATTGATAATTCCGGAGAAAATTAATAATAAAGTTTTGGAGAGAGGATATGTGATGTCACGTAAGAAACTTGGAGGATTTGAATTTATTCGATAAAAATCATTTATCATAGAGTAATGTACATTTGGCAAATTACCCATGTTTCATTTTCAAAACGATGTACATATGTACACACTAAACAGCCTTTGAAAATCATAAAACATTGACAATATTGACAGATGTGTACAAACATTTCAATGTGAACCAAATTTGATTCCATGTTTTCTAGCTGTTAAAATAAAAGTTGAATCATGGTAATGTTAACTACATAATATTTTTATTATTGTAATCAAAATTCGATCCTAATTTAATCTCTAATCGTGGTTGTATTTTTTAAACACAATCGTTATTTGTAATCAAGTACTTGCAAAAAGGCAGTTATACTTAATTTTAAATACTTTTATAATTTAATAAAGAATATTTTACAATATGAAAATGTGTTATACCTAGAAACATTTGTTGTAATGTATGTTATTTACTTATAGCAATTTCAAAGCGGCACGCGAGACCGTTTAGGAAATAAATAAAAATATATGTTGAATTTGCAAACTTTGGAAATTGAGCAATTTTTTTCACACCCGTCTACGGGGGGTGCTACTATGTGCTATACCTAGAAACATTTGTTGTAATGTATATTATTTATTATTATATTTTAGCATAATTTGTATTTTCATACAATACATTAAGTTTGACAGCGTTACTGTCATTACTTGACATAATAAGTATGAAGTTAGTTAAAGAATAAATAAAAAGGTATTATTTTAAAAATAATTATCTATTTTATAAATATAAATAATGTGAAATAACATACCGAAATTTATAAACTGATATTATTTTTATATTGCCAAAAAACATGATTATATATCATGTTTTTCTGTTGCTATGTTCATTTATATCTTTATGAAGCTGAATTATATATGTATTTATCTACGACTATTGTTATTGTTATTAATAATATATTTTTTATTATAAATGTTAATATATATTATTATAAAAGTATAATAAATACAATTTGAATAGTTATTTAGAAATTTAAGTGCTACTGTGGCGCCATCTGTTTAGGTATATATGAACTACTCACCTAACTGAAATTTTAATAATAGTATCAGATTTTTTATATGCCTGTTAGTTGCAGATAAAGTAACCAATTTTTATACGTTCTTTTGCATTATTTTATAATGAATATATGAATTTACTTGCAGTTTCTCATGTTAGTTATTTGTTGTTGTCGATTTTAACAATAAATAAAATAACAAACTCAAGAACTAAAACAAAATCAACAACAACAAATACTGACACGAGAAACACTAAAAGGGCGCAATGGATAAACCACACATAGAGATCGCAGGGGCAGATTGGGATGAATACAAAACTCGCCAATGCCGTCGATTTAAATTTCCACCACTTCTTCTCTTCCGCTTGGAATAGTGTGAACAGACAATCATAGAATGATGTGAAATGAGCTGAGAGTCTCGGGCACAGGTCGACAGTGCTGCTCTCGTGCCCTATTAATTTTTTACGTTTAAATAATGACACATCGTAAACATATAAATATAAAGATTTTTTAATTTTTTATCGATCTGTATAATTACGTTTATATATGTAACTTCTAGCTAAACAGAATAAATATATAAATTATAATAATTTTAAATATCGTTTAGGCAGAGAAATTTCGATAAAACAGATGAGTTCATAAAATTTGACATATGATGTCAAATTTGCTGTAAGTTTACAAGATAAAATAAGTAAATATAAAGTATTTTTCCTGTAAAATTAAAACAGGTGGAAGAAATATATAAGGAATATATTTGCATGCATCAAGGTTAAGTGCGATTCCGGTTTTAGTAACGCCAAAAATAATTGTTTTTTTGGTCATACAAATTTTATGAAGGAAATTTTAGGTATGAAACGAATTAAATATATTGTGAACTGCAATACCTAATTTTAAAACTACAAATTGAATGTACTGAAAAACATAGAATTTATTATTAGAGGCGGGAAGTTATGTGTTGGACACATACCAATAATTCTACCCTTGCCATTATTTTTTTTATGTGAACGCTACTTCGTGTCTTTACTAATAAAAAATTAAGTCTTTTTGAAATGACAAATCGCTAGCAAAGACCTTTTTAGTCTTGTTTTGGCTAAACTAATATCACTGGTAATCAAATAACGTAAGCTAATATTATTGATACGTTCAACTTGATGTATAGTCAGAGGGTATATAGATTTAAAAAAATCTACCTTTAAACTAACCTGACTTAACTGTGTGTAATACAGACCGAGGGTTTATATTTTAAGAGAATTGTCACAAGATGATAGTGGCGATAAAATCCAGCCATTTATATTCACTGGAATTGTGCATAGCGCACGCACAACCTTACTCGTAAAGATAGTTACCTACCGTACAGGAAATTTAAACCAAAGAAATATTTTTAATAAAACGGTCGCATAAATAGAGTAATTTTTATAGATTTACTTTTATATTTGTTAGATGATAGTTCAAATTTGTTTTAAGAAGATGATTATTTCATTCATTTTATGTACTTTTTAGTCAATTCAAATTTAATAAATAACTGAAACTTAAAAATTCAATTTGACAAACGAAGAATATTAAAATAATTTTTTTTGGCTAGAGGTACTCAACGACTTTGGCTGATGTACCGCCATTATTCTTTGGCGGGAAAATTTGAATATGCATTAATGACCATATTTTTTACAAATATTTTATTTGAAAATTGTTAAATAGTTATTGTAACAAAAGAAAAAGACTTTTACAACAAGCAACTTTCTTAATGAAATAAAGGGTCGCAATTTAATAAAATCTGTCATTGTAGTGTCTTTCTTGCTTTCTGTTATCTTTTTAATAGTATTATACAATGAAGTATTAAAATATTTCATTTAAAAAATGATATAATTTAAAACAGTTGTTTGATTTCTGCTGTCAACTATCTATCAGCTGTCAAAAATATTTGATTTGATAAACGTGAAAATTTTCTTTTTGCATTTTAACTAATTTTGGAATTTAGATTTCTAAAAAATGTTTGATTCTTGATTGCAAAATGCTTTTGCATTATCGAGTGCAAAAGTGACATTTCGCAATCTAGAATCAAAAATAACAACGTCTTAAACAAATGTTTAATTATAACTTGGATACACAAAATAGGAAAGTAATAAATTATTAAAACATTACAATACATAATAATGACAATAAGTTATATACAGCAAAAAGCTTCTGGACGGGACGAATCAGTCTCCAGGATTCCCTGTAAATGCTAACGGAAAACCGTCCAAAAAACGTTAGCAAAAGACGATCACTATACAAAAAGAATAATTTGAAATAATGAGATATATCAGTAGTAAAAAAATGACTTACATTATTTAAATATATTGGAATTGTTTAATCTATAAAGAAAGAGCGTTTGGTCGCAGAAAGATTGGGCTAAGTACCTATAACCAAATAAAATAAAATATATAACAGCCGCAAAGAGCATTAGTAAGAATTTGACTTACTTTGTTTGAACACTGCAAACTTTTCTTGTAGAATTTATAATGCAATATTTGAAAAATTGTTCTTTCCGCTAATGTAGTAACTTTTATGTATATTTTGTCTCAAAAAAATTTAATGAGTAAATATAAATAATTAGTTACAAATAAATATTACCTATGTTTAATAAATTATTTGATAATTCGAAGAAGTATTCTGCCAGTGATGAAAGGGTTGTGCATTCTGTTAAATAAAAAATAATTAATAAAGACGTTTTTTTTTTAATATAATGTATTAACCATTCTTATTAAACTTTATCTATAATATTGAAGTTTTTCCAATGGCAGGAAAATCGTCAGCGAATGGGTTTCTAAGTTCGGTTCCAAAATATTCAATATCAATTCTCAGTTGAGATTATTGTTGACAAGTATTTCAAAAAGACATTCTGGAGGGTTATTCTAATTCAGATAGCGGTAGCGAAGCTTCGCTATGCGACTTGAAGCCATCTATTGGTCTTGAAAGGAACATCGCATATGACGTCATAGTTTAGCGGGATGTCGCTAGGCATAGCGAAAGCTACATAGGTCCCGCTATGAGCATAACGCTTCGCTATCGGCCTTTTTTTGATTTTATGATATTATAAGGAAGTGAGAGTATACGATTTAATTAATTTTATAAACAGTAGTTTAATGATAAGAATTGTTTATGATACTATCTTTTATTTCATAATTATTTTAGATTATGGCTCATCATTTCGATGCTGTATTTGGCCGTATAGATGCTTGAAGAAGAAGAAAAACTAGAAGGAAATCGATAATAATCGATATTATCGATTTCCAAACGATATACAAACTATTCTTATCATTAAACTACTGTTTATAAAATTAATTACATCATATTCTCTCACTTCCGTATAAATATAAAAATTAAAAATTAGCTTCTGTCAAAACATGTTCAAAACAATATCATAAAATCACAAAAATGAACGATAGCGAAGCGTTATGCTCATAGCGGGACCTATGTGGCTTTCGCTATGCCTAGCGACATCCCGCTAAACTATGACGTCATATGCGATGTTCCTTTCAAGACCAATAGATGGCTTCAAGTCGAATAGCGAAGCTTCGCTACCGCTATCTGAATTAGAATAACCCTCCTGGTGAAACTCCTGTCCTCTACAAATAAAGACTAATATAATTCAGGAAGATTAGTTTCTTTTAATTGTTACCGTCATTTTACAGTGAATTCATTGTCTGACATCAACATATAAAATACTATATTTCATTTATCATTTGAATTAAAATATGCTATATGCTTCGAATAAAATTAAATCATTTTCTTGTGATTGAAATAAATGAAATATTTAACGAAGAAAAATTTAACTTGTAGATTTTATCCCATCGATCCAGTTTTCTGTTTTTAAAAAGGAACATTATTAATTTATATAAAATATGTAAACATTCAAACTTTTTTTTTATAAAAAAAAAATGTTCGCCTGAGTTGAAAAAACTTCGGTATTACGATTTCACATAATATATGTAATTGTCCAAATACTGGTATACTTGTATCCCATATTTATTATATTCGACATAGTTTACAGCCATAATGCAGTGTAGATTTCAATTTTTATTATCTAAAAATATGAAATACAAAAATTTTATTTCCCAGAACTTGATAATAACATACCATATTATATCGATGTGAATCAAATGAATTTTTTTTTTATATTTGTGTATCTTTATTATATACTATGAATTTAACTTTTAATTAGTTACAAAAGTTAAACAAATCATTCTACATTTTTTTTAAGAAATATATAATTTTGAAAAAGTTTTTTGACATTATATTTTAATTTTTATTAGAAATTATTTGAGTTGACAGATAATTTTTAATACAAATAAGTTAAATAATTAAAAAATATGAATGTATAATAATATTAATAAAAAGTTCATTTACATTTTAGATAATTTATAGAAATATTTTACTCAACTCAACAAAACATTAAAAGAATACGATTTGTTTACTAACTGCAGTTATTATTGTTAAAATTGTAGAATCTTTCATATAAAATAAAAAACAAATTTTGATAACCTGGCAACTCGATTTCATACAAACATTCACACAAACATTCATACTTTTGCGATTTATTACTCTCTTATTTTTCTTTTATTTGATAGCTTTGTGTTTTTTTTTTATTATAATGTTGGCTTCATTAGCTTCATACCCACCAGCCGGTTTGTGACGAGTAATTATTGTAAAGTTTATTTTTTCTTTTTTATTGTTTTAATTTTTTTAACTACGGGCTATTATAATATTGAAGCAAAGTACAGCAAAAATCCCAAATACCACTGGTATAGGGTTTTAAAGTATTATGTAACAAGTCATTGTCTTATCAAGTCTACCAAGGAATTATAGATAATATGGTACACATTATGTACACAAAAATGTAATTTAAAACAAAAAAATATAAATTGAATGTACTCTTACCAAATAAATTGCAGTTAATATTTGTACTTTTGTAGTTTTTTTAAAATGAAAATATTGTTACTCAAAATCATACAACAGTGACAATGACTTAATTACATAACACTTCAAAACCCACCAGCAGTAGTTGGAATTTTTACCATACTTTGCGGTTTTGTAGTAGTATGTAGTATATTGCCAAAAAAATGTGTATTTATATTCTGTTGCATGAATTTTGAGGTACAATGGTAGACTGGCCTGCCCACATGTTGCGATTTATTATATACTTTTGTTTAACGTCACATTTCTAATACATATTATAGAGAGACGCAACATGTTTTAACTTAAGCCTGGTATTAGATAGTTTTCGTATAACGTCTTTATTTTTAGATGGTATTAATTAAAAATTATTGACAGCAGTATTGTTTAAGCGCTATTACATTTTTTATTGTCAATGAAAAATATTAATGTTAACTAATGACTGTTGTATTATAATAAAAAAAATGTTGCTTAACCAATCTTTTAGTAGTAGTAGATGGTAAAATTATGCATTTAAATATAATTTTATTATAATTGTATTTTAATGTAAAAAATTAAAATTATTTTTATACTTACATATAAAATAGGTTTTAATTTAATTATTTAATGTAGGGACCTT
Source organism: Stenolophus ochropezus (assembly GCA_035578165.1). Classification (NCBI taxonomy): domain Eukaryota; kingdom Metazoa; phylum Arthropoda; class Insecta; order Coleoptera; family Carabidae; genus Stenolophus; species Stenolophus ochropezus. The sequence continues at coordinate 34,521,152 of JAQOWZ010000006.1, read as the reverse complement.
TTTATCATCAAATAAAATTTTTAATGTATATTATTGAAAATATTGGTAAAACATACAATATACCAGGATATAGACGCTATAGAAAATTTTTCTAATACTTAACCATTGCTTGATACTTTATATTTTATTTATGTTTTTCATTGTTAATATTATTTTATTAACTTTTATGTAAAGAATAGTTTTATTTATAATTGCCTTTTATAATTCTTTTTATTGTATTTTCATTTTGGCAAGGTCCGTAAAATTTGTAAAAGGAGCAATGGTATTATTATACTTAAGTTCTTTTTTATTACCTTTTACAATATTTTACGAACCACTTTTCATGTTGGAATAATATTTAATACTTATATCAATTACATTTATTAAATATATTGCATATATTATTTAATAAATCAAATTTTACTATCATAACATTTTTTATTATTTATATTTTAAATTCTTTCTTATTCCTTTTTATAATATTAAGTATTTCTAAATCACATTTCTAAATCATAATTATTGCTTCAACATGCTTTTATTTTATATTTCAAAATTATCATTATTGCTTTCTTATATTTTTATTTTATATTTCATATACACCATCAATAATCCTTTTTATAATATTACATGTTTATCCGATATTCTAAAAATTTTTAATTTAAAAATTTAAGGTTTTAGTGAGCTTCATATGCCTAATTTCAACCAGCCATTATGTGGCGAATAATTTTGATAAAGTTTATTTTTTAATGTATTTAATTTCTCTTATATATATTTATCACGGGCTATAATACTAAATCAAAGTACAGCAAAAATTTAAATACCACTGGTATTGGGTTTTAATGCATTATGTCCAAGCCATTGTTTTGCCATCTACCAAAGTAATTAAAAATAAAAAGGTATTTTTACCAAAAAATGTATGTTTAAATAAATTGTAGTTAATATTTGCACTTTTATAGTTTTATAAATATCAAAACCTTATTTCTCAAATTCATGCAACAGTCACAATGACTTGGAACATTACACATTAAAACCCTCAATGGTACTTGAAATTTTTACCATACTTGGCGGTTTTGTAGTATAATGGCAAAAACATAAGTACAAATTAGTATTCTGTTGCATGAGTTTTGATATACAATGATAGAATGGCCTGCTTGTATGTTATCATTTATTATATACTTTTGTATATTAAATGTTTTTAAATTTTACGTTCATTCATTAATTATTAAATAGATTGCAATTTTCTGTACATTTTTATATGTATTTGCTAGATTTATTTAGTTTTAGTAAATTTTATTTTAATGTCTTTGACTTCAAACATTAAATATTTTTTTTATATAGTTTTAAAATTAATTATAATGAAATTTTTGTATTATTGATATTTTGTTCATAATTTTGCAAGTTAAATACTCCATTTGTTCACAAATCAAATCTTTATTTTTAATATTTGAATCTGATAATTTTATCTTTAAGGATTTTAATAACCTGGCTACGATACTGCATAATGTTCATCATGTGAACAGATTGGTTTAATACATGCACTTTAACTTAATTTTTTTGTAAATTTGTTTATGAAATGCTCTATATCATGTTTTTAAATTTTTAAATAATGTTTATAAATATGTACTTCATATAATATTGTTATCTTATATAATTTTTTTATTGATTAAAATTTAATAGAAATTATTTCATTATGATTTTAATATCTTCTTTAGTTTAAAATTTCTTTAAATACCATATTCGTCGTTATTCCTTCTTTAGAATTTTCGTTAATATTTGATTCCGGTAATGGTAAATTTGTATCGGTAACTAAATCAAATCTTGGTAGATAGAGTCGGGTACCTGCACTTTGCCCGGTTAATACTTCTATATTATGGTAATTAGTTTTTATATCTTTTATAATAAATCTTGTACCGTTACATAGCCCACGTTTTGGATTCATGTTTCTTAGTAACATTACTATTACCCCCACTTTTAACGTTAATTTTTGAGGAGGTATTCCGGTTGGTGTTAACGCATTTAATAATTCGGTTGGATAACTAATTTTGTTTTTATCATCGCCTTCACAAAAATCAGCACTGTAATATATTTTTGATTGTCCTACGATTTTATTTAATACTTGTTCGTTTATTACCATTTTATCGTCATTTGTTGGTGCTAAAATGGCGCGGTCTGTAAATTTGTGTATATCATTTGGCTCTATATCATTATCTCCAAATACATCATTAGCTAATGACGTTTGTGATACACAGTGTGCAGGAATTTTGACAACTTCAGTTAAACCATTGCCGATTTTTAGTAAATACTCAGAAAATCTTTTTCGTCCCTATTTACACGCATGTTTTATTTTAAAGAAATTTTTTTAAAGAGTTGCCATAAGTGACATGTTATTACACAAGTTTCTATTATTGTGGTACGATGATTTGTATAATTTACTACCGGTAAACATTGTCTAAAATCACCACCTAATACTATAACTTTCCCACCAAATGGTACCGTATTGTTCATTAAATCTTTTAAAAGTAAATCTATTGCATTTAACGCGTGTTTACTTTACATACGCAGCCGTCATTTTTAGGTACTGGTAATTTGAAAACCGAATGTACAGTTTGTCCACCTTTTAATAAAGTAGCCGCTATTCCTGTCCACGCCACGGCTATTACCTACATATTTTGATCTCTTAAAATACTGATGAGGGTATTATATAAAAATGTCTTTCCTGTACCACCAGGACCGTCTACAAAGAAATATCTATTTTTCCTATTACTATCTGATACGGCATTTAAAATTAAATCTAAAATTTTTCTTTCATCATTATTAAACAACGCTACATTTTGTTCTCCCTCTAATTTCTCTGCTGCAGTATCAATCAAATCGTTTTCATTTTCATCTAGCAGCGGTAAACCGAAATAGCTTAATGTGAATCTATATATTTCTAATATTTCTTGAATTTTTCTTAAACATTTATTTTGCGCTACTTTTTCGGAATTGTGCAATAAATAATCCTCTTTCAAATACTCTTTAAATTTTTCCTATAAAGCTACAGCATTAGTGGACGTGTGGAAACAAACTAAATATGCAAATAGTTCTCTTAATTGTTTCGGAAATTTATTTATCACTGCCTCACCTAAACAAATTTTCGCATTCTTTATCATTTGCTAAAAGACCTAATGCGCGAGCAGCTTCTTGGTATGTGTTATACAACTTACCACCTACGGTACGCAAGTCTTCGAAACTTGTGGCCCCTTTCGCGTGTACTAATTTTAAACGTAGATGGAACCTTTCTATATCTCTGGGACTGACGGAAATCATTCGGCCTATTGGTGGTTTTGACTCGCGTTGCCTAGCCTTCCAAGCGTTATTAACAAATACATAATATTTTGGAATTTGCATATAAACATACTGCCGAGCATTTACATCTGTGCTATTTAGAATAAACCACGCATATAAAGTTGTATTTTTTTTCGCTGCCCGTTCTAATGCTTTTTTTCTCTTGACCATTAACGAAAAATACCGCCTGTTGGTATTTCAAATGAACAGCTAACTCAAATATTGTATGTGATTTATCGTGTAAGGGATATTCCAGTAGCCTCCAACAACAATCTGGAGCAGAAACATACCTCGCATCTAAATAACCGTTGATTTCATCCCATTGAATTACTTTATCTTTATCTGGTTGACCTAATTTAATACTTGCGCAGTCATGACCCTTACACAGATAATCGCAAATATATTTAACACTTTTAACCAAAGAGCATATTTCGATATTAATATGAGCTTTATACTTTTTTAGCAAATATGGATTTTAAGGTACTATCCATCTGTTATTTACTGTATATTTTACTTCACCGTTTTTCCAGAGAACATATATCTTTGCATTATTATCTGGCCTTTTGTAAAGAGGATAACCGTTAATATTTTCGAATGTTTCGTTTCGAAATTCTTTAGGGTATCTTTTTGTGCATTTATTTTCATTCATGCAAAGTAAATATTTATTTAATATACCGCAGGGACCGTGGAACATGTGCGTTCGAACTAATTGATACAACTCTGGTTCATCGTCTTCATCTGGAATTTCGGCGCTTACAATTTCGTCTATTTCATCTTTGTTACGGATTTTACTATCGCTATCTAATGTCAACAACAAAGGCATATGTGGTAACTCACGTTTTTGGAATTCTATTACAAAAATAAAGGCTACGACTTTTCGCAAAATATCATCGTGAAGAATTTCATTCATCATACTTTTAATTTTTCCGTTGAAAACTCGCCCTACTATATCTGGCCGATCTGCAGAACTTTGACCTTCGCGTAACTGTTCAATTATTTCTGGCCATTTTAGATTACACGTTACTGTTACGAACAAATCAGGTCGGCCGAATTCTCTAATAATTGACATAGCGTTCTGATACATTTTTAACATAAAACGACTGCCACCTTGGAATGTGGATGGTAAAATAACCATTGTGCCCGCCTTACCGCTCTCATTATCTGCTAAATTATGTACATGGTCCATTAACCCATTATACAGCTCTACTCTGAGGGTAGGCTGATTTAATCTAATATAAGTTAATCTTTCAGCCTCGACTTTCACGTATGCATCTACATTGTACTGCTGAGTTAGCTTTCCGGCTTCTAAACACGGATTAAATGTATCTCTAACTGCTAATCTATTCATGTAAAATTGTAGTATGCTTTGTTTTTTAATACCGTCGGCATGCTTTAGGTTCATGTTCCAGCCACATTCACCGCGAGGAAAAAGTATGGGATATGTCATGGGGTAGCAGTTTTCGCTGAATTGATTAATTCTAACAGAACCGCCTGCTCTTGGGTGAACACAAATGTCTCTATCTATTGGTGGCTCTCCGTCATTTGATGTAAAAACTACGGCCACATGTTGGTACATTATAACTACGCTTATCTTTTCGTCTATCACTAACTATCCACAAATTAATTTCTGGCGCTGACTGATTATTAATATTTGCCCTAGCTATTTCTCTTTGCTTTACTTCTTTTAACATAATGTACGCTTGAGAATACGCATTAATTTCTCTAATAATATCATCTAACTACCCCATTATATTTGGTTTACATTGTTTATTGTATTCTACATTCATTCTTTTCTCTAACGCTTCCGCACAATTTATAATGTATAACTGCGCATATTTTTCAACATTATTATTAGTTGGATATAAGGAACTGGCTGAATCATGATAAATTTGACCATGTATTCAGAAACAATATGGTCCTCTGCCCGGAGGCATTGAAATTTTAGCCCCAAAGGAAGAAAAAGCTAACGCACTATTGTACTGTCTAATATTATCTTTAAAATTTCTACTGTCCGCGTTATTATTGATCATTAGACGTTTTATGTATTCCGGAAACTCGCCTAATTGATCTGCGTTTAACTTGCCTTTACGGCAGCGCAGTGTGTGAATTTGCCGTCCGAGGGCTTTTCATACGCGCAGTTTTTGGAGGAACAGTAAGTGCACAGTGCAGACATTGGACCCAACGAATGCGGTTCAATTTGCATTCCTATACCTTTGCTAGCTAATCTAACTTTATCATTAACTTTATTTTTGCGTGCCTTTATTTTATTTTTACTTATTATATTATTTTTTAACAAACGCTCTTCTTTTTGTTCCGGTGTTTCTGTTTCTATAGATTTTTTGGAATTAGTTTTTAACTTATTTAAACGATTTTCTCTTTGTTCCGGTGTTTCTGTTTCAATTATATTTTTAAAATTATTTTTTAACCTATTTAAACGTTTTTCTTTTTGTTCATGTGTTTCAATTTGAATCATATTTAGAAAGTTATCTTTTAATCTATTTAAGCGATTTGTTTTTTGTTCAGGTGTTTCATTTTTAATGTATTCTTTGAAATTAATTTTAATTTATTTAACCTATTTGTTTGTTGATCAAGTGTTTCATTAGCTTAAATTTTTTATTTATTTTCTGTATTTAATTTTAGACGTTTGGACCGTTCTTCAACTGTTTCATTCTCTTTACGCTTTAAATGATTTTCTCTTAATTTCTGCTGTCGCGTTATCGGAAATAATATTAAATTACGTGTTCAAAACATATTTAAAGTATGTGACCTAAGCTTATTGATATCATAATTTTCCTGTTCCGCATTGCGGTTAAATATGATACTCGTACAAAACGCAATTGCAAACAACCCACAATCAAAAGTGTTAGTCTGCTGCTGAACCCGGACAAATCTAACTGTTGGTCTATAAGGAAACAGTCTTTCTAAATATAAACTGGCATTTGAATTTAAACATTGAGAATTCATGCTATCATAAATAATTATCTCTAAACCGTCATAGTACGCGGTGAGCCAATGATAAATACTACCAGTATTTGCACCTGGTACGATTAAAATTTGTAGGTGTTTAGTTCCTTGTTGAACTGGAATGATACGGTCCAGAGCATTTACATATACTGTAGGCTGAGGGTTAAACACAGTCATAAAATGGACTAAAGAAAAGAAACAGTCTATGTGTACGTCTTCTAAGTACACTGCAGGATTTAGCAACATGGTCTATTAACTGAATCTGATAGTTTACTGTCCTAATTCCTATATTACCCGTTTGATTACTTGTATTTACATTATTGATATTATTGTCCACTACTGAAATGACAGATATACTCCGACAACCATGATTGAACCCGACTATTATTATAGTTTTCTTCTATATTTCCCGTATTATCATTTTTATTATTTTTGCCGCATTTTTCTCGTTGTTTTGCTTGCGCTTAAGACGGTTAATTCTATCTTTACTTGGCATTTTGTTATTTACTTACAAATTTTACAAAACTTACAATTTTTGAGTGCGTTGTTCTTTTAATATCTATAATTACCAATAATTACGTCAGGCCTTTGATTATAAGTCGATCAGGTTCTTTTCTGTTAGGATAATGGAATCTTGCACTCTTTCTCTTACTCTGCTGCAGTCAAGTTGTAAACCTACAGTACAATTAATATTTAAAATATATGCATAGCATTATAAAAAATTAGTACGAAATAAATATGTATTTGTATTATTACATTGCTAAATTACTAAATACTGCAAACTATGTACAATGTCTAGGCCGTGAAACTGCTCTCGTCATAATCGAGCGGCAATTACACAACGTGGAATATAATAATATATTTGAGATTCTTTATGTAGTGAACAAACTATAACCGCGCAATTTAAACAACTGTCATCTGTTCTGTTCTTATGTATAGTTTGTAAGATAATGATATATTTCGCGTTAATTATTAATTAAATGCATATTCATATAAAAATATGTTTATAATTTAATAGTGGACGTATTTAAGACGGATAGTTTACATTGTGTGTTTTATTTGTAAATAAATAAAATTTAAATAAAAATGTTGTTTTCGGTAAATATAGGGTGTACCAGTTTAGTGCGCCACCATTGCTATCTCGAGAACTATAAAAGCTACGAGGTTGTTTAAATTAGCGAGAATCACAATTTTACAAGAACAACATAATGGGCAAAAAAAAACACTCCATATCTTGAGAACCACTGGTTTAAAAAAATATTTGTTTGGCTTATGTTAATAGACTTGTAAAATGGTAGTTGCTTGCTAAGTGAACCAACCTGGTAGTTCTTATAGTTTTTGAGATAGCAATGGTGGCACGCTTAAATGGAACAGCCTGTATTTTTTAAAGATTTTTTACAAAAAATACATTCATAGATTTCTAATTATATATAACAATAAAATAGTCAACTTTTCGCAATTTTAATTTTTTTTTGATGTAACAGAAACGTCTGCAACATTTTAAAATTCTCAGAATAAAAAATTTGCGAGATAAAAGTACTGTTACTAAGGCCTAAGAATCAACCAACTAATAAATTTATTTTCTAAATAATTTTCTACCTTTCCTACCCTATATGGTAATAAAAAAAAATACATTCTTGCATATTAAGGTAAAATAGATTTTATACGGACATATACATAACGAAACATAAGTACACAATAGATGAAAGTTATTTAAATTGAACGATTATGTGATTTGTTCATCATTACCAAAATTTTTCTAAATAATTTTCTACCTTTCCTACCCTATATGGTAATAAAAAAAATACATTCTTGCATATTAAGGTAAAATAGATTTTATACGGACATATACATAACGAAACATAAGTACACAACAGATGAAAGTTATTTAAATTGAACGATTATGTGATTTGTTCACCATTACCAAAATTTCAAACCGAAAAATATATATGTAATTCCCGCTCCATTTTGACGTCACGCTTTCACGGCCTATTAGAGATAGTGTAATGATTTTAAATTTTAAGTAAATTAGTTATACTTAAATAGAAGATCAACTATCAAAAATTGTAGGTTGGACTAACTCGCAATTAGCTATAACACGCGGCCCACCAGAGACGATGAAATACTCGCCTGAATATTTTTTTAATTTGTGCAATAAATAATTTTTCATATTTTGGAGCATACTTCAGCTAAATAAAATGGAGACACATCTTTTGTAGGTTTACGGAAAACCGGTTAAAAACTATTGGCGCCGGGTAAACAAGAAAAATATAGAATTTAATAAGAAATAAAATAATATAAAAAAAATAATGAAATCACATATTCAAATTTCTATTAGCTTGGTTGCAAATGACATTTTTCTAATTGTAAATTGCTAACTTGCAAGTTGATTTTTCGAGGGTTGTAAAAGATATAAAATGTTTCTCACCTTTGATTTGAATTTAGCGGCACATTAAACGGGATTTATTTTATTGTGACTACTGCAGCTCTGATCAAAGATAATGAATATTAATTCGCAATATAAATATATTGTAACAAAGCACAATAAATGAAATTACTCTACACACAGGTGAAGAAGCAATATTCTTGATAAACAAATTTTGTTTTCTATGGTGTCCCTGATCTCGAATTAGTATTTCCAAAATGTCGGTAAATGTGAAATTTTTAATACACATACCGATAAATACAAAAATTAAATTAATAAAAAATTAAGAAATTATAAATTTTAAATAATAATTTATTCATAATGTTATAACACAAATATACTTTTAATTTAAATGAGAATTTTCTTTTAAAACGAAATGAACGTGTTATAAACAATAACGAAATAATTATAATACTTACTTTTAGCGTCACAGATGCAAGGTTTGTTGTTCGAATCTTTAACTTCCATTCTAATTGATCTTAAGATAAGGGCGAACTTTTGAGCGAAAACTGATACTCTGGCATTAGTGCTTATATTCCAAATGCAACCGTTTTCAAATGGTTGCAACATGAACTTCTTCACTAATTCATACTAATAACGTAATAATATAATAACTGTTAATAAAATACAACGTATTGGTAGAGATGTGCTACATGCTTCGACGTGAGTAGTTGTGTTTTTTTGCTGCTCCGTATTTTTTTTCTCAAGTGCTGTTTTTTTATTTTCTTTATAAAATAAAAATAAAAAACTCACCGTCAAGATGCCAAAACCAGGAAGCTCTCCTCAAGTTCAAGATCTCGTGAGTAGTGTTTTGAAAGATCCTTCGTTTCTTACCACGTTGGTCGACATGGATTTTGCACGTGTTGATAAAAAACTCAAGGAGCAAAAAGCTCATTATGAGTCAATAATAAACAAAATGACTCAAGAAAATCAAGTGCTTCACAACGAAATCGACCGACTTGAATAATACTTTAGACGTAATTGTATTAGAGTATTTGGAGTTCCCGAAGATCCGGCTGAAAACATCGATGAAAAGGTCAGTGATATCATAAAATCATTGTCAATCGACCTACCCCCCAACTCCATCGACCGATGTCATCGTGTGGCTAAAAAGCCTGGTGCTCATGTGAACAGTGTTGTGACGCGAAGTGTTTCCTCAACAAATCCTCCATCAGATGCGAGGCCTCGCCCCATTATTATAAAGTTCGCCACTTACTATTCTCGTAATCTAGTGCTAAAATCACGGTATAAACTGAAAGGTACTAAAATAAATATCAAAGAGGATTTAACCAAAAAACGTTTAAATACCTTCAAACTTATTTCGAACAAAATTGGATTTAGAAATGTGTGGAGTGTTGACGGTAATATTTATTATAAAATAAATGGCGTTATAAAGAAAGCCGATTTATCTACAAACATTGATTCACTTTAATTTTCTTGTATTTGGAGCAGCACAACCTTATGTCTAACTTTACAAATTTCTTTGTTTTTTGAGGTTAGCGTATTTTGTACACATTTGTTTGAAACTTGTCCTGTTTAGAATAGTTCAGCAATGCTAAGGTCATTGAATATTGTTATTTATTTTTGCTGTAAGATGGAAGTGTACCACCAAAATGTACGAGGTTTGAATACTAAACTTGAAGATGTCTACATTATTGTAGACATCTTCATTTTTCAATACTAGCTTTATGAATTTTGATATTATTGCACTTACGGAGACTTGGCTTTCTGATTCAGTGTATGATAATGAGTTGTTTGACTCTAATAAATATGCGGTTTATAGACAAGATCGAGACAACACCAGAGTAGGCAAAACAAAAGGTGGCGGTGTATTGTGTGCTGTCAACACTAAATATAAATCGTGAATTATTAAATTAAATTTAAATAATCATTCACTTGCTGATATTGTTTGCGTTAAAGTTAACTTGAATCCAAATAAGAGTATGATTGTTATAGTTATTTATTCTCCACCTCCCATTTCTTTTGAGCAACATGAAATGATTTATGAATGTCTTGAGTCCTGTCCTTCATTATTATGTTCAGAATTCATTATCATGGGTGACATGAACCTTAGTAAACTAAATGATTTTTATAATAATGGATATAGAAATAATTGCATCACTAGATTTGATAATTTTATAACTTTCCTTAACGCTTCACAATTTAATAGGGTCTTAAATAATGATGGTCGACTTTTAGATGTTGTTTTATCAAACACGGATTGTTTTGTCTCACGTCATTCCTGCCCCATAGTACCTGAGGACAGTTACCATCCTTCACTGTCTATATGTTCTAATATTATGTCATCAGCTGAAAATTCTGCGTCAATTAATTGTGATTCTTGTTATAATTTCCGTCTGGCTAACTTTGATTTAATGTACACCTTATTTAAAGACACGGACTGGGATATACTTCAGTCATACAACGACGTAAATAAAGCATTTACTAAATTTTATAACATCATTGAGGCTGTATTAAATACTTGTGTTCCTAAAACCAGAATAAAAAAATTATCCTCCCTGGTTCTCAAAACAAATAATAAAAGATATTAAATTAAAAGATAAATTTCGTAAACTTTTTAAAGAACACAATGACGAAAATTATTACACCATCTTTAAAAACTTAAGATCTAAAATAAAAACTGACATTAAAATTGCATACAAAAATTATGATGCAAATACGGAATCAAATATTGCCAATGACCCCAAGAAATTCTGGGCTTACCTAAATAAAAAGAAAAATACTTCCCGCATTCCTGGTGACATGTATTACAATGACACTTTATATCACGATACTCCATCTATTGTTGAAGGTTTTGCCGATTATTTTAAAACTGTATTTTCTAGCTGTAATGACAATGATATTGAATACAATAAAATTTCTAGTGAATCTATCACTATGAATCAAACTCATATATCTTGCATTACTCATGATGACATAATAACGGCCATTAATAGTCTGAAAGTTTCTTGTTCTCCAGGTCCTGACAATTTACCATCATACATTATTAAAGGTTGCCGTGATTTATTTGTAAAACCATTACATATATTATTTAATTTAATAATTTCTACTCTCACATTTCCTGAATGTTTAAAAATTTCACTAATTTGCCCGATCTTCAAATCTGGTGATGTTCATAATATTTCAGACTACAGACTTATATGTTTACTATCCAATATTTCAAAGTGTTTTGAGAAAATTATATATAAGTATATTTATTTCAATGTTAGAGATTCTATAACTTCAATACAGCATGGCTTCATTCAAGGTAGATCAACTAGTACTAATCTCACTCACTTTACTGATACTGTTTTAAATTCTATGAATAAAAATACTCAAATCGATGTCATCTACACCGATTTGGCCAAGGCTTTTGATACAGTAAATCATAACATCTTGCTTTTCAAGTTACATCATCAATTTAATTTCTCTTCTAATTTAATTAAGCTTATTCAATCATACCTTCACAATCGTAAACAATATGTGCTTTACAACAATACTAAATCGGCATACTACATTCCTACTTCTGGTGTCCCTCAAGGATCAAATCTAGGCCCATTACTTTTTATTCTGTTTATTAATGACATTGCTGATTGTTTATTTAAAGTAATAAATTCCTACTCCGATTATGAACACCTTCAGTCTAATATTAATAACTTACTTGTTTGGTCTTCTACCTCAAATTTACAGTTCAATATAAGTAAATGTAAGTCCATGACATATTCTGTAAAGCGTGATAAATTTAATAACATTTATTGTATGAATGGTGTAAATCTGGAGAGAGTGTCTGAAATAAAAGATTTGGGTGTTATCTTTGATCCTAAGTTACTTTTTATTAATCATATTAATTATATAGTGAACTGCTCTTATAAAAACTTAGGGTTTATAATCAGAAACTCCCATTGCTTCAAAAATATTTCAACTCTCAAATCTTTATTTTATACCATCATTAGATCTAAACTGGAATATTGTCTTGTTGTGTGGAATCCACTTTACAGCACTCATGTATCAGAAATTGAACAAATTCAAAGAAAATTTGTCAGGTACTGTGCTAGAAAATTCTGTCATCCATTCGATCATTTAACATACAGTTATTCACGAACATTATTACAATTTAACATGTTATCACTAGAAAATAGACGTAAGCTAATATCTTGCTTATATTTGCATAAATTAGTGCATAACAAAATTGATGACGTATTAAGTTTGGGTAAAATAAGAATTTGTGTGCCTCGTTTGCCCTTTAGACAAACTAAATACTATTCGACATTCTCTAACTTTCCTGTCAAAACAAATTATGAATTAAGAGCCCCTATTTCAAGAATTTGTTCTATTTTTAATAGTTTAGAACTAGAATTAAATGCCGATATTCTTTGTTATTCGCACATCCATCTAAAATCTGTTTTATATACACTTCTGATGTCCTTGTAAATTGTAATGTTGTTCTATCATACAGTCTTGTTTCCACAATCTTGTTTCTGATTCTTTGTATATTATTATGTTCAAATGTCATATGTGTTAATCATGTAGCATATCCAACTACCAGTAATTGGGATACTTTGTATCCTGTTGTGTAGTTGTAAATTAAAATAAATAAATAAATTAATTAGTTGCACAAAAATGTATACTTACATAAAATACATTCAAAATTTGTGTATAATCATTCATATTGTATTTCTGTTAAAATAAACTGCAACTATTGTTGAGTGTACCTATATTATTATTATTTTTTACATTCATACCTGTAAAATAAAAATTACAAATTAAAAAAAACATAAGAGGAAGGTCTTTATTGCAGTTACTGTAATTTAATAAAATCCACTAATATGTGTATTGGTGGATTTTATTATATGATTGCAACTCCAATAAAGACTTTCGTCATATTAACAACCAGTCGATAAGCCAATCCTGCATTAAAAACATATTTATCATAAAACGTATTTTATTAAATTTATTTTAAATTCTATTTCGTTCGTTTGATTGTAATTATTTTTTAATAAAAATAAAAATAGTACATCCCCTCCAGCTTGTATTATTTTTTTCATAATAAAGATGTTTTAGGACAACACAATATGTTATGTACATACATTGTTTCGGAGCTAAAACATATCTTCTGCTACTTACAGGTTTTGTTAACAGATTGCAGGAAATTAATACCACGTATTGTTTGTCTAGTAATGTAGACGATTTTAACTTAAAATTTTAAATTTCCGTTAGTCAGTTATCCCACTTAATTGTTGATTTTAAGTCAAAATCCTCTAATGATATTATGTACTTTTTTATTATCATTATTTAATTTTTTATCGCCTGTCTAATTTAAAATGAAGTACAGTACTCAGGACAGTACTAGAAAGCACCTATAATAAATAAGTTGTTACTCAATATAATAGGAATTTATTTGTAACTTACTATTTCTATTACGTATCCAAAGTATATTCCGGTTTACAATTATAGGTGTTCTTGTCATTTTGCTAATACAATAAACATCAATGTGCCGCAAGACTTTTAAGTAAATTATGAAGGTATGACACATAACATGTTTTGACAAATAATTTAATTTCTTCGAACTTGTCGTTCACTTAATAAAATAGAGGGTTGAAACGCATATGAATCAAAATAAGAACACCTGCTCAAAAAATGCGCGTTTTTTGAATTATTCCTATAATTCTCTTGTATATAAAGAACAGAATGTCAATTAATTGAATTATTTTCTGAAAAATAATGTTTCTGCTTCTGCAGGAATAATAAATTGTACTCTTTTGTCTTTCATATTCTTCAGTACTGCTTATTTCCAATCTTTTATATATATCTTTCCTTTTTATATCTTTTTCTACATTTCTAAAACATACATATATCATTTTATATTTATTTAAATAATAATTAATAAGTACAAACCAACATATATTCTGAGTATTTGTATCAAGTTGCAAAATTTCTAGTATAAATTTATGTTATAACCAATTATAACAAACGTTAAATGTCAGAATTTTTTAATTATACCATATACAATTTCTAAAATAATAATACATATTTTGCTCTATATTATAAAGTACGGATACATAGTTTAGTTAATAATATCTTTGTCCATTTTCAAAATTATTGTACTTCAATATTCGTACTTTACACTTGTCAAAGTTACTTCATCACACATTTGACAACATTGACTTGTAATTCGAAACGTCAAAATTTTAAATAATTAAATGTGTTTGGTTAAAAAATTAAAATATTGGTAGAAAATTGGCTCAGGACTATTATTCATAATACTGCTTTTAAATCTTTAATATCAATGTTCTATTAAATGATATAATCATTTAAAGTTCATAATCAAATTGTCAAAAGTGACGGATGACGGCGTGACTCTTCTGCACAGTTTTAATTTTTTACACAAAAACTACTAACAGTAAAAATATGAGACACCTAAAAGGCACCAGATCTCATTAGCCCCCACATATTAAAAAAACATAACAATCACTTGCATGGTTCAGGTGTAGGCCTTTACAAAAGTTACTCGATGCTCGTAATGACTCTATAGATAGACATGTAGATATATAGTGAATGCAATCGTTTAGTATAGTGATGCTAAAACCATCCATAGTATAGATCCTAAAGTATGAATAAGAATGTTTTAACAAAGCTATCCATTGCAAGAATAGGTACAATCTGACTTTATTTCTTGTAAAAAATCATATTAAAATTTGCTTCCGCGCCCGAATTTTATAATTCTTTACCATATTTTAGCTAAAAGAAAACAATGCAACAAGAAAATTGCTATTTCAAGTGTGGTAGGTATTCTAGAATCCAGCCCATGTAGCTTACAATATACAACGTATTCATCAAGAAACCGTAAAATTTGACTTTATTTTTGTAAAAAATCATATAAATATGTGCTTCCGCGCCCGAATTTTAAAATTAATCATCATATTTTAGCTAAAAGAACACATTGCAACAAGAAAATTGCTATTTCAAGTGTGGTAGGTATTCTAGAATCCAGCCCATGTAGCTTACAATATAAAACGTATTCATTAAAATGACACGCGAAAATTGCATGTTTATTATCTGATTGGTACAACGTTTTAGTCACATTTGCATGTCCAATGCTAAAACCATCCAAAGTATAGATCCTAAAGCATGAATATGAATGATTTAACAAAAATATCCATTTCAAGTATAGGTAAAATCTGACATTATTTTTGTAAAAAATCAGATAAATATTTGCTTCCGCGCCTGAATTTTATAATTTTTCATTATATTTAAGACCAAAGAAACCATTGCAACAAGAAAATTGCTATTTCAAGTTTAGTAGGTATTCTAGAATCCAGCCTATAAGATTACAATATACAACGTATTCATTAAAATGACACCCAAAAATTCAATGTTTATTATCTGATTGGTACCACGTATTGGTCACTTTTGCATGTCCAATGCTAAAACCATCCATAGTATAGATCCTAAAGCATGAATATGAATGTATTAACAAACATATTCTTTACAAGAATAGATAATATCTGACTTTATTTTTGTAAAAAATCATATAAATATTTGCTTCCGCGCCCGAATTTTATATTTCTTCATCATATTTTAGCTAAAAGAAAACATTGCAAAAACAAAATAGCTATTTCAAGTATGGTAGGTATTTTAGAATCCAGCCCATGTAGCTTAAAATATGCAACGTATTCATTAAAATGACACCCGAAAATTGAATATAATTATCTGATTGGTACCAGGTTTTGGTCACTTTTGCATGTCTAATGCTAAAATTATCCATAGTATAGTTCCTAAAGCATGAATATGAATGTTTTAACAAAATATCTATTTCAAGAATAGGTAAAATCTGTCTTTATTTTTGTAAAAAATCATATAAATATTTGCTTCTGCGCCCGAATTTTATAATTCTTCATCATATTTTAGCTAAAAGAAAACATTGCAACTAGAAAATTGCTATTTCAAGTGTGGTAGGTATTCTAGAATCCAGCCCATGTAGCTTACAATATACAACGTATTCATTAAAATGACACCCGAAAATTTTATGTTTATTATATGATTGGTACAACGTTTTAGTCACTTTTGCATGTCCAATGCATAAAACCATCCATAGTATAGATCCTAAAGCATGAATATGAATGTATTAACAAACATATTCTTTACAAGAATAGGTAAAATCTGACTTTATTTTTCTAAAAAATCATATAAATATTCGCTTTCGCGCCCGAGTTTTATAATTCTTTATCATATTTTAGCTAAAAGAAAACATTGCAACAAAAAAATTGCTATTTCAAGTGTGGTAGATGTTCTAGAATCCAGCCCATGAAGCTTACAATATACAACGTATTCATTAAAATGACAGCCGAAAATTGAATGATTATTATCTGATTGGTACCACGTTTTGGTCACTTTTGCATGTCCAATGCTAAAACAATCTATAGTATAGATCCTAAAGCATCAATATGAATGTTTTAACAAAAATATTCATTTCAGGAATGGGTAAAATCTGACAATATTTTTGTAAAAAATCATTTAAATATTTGCTTCGGCGCCAGAATTTTATTATTCTTCATCATATTTTAGCTAAAAGAAAACATTGCGACACGAAAATTGCTATTTCAACAGTGGTAGGTATTATAGAATCAAGCACATGTAGCTTACAATATGCAAAGTATTCATCAAGAATAGGTAAAATCTGACTTTATTTTTGTAAAACATCATATAAATATTTGCTTCCGCGCCCGAATTTTATAATTCTTATCATATTTTAGCTAAAAGAAAACATTGCAACAAGAAAATTGCTATTTTAAGTGTTGTAGGTATTATAGAATCCAGCACATGTAGCTTATAATATACAACGTATTCATCAAGAATAGGTAAAATGTGACTTTATTTTTGTAAAATATCATATAAATATTTGCTTCCGCGCCCGAATTTTATAATTCATCATCATATTTTAGCTAACAGAAAACATTGCAATAAGAAAAATTGCTATTTTAAGTGTTGTAGGTGTTCTAGAATGCAGCCCATTTAGCTTATAATATACAACGTATTCAACAAGAATAGATAAAATGTGACTTTATTTTTATATAATATCATATAAATATTTGCTTCCGCGCCCAAATTTTATAATTCTTTATCATATTTTAGCTAAAAGAAAACATTGCAACAAGAAAATTGCTATTTCAAGTGTGGTAGGTATTCTAGAATCCAGCCCATGTAGCTTACAATATACAACGTATTCATTAAAATGACACCCGAAAATTGAATGTTTATTATCTGATTGCTACCACGTTATGGTCACTTTTGCATGTCCAATGCTAAAATTATCTATAGTATACATCCGTAAGCATGAATATGAATGTTTAAACAAAAATATCCATTTCAATAATACATAAAATCTGACTTTATTTTTGTAAAAATCTTAGCTAAAAGAAAACATTGCAACAAGAAAATTGCTATTTCAAGTGTGGTAGGTATTCTAGAATCCAGCCCATGTAGCTTACAATATACAACGTATTCATCAAGAATAGGTAAAATCTGACATTATTTTTGTAAAAAAACATATAAAAATTAGCTTCCGCGCCCGAATTTTATAATGCTTTATCATATTTTAGCTAAAAGAAAACATTGCAACAAGAACATTGCTATTTCAACTGTGGTAGGAATTCTAGAATCCAGCACTTGTACCTTACAATATACAACGTAATCATCAAGAAAAGGTAAAATCTAACTTTATTTTTTTAAAAATCATATAAATATTTGCTTCCGCGCCGGAATTTTATAATTTTTTATCATATTTTAGCTAAAAGAAAACATAGCAACAAGAAAATTGCTATTTCAAGTGTGGTAGGTATTCTAGAATACAGCCCATGTAGCTTACAATATACAACGTATTCATCAAGAATAGGTAAAATCTGACTTTATTTTTGTAAAAAATCATATAAATATTTGCTTTTGCGTCTGTATATTATAATTCTTCATCATATTGTAGCTAAAAGAAAACTCTGCAACAAGAAAATTGCTATTTCAAATGTGGTAGGTATTCTAAAATCCATCCCATGTAGCTTACAATATACAACTTATTCATTAAAATGGCACCTGAAATTTGAATGTTTATTATCTGATTGGTACCACGGTATGGTCACTTTTGCATGTCCAATGCTAAAATTATCCATAGTATAGATTCTAAAACATGAATATGAATGTTTTAACAAAAATATACATTTCAAGAACAGGTAAAATCTGACTTTATTTTTGTAAAAAATAATATAAATATTTGTTTCTGCGCCCGAGTTTTATAATTCTTTATTATATTTTAGCTAAAAAAGAACATTGAAACAATAAAATTGTTATTTAAAGTGTGGTAGGTATTTTAGAATCCAGCCCATGTAGCTTACAATATACAACGTATTCATTAAAATGACAGCCGAAAATTGATTGTTTATTATCTGACTGGTACCACTTTTAATTCACTTTTGCATGTCTAATGCTAAAACCATCCATAGTATAGATCATAAAGCATGAATATGAATGTTTTAACAAAAATATCCATTTCAAGAATGGGTAAAATCGGACTTTGTTTTTGTAAAAACTCATATAAATATTTGCTTCCGCGCCTGAATTTTATAATTCTTTATTATACTTTAGCTGAAAGAAAACATTGCAACAAGAGAATTGCTATTTCAAGTGTGGTAGGTATTGTAGAATCCAGCCCATGTAGCTTAAAATATACAACGTATTCATTAAAATGACACCCGAAAATTGAATGTTTATTATCTGATTGGTACCACGTTTTGGTTACTTATGCATGTCCAATGCTAAAACCATCCATAGTATAGATCCTAAACCACGAATATGAATGTTTTAACAAAAATATCCATTTCAAGAATAGGTAAAATCTGACTTTATTTTTATAAAAAAATCATATAAATATTTGCTTTCGCGCCTGAATTTAATAATTCTTCATCATATTTTAGCTAAAAGAAAACATTGCAACAAGCAAATTGCTATTTTAAGTGTCGTAGGTATTCTGGAATCCACTCCATGTAGCTTACAATATACAACGTATTCATTAAAAAGACACTCGAAAATTAAATGTATATTATCTGTTTAGTACCACGTTTTGATCACTTTTGCATGTCCAATGCTAAAACCATCCATAGTATAGATCCTAAAGTGAGAATAGATAAAATCTGACTTAATTTTTGTAAAAAATCATATAAATATTTGCTACCTTGCCGGAATTTTTTAAATCTTCATTATATTTTTGCTAAAAGAAAACATTGCAACAAGAGAATTGCTATTTTAAGTGTGGTAGGTATTCCTAGAATGCAGCCCATGTAGCTTACAATATACAACGTATTCATTGAGATGACACCCGAAAATTGAATATTTATTATCTGATTGGTACCACGTTTTGGTCACTTATGCATGTCCAATGCTAAAACCATCCATAGTATAGATCCTAAAGCATGAATATGAATGTTTTAACAAATATATCCATTTTAAGAATAGGTAAAATCTGACATTATTTCTGTAAAAAATCATATAAATATTTGCTTCTGCGTCCGAATTTCATAATTCTTCATCATATTTTAGCTAAAACAAAACGTTGCAACAAGAGAATTTCTATTTTAAGTGTGGTAGGTATTCTAGAATCCAGCCCATGTAGCTTACAATAAACAAAGTATTCATTAAAATGACACCCGAAAATTGATTGTTTATTATCTGATTGTTACCACGTTTTGGTCACTTTTGCATGTCCAATGCTAAAACCATCCATAGTATAGATCCTAAAGCATGAATATGAATGTTTTAACAAAAACATCTATTTCAAGAATAGGTACAATCTGACTTTATTTTTGTAAAAAATCATATAAATGTTTGCTTCCGCGCCCGAATTTTATAATTCCTTATTATAGTTTAGCTAAAAGAGAACATTGCAACAAGAATATTTCTATTTCAAGTGTGGTAGGTAATCTAAAATCCAGCTCATGTAGCTTACAATATACAACGTATTCATTAAAATGCTACTCAAAAATTGAATGGTTATTATCTGATTGGTACCACGGTTTGGTCACTTCTGCATATCCATTGCTTAAAACCATTAATAGCATAGATCATAAAGGATGAATATGAATGTTTTACCAAAAATATAGTGTGACGTGGTAGAGTGAAGAGTTAGTGTAGTGGCTAAATAGTTTTGTCAATCTTTAAGGAGCAAAATTAAACAAAAATAAGTGATTCTTGTATCTTCGCAGTAGTTACAAGTTGTGGATGTTGTGATATTGTGGAGGCAAGGTTCTTAGAAACGATAAACAGGATATTAAGATAAAAGTAAGTTCATACAACTTATAGGTTATCTAGGTGTCATATTACATGTCATATCAAATCCCAGCGAAGCAGCGACCTCGTAGCGACATCTAGCGTCTAATAGTAACATCTAGCCAGCGGTTTTTACAGGTGACTGTTTGAATTAAGTAGGACAGTCACAATAACTGAATTACCGACGCTAAGCTACTATTTAGAACGCACAGATAGAGCTAGTAGCACAACATGGAAACAAAAATATTAGAAGCGATAGCAGATTTAAAAACTGACATAGCATTTATAAAAAAGACAATGCAAGATAGGTTTATAATGACAGCAGACGCCCTTGATGATCATAAGAAAATATTAATCGACCACGAAGAACGGTGGGCAGAACTAGAGCGCAGTAAAAGACAAAAAAATATTGTTATATTTGGATTATTGGAAAGAGAGACAAGCAGACATGAACTCGAGAAGGAATGCCTAGATTTAATTTCCCAAAAATTAAAAGTAGATATATCCATCTTTGAGATAGATAACATATATAGAATTGGAGTTAAAAAGGACCGCAAGAATAGACCAGTTTTAATAAGATTCACTTCAAGGAGGAAGGTAATAGATATTTTAACAAATACAAAATTATTGAAAGGAACAAACATTGTAATATCAGAAGACTTCCCAAAAGAAGTAGCAGAAGAAAGGAAGCGGCTATTACCATTAATGAAAGAGATGCGTAAAGAGGGCAAACACGCAATAATAAAATACAACAAGCTGTATGTTGACGGTAAACCAATTAAAAAAGAAGAGGCAATAAGAACGTTGCACGAAAAAAACGAAAAGAAAAGACAACTATCAGAAGAAAAAGTTGAAGAAGAAACAAAGGAAAGAGGACCTCAAAAAAATGCATCATGCAATGAAAGACAAGAAATGAAGAGACAGAAACCAATAACCCAATATGTAACAAATAATCCTGATTATAGGGACCGTCAAAGGTCAAGCAGCTATAGTAGATATGATGAAAGACCAATTAAAGGCAGCGCAACAGGATCCACTTACAGAGAAACGGCGCCAACAGCACCACCAAAAGAGGAAGAGCCAAAAAACTACTCAAAATAAGCGCGCTGAATAACACAGATCGAACTAAAATAGGATTTTGGAACATCGCCGGCTTAAAGAATAAGGACAACGATTTTTGGAATTTTATAGAAGAATTTGATTTTATCGGGCTAGTAGAAACATGGATAGAAGAGAAAGACTGGACGAAATGGGAAACCAAACTTCCGAATAGATTTAAATGGAAATGCGTATATGCAAATAGAGAACATAAAAAGGGAAGAGCTAAAGGAGGAATAATAACTGGGGTCAGAAACACATTAGAGGAAATACCAGAGGGAAGAAGTATGGACCAAATGCAAGAACGAACATTACTAATAGAAGGAGAAAAATGGAAAATAATAACAACATACAGCAAAGGAGAAATAAAACTCATACAAGAGCAAATAGAAGAAACAGAGGACAGACATGAATACAATTTATTATTAGGAGGAGACTTCAACGCCAGAATAGGGGAAGAAGGAAAAATTATTGATACTAGAGATGGTTCTGAAAAAAACAGGTCATCAAAAGACAAAATAATTAACAGCGAAGGAGAAAAACTCCTAGAATTCGTGGAAGAAAATGGACTGAAAATATTGAATGGACATACGACAGGAGACGAAAAAGGGGAATTTACTTATATTGGCCCAAACGGAGAATCAGTTATAGACTACGGCATTGCAAATGAAGAAGCAATGGATAAAATAATATCTTTCACAGTAACAGATAGAATAGAATCTGATCACCAGCCACTTGTCATAGAATTAGAAAACCTTAGTGAAAAAACAAAAACAGAAGGAAAAATAAGAATAGATTGGTCTGAAGAAGGCAAGAAAAAGTATCAAGAAAAATTAAAAGAAAAAATATTTGAAGAAGACGACTGTAACAAAGCTCTAGACGAACTGATAGAAAATATACACAGCTCATTAACAAAGAAAATTTGGAAGAAAAAAGTTAATATCAGAAAAAGTAATTGGTGGGACTGCGAATGTAGAACCAAAAGAAATTTAGTTCGAAACTTACAGAAGAACTGGAGAAAAGGCACGGGAAGGAAAGAAGACTTTCTAAAGGAGCGAAAAGAATATAGAGAATTATGCAAAACAAAGCAAAAACTAGAACAAAAAAGAGAAGAGGAAAAAATAAGAAATATATCAAATGAAACAGATATCTGGCAATATATTAATTCAGAAAGAAAAAACCATATCACAGTCAGCAAAAACATACCAATGAGCACTTGGAGAAAATACTTTATGACTCAGTTAAACGGAACTGATGAAAAATATACTATATCATTAGAAACACAAGCCACACATAGTATGAAGACAGATATAACAGAAAGTGATGTAAGACGACAAATTCAGAAACTAAGAAAACGAAAAGCCGCAGGCGAAGACGGAATACAGAACGAGGCTTGGATATACGGAACAAACGAAGCAGTCGATAGACTTACAAAAATAATAAATAATGTTTGGAAAGGAAAAGGCTTTCCACAAAGGTGGAGAAAAGGTATTATTAGTCCAATACACAAAAACGGAGACAGAGAAGAAACTAAAAACTACAGAGGCATAACACTGCTTGACACGGCATACAAAATATACGCCATGATCTTAGAGGAGAAATTAAGTAAAGAAGCAGAAGAGAGAAATATACTACAAGATAACCAAGCAGGCTTTAGAAAAGGAAGAAGTACAATTGATAACATCTATATATTAAATTATGCAATACAGAAGGAAATAAGCAAAAAAAAGGGAAAATTATATGTACTATTTGCAGATTTGAAAGCAGCATTCGATATTGTAAATAGGAAAAAGATGATTGACATATTGACGAAATCTGGCATCGAAGAAAACCTAGTAGAAAGAATAGCAGAAATATACTCTGAAACCATAAGTTCGGTGAAAATAGACGGAGAAGAAGGAGATGATTTTTGGACAACGTGCGGAGTTAGGCAAGGGTGCCCATTAAGCCCTATTCTTTTCTCAATTTACATGTCAGACATTGAAGCTCACTTTACTAAAGGACAGACAGGAGGCATAGTAATTGGGAGCAAAAAGTTTTGGACATTATCGTATGCCGACGACCTGGCAATAGTTGCGAAAACAAAACAAGAAATGGATTCCATAATGAAGAGACTAATGATATACTTAAAGAAAAAAGACATGGTGTTAAACACAGAAAAAACCAAGATTGTTGTTTTCAATAAAGGAAGAGGTAGGGAAACAAAAGAAACGTGGACATGGGAAGGAAAAGAAATAGAAAAAGTAAAAACTTTCAAATACTTGGGGTATACATTTCACAAGAATGGTGAAGAGAATGAACATATAAAGCAAACAACAAAAAAAGCAAACATAGCTCTTCCACAAATCTGGGGCATAGGGCAAAGAAAATTCAAAAACAACTTTAAATTAAGAATGTTACTGTTTGATAAATTGATAGCGAGCATTATAATGTATGGAGCCGAAATTTGGGGTTGGAAAGAACAAAACGAAATAGAAAAAATTCAAACAAAATATATACGATGGATACTCGGACTAGATAAACAAACACCGGTATATATAATAGAGGAAGAAACAAAACGGTTTAAAATGAAGACTGAAGCAGGAAGGAGAGCAATGAAGTATGAAGAGAAATTAAGAGGGACACCATGGAAAAGTCTTGCATTTGATTGTTGGGTAGAAATAACAAAAAAAGAAGAAAGAAAACAAGAAAAGAACCAATGGGAAGCAAAACGGGCAAAATTCTATGAAAGCAACGGACATTCAACAACAGACATAGAAAGACGAAGAAATACAGGCCAAAACATGGTAGATGAAATTACACGGACGGAACAAGATATACAAGCTCAGATAAGAAGAGAAAAGATATACAAATCAACTTATAACCCAGGATATAAATACTTACTGACTATAAGCAAACCTCTATACTTGACAACAGAAAACAAAAATTTAAAAATAATCGCAAGATTTAGAACGGGAAACGAAGAAAAAAGGAATAAATACTGGATAGGAGACGAAGACAGACAATGCAGAATATGTGGGAGAGACTTTGAGACAATAAATCACTTAAGAAGAGACTGCAGCGAAAACCTGAGAAATGACAAATCTACACAACAGATACTACACGACGAAAACCCAGACACAGATTGGATGAAGAAAGTATATATAAGTAGATTAAATAGTAAGTTATAATAATGTAAATACCACATGAAATGTAAAATATAGATAATGTAGAAATTTGAACACCGAAAGGTAACAAATAAAATATTTACTACTACTACCAAAAATATACATTTCAAGAATAGGTTAAATCTGACTTTATTTTTGTAAAGAATCATATAAATATTTGCTTTCGCGCCCGAATTTTATAATTTTCCATCATATTTTAGCTAAAAGAAATCATTGCAACAACAAAATTGCTATTTCATGTGTGGTAGGTATTCTAGAATCCCGCCCATGTAGCTTACAATAAACAACGTATTCATCAAGAATATGTACAATCTGACTTTATTTTTGTAAAAAATCATATAAATAATTGCTTCCGCGCCCGAATTTTATAAATCTTTATCATATTTTAGCTAAAAGAAAACATTGCAACAAGAATATTGCTATTTAAAGTGGGGTAGGTATTCGAGAATCCAGCCCATGTAGCTTACAATATACAACGTATTCATTAAAATGAAGCCAGAAAATTTAATGTTTATTATCTGATTGGTACCACGTTATTATTATCAATAGTATAGATCCTAAAGCATGAATATGAATGTTTTAACAAAAATATCCATTGGAAGAATAGGTAAAATCTGACTTTATTTTTGTAAAAAATCATATAAATATTTGCTTCCGCGCCCAAATTTTATAATTTTTCATCATATTTTAGCTAAAAGAAAACATTGCAACATGAAAATTGCTATTTCAAGTGTGGTAGGTATTCTTGAATCCAGCCCATGTAGCTTACAAAATACAACGTTTTCATCAAGAATAGGTAAAATCTGACTTTATTTTTGTAAAAAATCATATAAATATTTGCTTCCGCGCCCGAATTTTATAATACTTTATTATATTTTAGCTAAAAGAAAACATTGCAATAAGAAAATTGCTATTTCAAGCGTGGTAGGTATTCTAGAAACCAGCCCATGTACCTTACAGTATACAACGTATTCATCAAGAATAGGTAAAATCTGACTTTATATTTGTAAAAAATCATGTAAATATTTGCTTCCGCGCCCGTTTTTTATAATTCTTCATCATATTTTCGCTAAAAGAAAACATTGCAACAAGAAAATTGCTATTTCAATTGTGGTAGGTATTCTAGAATCCAGCCCATGTAGCTTACAATATACAACGTATTTATTGAAATGACACCCGAAAATTGAATGTTTATTACCTGATTAGTACCACGTTATGGTCACTTTTGCATGTCTAATGCTAAAATTATCCATAGTATAGATCCTAAAGCATGAATATGAATGTTTTAACAAAAATATCCATTTCAAGAATAGGTAAAATCTGACTTTATTTTTGTAAAAAATCATATATATATTTGCTTCCGCGCCCGAATTTTTATAATTTTTCATCATATTTTGGTTAAAAGAAAACATTTCAACAAGAAAATTGCTATTTCAAGTGTGGTAGGTATTCTAGCATCCAGCCCATGTAGCTTACAGTATACAACGTATTCATCAAGAATAGGTAAAATCTGACCTTATTTTTGTAAAAAATCATATAAATATTTGCTTTCGCGCCCGAATTTTATAATTCTTTATCAAATTTTCACTAAAAGAAAACATTACAACAAGAATATTGTTATTTAAAGTGTGGTAGGTATTCTAGAATCCAGCCCATGTAGCTTACAATATACAACGTATATATATTTGCTTCCGCGCCCGAATTTTATAATTGTTCATCATATTTTAGCTAAACGAAAACATTGCAACAAGAAAATTGCTATTTTAAGTGTGGTAGCTGTTCTAGAATCCAGCCCATGTAGCTTACAATATACAACGTATTCATTAAAATGACACCCGAAAATTGAATGTTTATTATCTGATTGGTACCACGTTTTGGTTACTTTTGCATGTCCAATGCTAAAACCATCCATAGTATAGATCCTAAACCACGAATATGAATGTTTTAACAAAAATATCGATTTCAAGAATAGGTTAAATCTGACTTTATTTTTATAAAAAATCCTATAAATATTTGCTTCTGCGCCCGAATTTTATAAGTCTTCATCATATTTTAGCTAAAAGAAAACATGTGTATCGTGGTGTCAACATGTATGAGTTTGTGTTCCGTAAAGAATTTAAACATATATGAAATACAAGGATATAGAGAGCTATTAAAAATAAAGCAAGTTACTAAGAAGAGACCCCAAAGGAAGATATAAAGGAAAAGATAAGTATCGTCAGATAATAGATTAAAAAGCAAATAAAAATTATTAGCCGTTTGTAGTTTATACACATACTCTTTCAAGAGAGCTACATTGCCAGCAAAGCATAATCAAGAATTGCTTTTTGCAAAATAGTATTTTGAGCCAGCGGCAGATATCAGGTTACCGCCCGAATCAAGTAAGGTGATAACACAAACTGAACTGACGACGCATAGAACACCACCATGCAAAACTAGCAAGCAACACTAGCAAGTAAAGAGAATTGCATACCTTCAGTTAATAAAATGGATGCTCAAATAATCATAGATGCAATAGCCGATGTAAAAAAGGAATTAGCAAACATACAAAAAGAGATAAATACTAAATTCAATATCACAGCAGATAATTTAGAATACCTTACCAGTAAAATAGTAAAAATAGAAGAAAATTGGAAAGAACAGGAAAAAATAAACAGAGAAAAAATTCTTTTAATTTTTGGCCTAATAGATGAAGAAAGAAATAAATTTCAACTAGAAAATGCTTGCTTAGATCTAATAAAAAACACAATAAAAATAGATATAAATAACAGAGATATTGATAATATATATATATATATATATATATATATATATATATATATATATATATATATATATAGACTAGCAAAAAAGGCAAATAAAACAAGACCGGTTCTAATAAAATTAACAACAAGAAAAAAATTAATAGCAATTTTGGCAAACCGAAAGTTTTTAAAAGGAACAAGAATAATAATATCAGAAGATTATCCAAAAGACATTGCAGATGAAAGAAAAGTATTGATACCGCTGATGAAAGACATAAGAAAAGAGGGTAAACAAGCAGTTTTGAAATACAATCATTTATATGATAATGGAATAAAAATAGATAACAATAAAGCAACAATATTAATATAAGAAAAAAACGACAAAAAACGAATGCATTCTGAAGAAAAGGAACAAAAGAAAAGTCCAAAAACATATGAAGATATCGACAAAAACAAAAAAGAACACGAAGCAAAGAGACAAAAACAACAACCCAATAAAGCAGATATACCAACAACTTCAAGTGTCAGACCTCAATTCACAAGTAGACCTTGAAGAAATAGCTACGATGAAAGACCAATAAAAAATAATTTATCAAAACAATCATAGTAACCAAACATAAATAAAGTAACAGGAAACCTGGTAACGAAAATGGCTAATACAAAGGAATTATAAAATAAGTACAATGAAATGGCACCAACACACACACCCGCAATTCCAAGTCAAAGAAAGAAAATAAATAGAAAGAAAGGTAAAAAAACAAAAAATAATAAAAAGATTAAAATTAGTACCTGGAATGTCAGAACTATGCTACAACCAGGAAAAACACAAGAAATAGCTGCAGAAATGCTGAGGTATAAAATAAATATTGCTGCAACACAAGAAACTAGATGGAGTGGAGCAGGAGAAATTGTAAAAGACAATTATGTTGTAAAATATTCAGGGGATATAAAACAAGGTCAATACGGAGTTAAATGAACTGAAAAACAATATAATAGATTTTAAACCAATAAACGAAAGAATGGCCTACTGTAGAATAGATACGACACCTTTCAAAATATCAATTTTAAATATATATGCTCCAACAGAGAATGCGAAACCGGAAGAAAAAGAAACGTTCTATGAAGTGTTAGAAGAAGAAATTGAAAAAATGCCAAAAGAAGATACAATAATTGTATTAGGAGACTTTAAAGCCCAAATAGGGAAGGTAGACTATATACAGCAAGTAGCAGGAAGACACACAATACATGACAATACAAATTATAACGGACAAAGTCTAAGCAGGCTAGCAACAAGAACAAATCTGATAATAAGCAGCACAAAATTTAAACACCGGAGAGAACATAAAATAACATGGATATCATCAGATCAACAAACGCAGTCACAAATAGACCATATACTTATAACAAGAAGAAAACAATCATCAGTAACGGATATAAGAACCTACAGAGGACCATGCGCAGATTTGGACCACTTTATGGTAGCAGCAACCCTAAGACAAAAAGTGAAAAGAACCTCAAAAAATAGTAGTAAAAAAATAAAATGGAATACATAAAATCTAAATAATGAAAGTATAAGAGAGAAATATATACAAGAACTAGATAAAAATCTAAAAGAAGTAATAAATTATGAAGATGACATAGAAACAAAATGGAATGGTATAAAGACATGCATACAGGAAGCAAGTCAAAAATGAGTAGAAAAAGAAAAACAAGATAAAAGAAAATACTGGTATAATGTCGAATGTAAGAAAATGGCAGATAAAAAGAAAAATGCAAGAATAAAATGGTGACAAACAAAGAAAAATGAAGACAAACAACTATATGAAAAAATGAGAAACGAATGCAACAAAACTATAAAAAAAATAAGAGAGAATGGACAGAGAATCAGATTAAAGAAATAAAAGAAGAAAAGCAGAAAAGAAATACAAAAAGATTTTACAAACAAATTCAAGCACAAAATAAAACACAGATAATCAAAGTACATGGCATAAAAAATATAAATGGTAGAATAGCAGAAAACGAACAAGAATTAAACAAATTTGGATTAACCACTTTAAAGATTTATTAACAGATACACAAGATTAAAATGAAATTGAAACCCAAAACAATGAACAAGATAGAATAGTAGAAGAGCCAACGCTAAAAGAAGTACAAGAAATAATAAAAAAATGGCACAATGGAAAAACATCAGGTGAAGATGGAATAAATATTGAATTAATAAAATATGGAGGGGTAGTCTTGCAACAACAAATATACGAACTCATAAAGAAAATATGGAGAGATGAAAAGATTCCAAAAGAATGGGAATTTGGACAAATAGTGACAATTCATAAAAAAGGTGACCAGCAAGTATGTAAAAATTACAGAGGTATTACTATGTTGAATACGGTATATAAAATACTATCCACATTAATACAAAGGAGATTAGTAAATGCAGAAAATAACATAATTGGACAATATCAATGTGGATTCAGTAAAGACAGATCAACAACAGACGCCGTACATACAGACAAACATATGATTGAAAAATCAGTTGAATACAATCTGAATATAGAAATGCTATTTATTGATTTCCAGCAAGCATTTGACTCCATTAAAAGAAAAAAGCTTATGACAGCACTTGAGAAGCTAAATATACCAGCAAAATTAAGATGAGTAATCTCGATGACAATGAGGAAAAATAAAATAAGCATTATAACACAAAAAGGGGAGACAGAAGAAATTAAAATAAATAAAGGGATCAGACAAGGAGATGCGCTGTTGCATTGTTCAATCTAGCTTTAGAATATGTACTTAGAAAAATAAATAAAGGAACGCTTAGAACACGAGGAGGATAAATAATAGCATACGCCGACGACATAGTTATTGCAACGAAGAACAGGAATTTAATGATAGAAATGCTGCAAGAAATAATAATCGAAGGAGATAAGATAGGATTAAAAATCAACGAAGCAAAAACCAAAATAATGCTGCTAGGAAAGAGTGCTGAAAACAAAGAAATAAAAATCGGAGAACACACATTTGAACAAGTACATACGTTTAAATATGTAGGAATTTTGTTATCAAGTAAAGGAGAAAGAGAAACAGAAATTAAGGAAAAGATTATAGCAACAAGTAGAGCAAACAAATAAATAATAAGACCAATAACATTATACGCAGCTGAAACAATCACAATGACAAAAAAAGAAGAAGAAGATCTAAATATAATGGAACGCAAAATAATACCAATCAAGGTATGAGAAAATGAATACAGAATAAGAATGAACCATGAAATAGAACAAGAATTAGAAGGAGAAAATATAGTGAAAAAAAAAATAAACAACAAAGAATGAGATGGCTTGGCCATGTATGGAGAGCAGAAGAAAGGGATACAATAAGATCAATAGTCGAGTAAAGCTCAGGCGGAAGAAGCAGACGAGACAGGCCAAGGTCAACATGGCTGAGAGAAGTGGAAGAAGATCTGAAACCAGCTGGAATTAACAACTGGAAGAATAAAACAAGAGATAGGGAGTTGTGGAGGAATATTATAAAGAACATCTAAGAAACAGGAACGGAGATTGATCCACTCCAATAAAATTGGATCTAAAAAGCCCATGGGGGTGTTAAGCCACTATATATATATAGATCTTAAAGCATGAATATGAATGTTTTAACAAAAATATCCATTTCAAGAATAGATAAAATCTAAATTTATTTTTGTAAAAAATCATATAAAGATTTGCTGCCGCGCCCAAATTTAATTATTCTTCATCATATTTTAGCTAAAAGAAAACATTTCAACAAGAAAATTGCTATTTCAAGTGTGGTAGGTATTCTAGAATCCAGCCCATGTAGCTTACAATATGCAACGTATTCATCAAGAATAGGTAAAATCTGACTTTATTTTTGTAAGAAATCATATAAATATTTGCTTCCGCGCCCGAATTTTATAATTCTTCATCATATTTTAGCTAAAAGAAAACATTGCAACAAGAAAATTGCTATTTCAAGTGTGGTAGGTATTCTAGAATCCAGAACATGTACCTTACAATATAGAACGTATTCATCAAAAATAGGTAAAATCTGACTTTATTTTTGTAAAAAATCATATAAATATTTGCTTCCGCGCCCGAATTTTATAATTCTTCATCACATTTTAGCTAAAAGAAAACATTGCAACAAGAAAATTGCTATTTCAAGCGTGGTAGTTATTCTAGAATCCAGCCCATGTAGCTTACAATATATAACGTATTCATTAAAATGATACCCGAAAATTGAGTGTTTATTATCAGATTGGTACCACGTTATGGTCACTTTTGCATGTCCAATGCTAAAATTATCCATAGTATAGATACTGAAGCATGAATACGAATGTTTTAACAAAAATGTCCATATCAAGAATAGGTAATATCTAATTTTATTTTTGTAAAAATCATATAAATATTTGCTTCCGCCCCAGAATTTTATAATTCTTCATCATATTTTAGCTAAAAGAAAACAGTGCAACAAGAAAATTGCTATTTCAAGTGTGGCAGGTATTCTAGAATCCAGCCCATGTAGCTTGCAATAAACAACGTATTCATTAAAATGACACCCGAAAACTGAATGTTTATTATCTGATTGGTACCACGTTATGGTCACTTTTGCATGTCCAAAGCTAAATTTATACATAGTCTAGATCCTAATGCATGAATATGAATGTTTTAACATAAATATCCATTTCAAGAATAGGTAAAATATGACTTTACTTTTAAAAAAAACATATAAATATTTGCTTCCCCGCCCAAATATTATAATTCTTCATCATATTTTATCTTAAAGAACACATTGCAATAAGAAAATTGCTATTTCAAATGTCGTAGGTATTCTAGAATCCAGCCCATGTAGCTTACAATATACAACGTATTCATCAAGAAAAGGTAAAATCTGATTTTATTTTTGTAAAAAATCATATAATTATTTGCGTCTGAGCCCGAATTTTATAATTTTTCATCATATTTTAGTTAAAAAAAACTTTGGAACAAGATAATTGCTATTTTAAGTGTGGTAGGTATTCTAGATTCCAGCCCATTTAGCTTACAATATACAACGTATTCATCAAGAATAGATAAAATCCGACTTAATTTTTGTAAAAAATCATATAAATATTTGCTTCCGCGCCCGAATTTTATAATTCTTCATCATATTTTAGCTAAAAGAAAACATTGCAACAAGAAATGTTCTATTTCAAGTGAAGTAGGTATCCTAGAATCCAGCCCATGTAGCTTACAATATACAACGTATTCATCAAGAATAGGTAAAATCAGACTTTATTTTTGTAAAAAATCATGTAAAAATTTACTTCCGCGCCCGAATTTTAAAATTCTTCATCATATTTTAGCTAAAAGAAAACATTGCAACAAGAAAATTGCTATTTCAAGTGCGGTAGGTATTCTAGAATCCAGCCCATGTAGCTTACAATATACAACGTATTCATCAAGAGTACGTAAAATCTGACTTTATTTTTATAAAAAATCATATAAATAATTGCTTCCGCGCCTGAATTTTATAATTTTTAATCATTGCTATTTCAAGTGAAGTAGGTATCCTAGAATCCAGCCCATGTAGCTTACAATATACAATTTATTCATCAAGAATAGGTAAAATCTGACTTTATTTTTGTAAAAAATCATGTAAAAATTTGCTTCCGCGCCCGAATTTTAATATTCTTCATCATATTCATCAAGAGTAGGTAAAATCTGACTTTATTTTTATAAAAAATCATATAAATAATTGCGTCTGCGCCCGAATTTTATAATTTTTCATCATATTTTAGTTAAAAAAAAATTTGGAACAAGATAATTGCTATTTTAAGTGTGGTAGGTATTCTAGAATCCAGCCCATTTAGCTTACAATATACAACGTATTCATCAAGAATAGATAAAATCCGACTTAATTTTTGTAAAAAATTATATAAATATTTGCTTCCGCGCCCGAGTTTTATAATTCTTCATCATATTTAAGCTAAAAGAAAACATTGCAACAAGAAATGTTCTATTTCAAGTGAAGTAGGTATACTAGAATCCAGCCCATGTAGCTTACAATATACAACGTATTCATCAAGAATAGGTAAAATCTGACTTTATTTTTGTAAAAAATCAAGTAAAAATTTGCTTCCGCGCCCGAATTTTTAAATTCTTCATCATATTTTACCTAAAAGAAAACATTGCAACAAGAAGATTGCTATATCAAGTGTGGTAGGTATTCTAGAATCCAGCCCATGTAGTGAGTAGGTAGTAGTAAGAGTAGGTAAAATCTGACTTAGTTTTTATAAAAAGTCATATAAATAATTGCTTCCGCGCCCGAATTTTATAATTTTTCATCATATTTTAGTTAAAAGAAAACATTGCAACAAGATAATTGCTACTTTAAGTGTGGTAGGTATTCTAGAATCCAGCCCATTTAGCTTACAATATACAACGTATTCATCAAGAATAGATAAAATCCGACTTAATTTTTTTAAAAAATCATAGAAATATTTGCTTCCGCGCCCGAAGTTTATAATTCTTCATAATATTTTAGCTAAAAGAAAACATCGCAACAAGAAATGTTCTAATTTATGTGAAGTAGGTGTCCTAGAATCCAGCCCATGTAGCTTACAATATACAACGTATTCATCAAGAATAGGTAAAATCTGACTTTATTTTTGTAAAAAATCATATAAATATTTGCTTCCGCGCCCGAATTTTAAAATTCTTCTTCGTATTTTGGCTAAAAGAAAACATTGCAACAAGAAAATTGCTATTTCAAGAGTGATAGGTTTTTTAGAATCCTGCCCATGTAGCTTACAATATACAGCGTATTCATCAAGAATAGGTAAAATCTGACTTAATTTTTATAAAAAATCATATAAATATTTGCTTCCGCGCCCGAATTTTATAATTCTTCATCATATTTTAGCTAAAAGAAAACATTGCAACAAGAAAATTGCTATTTCAAATGTGGTAGATATTCTAGAATCCAGCCCATGTAGCTTACAATATACAACATATTACATCAAGAATAGGTAAAATCTGATTTTATTTTTGTAAAAAATCGTATAAATATTTGCTTCCGCGCCCGAATTTTATAATTCTTTATCATAGTTTAGCTAAAAGAAAACATTGCAACAAGAAAATTGCTATTTCAAGTGTGGCAGGTATTCTAGAATCCAGCCCATGTAGCTTACAGTATACAACGTATTTATCAAGAATAGGTATAATCTGACTTTATTTTTGTAAAAAAAACATACAAATGTTTGTTTCCTCGCCCGAATTTTATAATTCTTTATCATATTTTAGCTAAAAGTAAACATTGCAATAAGAAAATTGCTATTTCAAGTGTGGTAGGTACTCCAAAATCCAGCTCATGTAGATTACAATATACAACGTATTCAAAAAGAGTAGGTAAAATCTGCCTTTCTTTTTGTAAAAAATCATATAAATATTTGCTTCCGCGCCAGAATTTTATAATTTTTCAACATATTTTAGCTAAAGACAACATTGCAACAAAAAAATTGCTATTTCCAGTGTGGTAGGTATTCTAGAATCCAGCCCATGTAGTTTACAATATACAACGTATTTATCAAGAAAAGGTAAAATCTGACTTTTATTTTTGTAAAATATCATATAAATATTTTCTTCTGTGCCCGAATTTTATAATTCTTTATCATATTTTAGCTAAAAGAAAACATTGCAACAAGAAAATTGCTATATCAAGTGTGGTAGGTATTCTAGAATCCAGCCCATGTAGCTTACAGTATAAAACGTATTCATCAAGAATAGGTAAAATCTGACTTTATTTTTGTAACAAATCATATAAATATGTGCTTCCGCGCCCGAATTTTATAATTTTACATCATATTTTAGCTAAATGAAAACATTGCAACAAGAAAATTGCTATTTCAAGTGTGGTAGGTATTCTAGAATCCAGCCCATGTAGCTTACAATATACAACGTATTCATTAAAATGACACGCGAAAATTGAATGTTTATTATCTGATTTGTACTACGTTATGGTCACTTTTGCATGTCCAATGCTAAAAATTATCCATAGTATAGATCCTAAAGCATGAATATGAATGATTTAATAAAAAGATCCATTTCAAGAATAGTTAAAATCTGACTTAATTTTTGTAAAATATCATATAAATATTTGCTTCCGCGCCCGAATTTTATAATTCGTTATCATATTTCAGCTAAAAGAAAACATTGCAACAAGAAAATTGTTATTTCAAGTGTGGTAGGTTTTCTAGAATCCAGCCCGTGTAGCTTACAATATAAAACGTATTCATTAAATTGACACCCGAAAATTGAATGTTTATTATCCGATTGGTACTACGTTATGGTCACTTTTGCATGTCCAATGCTAAAATTATCCATAGTATAGATCCTAAAGCATGAATATGAATGTTTTAACAAAAACAACCATTTCAAGAATAGGTAAAATCTGACTTTATTTTTCTAAAAAAATCATATAAATACTTGCTTTCGCGCTTGAACTTTATAATTCTTTATCATATTTTAGCTAAAAGGAAACATTGCAACAAGAAAATTCCTATTTCAAGTGAGGTAGGTATTCTAGAATCCAGCCCATGTAGCTTACAATATACAACGTATTCATTAAGAATAGGTAAAATCTGTCTTCATTTTTGTAAAAAATCATATAAATATTTGCTTCCGCGCTCGAATTTTATGATTCTTCATCATATTTTAGCTATATAAAACATTGCAACAAGAAAATTGCTATTTCAAGTGTGGTAGGTATTCTAGAATCCAGCCCATGTAGCTTACAATATACAACGTATTCATCAAGAGTAGGTAAAGTCTGACTTTATTTTTGTAAAAAATCATATAAATATTTGCTTCCGCGCTCGAATTTTATAATTCTTCATCATATTTTAGCTAAAAAAAAACATTGCAACAAGAAAATTGCTATTTTAAGTGTGGTAGGTATTCTAGAATCCAACCCATGTAGCTTACAAAATACAACGTATTCATCAAGTGTAGGTAAAATCTGACTTTATTTTTGTAAAATATCATATAAATATTTTCTTCTGTGCCCGAATTTTATAATTCTTTATGATATTTTAGCTAAAAGAAAACATTGCAACAAGAAAATTGCTATTTCAAGTGTGGCAGGTATTCTAGAATCCAGCCCATGTAGCTTACAATATACAACGTATTTATCAAGAATAGGTATAATCTGACTTTATTTTTGTAAAAAAACATACAAATATTTGTTTCCTCGCCCGAATTTTATAATTCTTTATCATATTTTAGCGAAAAGTAAACATTGCAATAAGAAAATTGCTATTTCAAGTGTGGTAGGTACTCCAAAATTCAGCTCATGTAGATTACAATATACAACGTATTCAAAAAGAGTAGGTAAAATTTGCCTTTCTTTTTGTAAAAAATCATATAATATTTGCTTCTGCGCCCGAATTTTATAATTTTTCAACATATTTTAGCAAAAAGAAAACATTGCAACAAAAAAATTGCTATTTCTAGTGTGGTAGGTATTCTAGAATCCAGCCCATGTAGTTTACAATATACAACGTATTTATCAAGAAAAGGTAAAATCTGACTTTATTTTTGTAAAAAATCATACAAAAATTTGCTTCCGCGCCCGAATTTTATAATTCTTTATCATATTTTAGCTAAAAGAAAACATTGCAACAAGAAAATTGCTATTTCAAGTGTGGTAGGTATTCCAGAATTCAGTCCATGTAGCTTTCATTATACAACGTATTCATTAAGATGACACCCGAAAATCGAACGTTTATTATCTGATTGATACCACGTTACGGTCACTTTTGCATGTCCAATGCTAAAATTATCCATAGTATAGAACCTAAAGCATGAATATGAATGTTTTAACAAAAATATCCATTTGAAGAATAGGTAAAATCTGACTTTATTTTTGTAAAAAATTATATAAATATTTGCTTCCACGCCCGAATTTTAAAAGTCTTTATCATATTTTAGCTAAATAAAACATTGCAACAAGAAAATTGCTATTTCAAGTGTGGTAGGTATTCTAAAATCCAGCACATGTAGCTCACAATATATAACGTATTCATCAAGAATAGGTAAAATCAGACTTTATTTTTGTAAAATATCATACAAATATTAGCTGCCGCGCCCGAATTTTTAAATTCTTCATCATATTTTAGCTAAAAGGAAACATTGCAACAAGAAAATTGCTATTTCAAGTGTGGTAGGTATTCTAGAATCCAGCCCATGTAGCTTACAATATGCAACGTATTCATCAAGAACAGGTAAAATCTGACTTTATTTTTGTAATAATCATTTAAATATTTGCTGCAAGGCCAATATTTTATTATTCTTCATCATATTTTAGCTAAAAGAAAACATTACAAAAAGAAAATTGTTATTTCAAGTGTGGTAGGTATTCTAGAATCCAGCCCATGTAGCTTACAATATACAACGTATTCATCAAGAATAGGTAAAATCTGACTTTATTTTTGTAAAAAATCATATAAATATTTGCTTCCGCGCCCGAATTTTATAATTCTTCTTTATATTTTAGCTAAAAGAAAACATTGCAGCAAGAAAATTGCTATTTCAAGTGGTGTAGGTATTCTAGAATCCAGCCAATGTAGCTTACAATATACAACGTATTCATTAAAATGACACCCGAAAATTGAATTTTTATTATCTGATTGGTACCACGTTATGGTCACATTTGCATGTCCAATGCTAAAATTATCCTTAGTATAGATCCTAAAGCATGAATATGAATGTTTTAACAAAAATATTCATTTTAAGAATAGGTAAAATCTGACTTTATTTATGTAAAAAATCATATAAATATTTGCTTTAGCGCCCGAATTTTATAATTCTTCATCATATTTTAACTAAAAGAAAACATTGCAATAAGAAAATTGCTGTTTCAAGTGTGGTAGGTGTTCTAGAATCCAGCCCATGCAGCTTACAATATGCAACGTATTCATCAAGAACAGGTAAAATCTGACTTTATTTTTGTAAAAAATCATTAAAATATTTGCTTCGGCGCCCGAATTTTATTATTCTTCATCATATTTTAGCTAAAAGAAAACATTGCAACACGAAAATTGCTATTTTAACTGTGGTAGGTATTATAGAATCCAGCACATGTAGCTTACAATATGCAAAATATTCATCAAAAATAGGTAAAATCTGACTTTATTTTTGTAAAATATCATATAAATATTTGCTTCCGCGCCCGAATTTTATAATTCTTTATCATATTTTAGCTTAAAGAAAACATTACAACAAGAAAATTGCTATTTCAAGTGTGGTAGGTATTCTAGAATCCAGCCCATGTAGCTTACAATATACAACGTATTCATCAAGAATAGGTAAAATCTGACATTATTTTTGTAAAAAATCATATAAATATTTGCTTCCGCGCCCGAATTTTATAATTCTTCTTTATATTTTAGCTAAAAGAAAACATTGCAGCAAGAAAATTGCTATTTCAAGTGGTGTAGGTATTCTAGAATCCAGCCAATGTAGCTTACAATATACAACGTATTCATTAAAATGACACCCGAAAATTGAATTTTTATTATCTGATTGGTACCACGTTATGGTCACATTTGCATGTCCAATGCTAAAATTATCCTTAGTATAGATCCTAAAGCATGAATATGAATGTTTTAACAAAAATATTCATTTTAAGAATAGGTAAAATCTGACTTTATTTATGTAAAAAATCATATAAATATTTGCTTTAGCGCCCGAATTTTATAATTCTTCATCATATTTTAACTAAAAGAAAACATTGCAATAAGAAAATTGCTGTTTCAAGTGTGGTAGGTGTTCTAGAATCCAGCCCATGCAGCTTACAATATGCAACGTATTCATCAAGAACAGGTAAAATCTGACTTTATTTTTGTAAAAAATCATTTAAATATTTGCTTCGGCGCCCGAATTTTATTATTCTTCATCATATTTTAGCTAAAAGAAAACATTGCAACACGAAAATTGCTATTTCAACTGTGGTAGGTATTATAGAATCCAGCACATGTAGCTTACAATATGCAAAATATTCATCAAAAATAGGTAAAATCTGACTTTATTTTTGTAAAATATCATATAAATATTTGCTTCCGCGCCCGAATTTTATAATTCTTTATCATATTTTAGCTTAAAGAAAACATTACAACAAGAAAATTGCTATTTCAAGTGTGGTAGGTATTCTAGAATCCAGCCCATGTAGCTTACAATATACAACGTATTCATTAAAATCACACCCGAAAATTGAATTTTTATTATCTGATTGGTACCACGTTACGGTCACTTTTGCATGTCCAATGCTAAAATTATCTATAGTATAGATCCTAAAGCATGAATATGAATGTTTTAACAAAAATATCTATTTTAAGAATAGGTGAAATCTGTCTTTATTTTTGTACAAAATCATATAAATAATTGCTTTCGCGCCCGAATTTTATAATTCTTTATCATATTTTAGCTAAAAAAAACATTGCAACAAGAAAATTGCTATTTCAGGGGTGGTAGGTATTCTAGAATCCAGCCCATGTAGCTTACAATATACAACATATTCATCAAGAATAGGTAATATCTGAGTTTATTTTTGTAACAAATCATATGAATATTTGCTCTCGCGCCCGAATTTTATTATTTTTCATCATATTTTAGCTAAAAAAAAACATTGCAACAAGAAAATTGCTATTCAAAGTGTGGTAGGTGTTCTAGAATCCAGCCCATGTAGCTTACAATATACAACGTATTCATCAAGAGTAGGTAAAGTCTGACTTTATTTTTGTAAAAAATCATATAAATATTTGCTTCCGCGCCCGAATTTTATAATTCTTCATCATATTTTAGCTAAAAGAAAACATTGCAACAAGAAAATTGCTATTTCGAATGTAATAGATATTCTAGAATCCAGCCCATGTAGCTTACAATATACAACATATTACATCAAGAATAGGTAAAATCTGATTTTATTTTTGTAAAAAATCGTATAAATATTTGCTTCCGCGCCCGAATTTCATAATTCTTTATCATAGTTTAGCTAAAAGAAAACATTGCAACAAGAAAATTGCTATTTCAAGTGTGGCAGGTATTCTAGAATCCAGCCCATGTAGCTTACAGTATACAACGTATTTATCAAGAATAGGTATAATCTGACTTTATTTTTGTAAAAAAAACATACAAATGTTTGTTTCCTCGCCCGAATTTTATAAATCTTTATCATATTTTAGCTAAAAGTAAACATTGCAATAAGAAAATTGCTATTTCAAGTGTGGTAGGTACTCCAAAATTCAGCTCATGTAGATTACAATATACAACGTATTCAAAAAGAGTAGGTAAAATCTGCCTTTCTTTTTGTAAAAAATCATATAAATATTTGCTTCCGCGCCAGAATTTTATAATTTTTCAACATATTTTAGCTAAAGAAAACATTGCAACAAAAAAATTGCTATTTCCAGTGTGGTAGGTATTCTAGAATCCAGCCCATGTAGTTTACAATATACAACGTATTTATCAAGAAAAGGTAAAATCTGACTTTATTTTTGTAAAATATCATATAAATATTTTCTTCTGTGCCCGAATTTTATAATTCTTTATCATATTTTAGCTAAAAGAAAACATTGCAACAAGAAAATTGCTATATCAAGTGTGGTAGGTATTCTAGAATCCAGCCCATGTAGCTTACAGTATAAAACGTATTCATCAAGAATAGGTAAAATCTGACTTTATTTTTGTAACAAATCATATAAATATGTGCTTCCGCGCCCGAATTTTATAATTTTACATCATATTTTAGCTAAATGAAAACATTGCAACAAGAAAATTGCTATTTCAAGTGTGGTAGGTATTCTAGAATCCAGCCCATGTAGCTTACAATATACAACGTATTCATTAAAATGACACGCGAAAATTGAATGTTTATTATCTGATTTGTACTACGTTATGGTCACTTTTGCATGTCCAATGCTAAAAATTATCCATAGTATAGATCCTAAAGCATGAATATGAATGATTTAATAAAAAGATCCATTTCAAGAATAGTTAAAATCTGACTTAATTTTTGTAAAATATCATATAAATATTTGCTTCCGCGCCCGAATTTTATAATTCGTTATCATATTTCAGCTAAAAGAAAACATTGCAACAAGAAAATTGTTATTTCAAGTGTGGTAGGTTTTCTAGAATCCAGCCCGTGTAGCTTACAATATAAAACGTATTCATTAAATTGACACCCGAAAATTGAATGTTTATTATCCGATTGGTACTACGTTATGGTCACTTTTGCATGTCCAATGCTAAAATTATCCATAGTATAGATCCTAAAGCATGAATATGAATGTTTTAACAAAAACAACCATTTCAAGAATAGGTAAAATCTGACTTTATTTTTCTAAAAAAATCATATAAATACTTGCTTTCGCGCTTGAACTTTATAATTCTTTATCATATTTTAGCTA
The DNA here is from genome assembly GCA_035578165.1 of Stenolophus ochropezus. NCBI lineage: Eukaryota > Metazoa > Arthropoda > Insecta > Coleoptera > Carabidae > Stenolophus > Stenolophus ochropezus. The sequence continues at coordinate 34,478,678 of JAQOWZ010000006.1, read as the reverse complement.
AAAGGAAACATTGCAACAAGAAAATTCCTATTTCAAGTGAGGTAGGTATTCTAGAATCCAGCCCATGTAGCTTACAATATACAACGTATTCATTAAGAATAGGTAAAATCTGTCTTCATTTTTGTAAAAAATCATATAAATATTTGCTTCCGCGCTCGAATTTTATGATTCTTCATCATATTTTAGCTATATAAAACATTGCAACAAGAAAATTGCTATTTCAAGTGTGGTAGGTATTCTAGAATCCAGCCCATGTAGCTTACAATATACAACGTATTCATCAAGAGTAGGTAAAGTCTGACTTTATTTTTGTAAAAAATCATATAAATATTTGCTTCCGCGCTCGAATTTTATAATTCTTCATCATATTTTAGCTAAAAAAAAACATTGCAACAAGAAAATTGCTATTTTAAGTGTGGTAGGTATTCTAGAATCCAACCCATGTAGCTTACAAAATACAACGTATTCATCAAGTGTAGGTAAAATCTGACTTTATTTTTGTAAAATATCATATAAATATTTTCTTCTGTGCCCGAATTTTATAATTCTTTATGATATTTTAGCTAAAAGAAAACATTGCAACAAGAAAATTGCTATTTCAAGTGTGGCAGGTATTCTAGAATCCAGCCCATGTAGCTTACAATATACAACGTATTTATCAAGAATAGGTATAATCTGACTTTATTTTTGTAAAAAAACATACAAATATTTGTTTCCTCGCCCGAATTTTATAATTCTTTATCATATTTTAGCGAAAAGTAAACATTGCAATAAGAAAATTGCTATTTCAAGTGTGGTAGGTACTCCAAAATTCAGCTCATGTAGATTACAATATACAACGTATTCAAAAAGAGTAGGTAAAATTTGCCTTTCTTTTTGTAAAAAATCATATAATATTTGCTTCTGCGCCCGAATTTTATAATTTTTCAACATATTTTAGCAAAAAGAAAACATTGCAACAAAAAAATTGCTATTTCTAGTGTGGTAGGTATTCTAGAATCCAGCCCATGTAGTTTACAATATACAACGTATTTATCAAGAAAAGGTAAAATCTGACTTTATTTTTGTAAAAAATCATACAAAAATTTGCTTCCGCGCCCGAATTTTATAATTCTTTATCATATTTTAGCTAAAAGAAAACATTGCAACAAGAAAATTGCTATTTCAAGTGTGGTAGGTATTCCAGAATTCAGTCCATGTAGCTTTCATTATACAACGTATTCATTAAGATGACACCCGAAAATCGAACGTTTATTATCTGATTGATACCACGTTACGGTCACTTTTGCATGTCCAATGCTAAAATTATCCATAGTATAGAACCTAAAGCATGAATATGAATGTTTTAACAAAAATATCCATTTGAAGAATAGGTAAAATCTGACTTTATTTTTGTAAAAAATTATATAAATATTTGCTTCCACGCCCGAATTTTAAAAGTCTTTATCATATTTTAGCTAAATAAAACATTGCAACAAGAAAATTGCTATTTCAAGTGTGGTAGGTATTCTAAAATCCAGCACATGTAGCTCACAATATATAACGTATTCATCAAGAATAGGTAAAATCAGACTTTATTTTTGTAAAATATCATACAAATATTAGCTGCCGCGCCCGAATTTTTAAATTCTTCATCATATTTTAGCTAAAAGGAAACATTGCAACAAGAAAATTGCTATTTCAAGTGTGGTAGGTATTCTAGAATCCAGCCCATGTAGCTTACAATATGCAACGTATTCATCAAGAACAGGTAAAATCTGACTTTATTTTTGTAATAATCATTTAAATATTTGCTGCAAGGCCAATATTTTATTATTCTTCATCATATTTTAGCTAAAAGAAAACATTACAAAAAGAAAATTGTTATTTCAAGTGTGGTAGGTATTCTAGAATCCAGCCCATGTAGCTTACAATATACAACGTATTCATCAAGAATAGGTAAAATCTGACTTTATTTTTGTAAAAAATCATATAAATATTTGCTTCCGCGCCCGAATTTTATAATTCTTCTTTATATTTTAGCTAAAAGAAAACATTGCAGCAAGAAAATTGCTATTTCAAGTGGTGTAGGTATTCTAGAATCCAGCCAATGTAGCTTACAATATACAACGTATTCATTAAAATGACACCCGAAAATTGAATTTTTATTATCTGATTGGTACCACGTTATGGTCACATTTGCATGTCCAATGCTAAAATTATCCTTAGTATAGATCCTAAAGCATGAATATGAATGTTTTAACAAAAATATTCATTTTAAGAATAGGTAAAATCTGACTTTATTTATGTAAAAAATCATATAAATATTTGCTTTAGCGCCCGAATTTTATAATTCTTCATCATATTTTAACTAAAAGAAAACATTGCAATAAGAAAATTGCTGTTTCAAGTGTGGTAGGTGTTCTAGAATCCAGCCCATGCAGCTTACAATATGCAACGTATTCATCAAGAACAGGTAAAATCTGACTTTATTTTTGTAAAAAATCATTAAAATATTTGCTTCGGCGCCCGAATTTTATTATTCTTCATCATATTTTAGCTAAAAGAAAACATTGCAACACGAAAATTGCTATTTTAACTGTGGTAGGTATTATAGAATCCAGCACATGTAGCTTACAATATGCAAAATATTCATCAAAAATAGGTAAAATCTGACTTTATTTTTGTAAAATATCATATAAATATTTGCTTCCGCGCCCGAATTTTATAATTCTTTATCATATTTTAGCTTAAAGAAAACATTACAACAAGAAAATTGCTATTTCAAGTGTGGTAGGTATTCTAGAATCCAGCCCATGTAGCTTACAATATACAACGTATTCATCAAGAATAGGTAAAATCTGACATTATTTTTGTAAAAAATCATATAAATATTTGCTTCCGCGCCCGAATTTTATAATTCTTCTTTATATTTTAGCTAAAAGAAAACATTGCAGCAAGAAAATTGCTATTTCAAGTGGTGTAGGTATTCTAGAATCCAGCCAATGTAGCTTACAATATACAACGTATTCATTAAAATGACACCCGAAAATTGAATTTTTATTATCTGATTGGTACCACGTTATGGTCACATTTGCATGTCCAATGCTAAAATTATCCTTAGTATAGATCCTAAAGCATGAATATGAATGTTTTAACAAAAATATTCATTTTAAGAATAGGTAAAATCTGACTTTATTTATGTAAAAAATCATATAAATATTTGCTTTAGCGCCCGAATTTTATAATTCTTCATCATATTTTAACTAAAAGAAAACATTGCAATAAGAAAATTGCTGTTTCAAGTGTGGTAGGTGTTCTAGAATCCAGCCCATGCAGCTTACAATATGCAACGTATTCATCAAGAACAGGTAAAATCTGACTTTATTTTTGTAAAAAATCATTTAAATATTTGCTTCGGCGCCCGAATTTTATTATTCTTCATCATATTTTAGCTAAAAGAAAACATTGCAACACGAAAATTGCTATTTCAACTGTGGTAGGTATTATAGAATCCAGCACATGTAGCTTACAATATGCAAAATATTCATCAAAAATAGGTAAAATCTGACTTTATTTTTGTAAAATATCATATAAATATTTGCTTCCGCGCCCGAATTTTATAATTCTTTATCATATTTTAGCTTAAAGAAAACATTACAACAAGAAAATTGCTATTTCAAGTGTGGTAGGTATTCTAGAATCCAGCCCATGTAGCTTACAATATACAACGTATTCATTAAAATCACACCCGAAAATTGAATTTTTATTATCTGATTGGTACCACGTTACGGTCACTTTTGCATGTCCAATGCTAAAATTATCTATAGTATAGATCCTAAAGCATGAATATGAATGTTTTAACAAAAATATCTATTTTAAGAATAGGTGAAATCTGTCTTTATTTTTGTACAAAATCATATAAATAATTGCTTTCGCGCCCGAATTTTATAATTCTTTATCATATTTTAGCTAAAAAAAACATTGCAACAAGAAAATTGCTATTTCAGGGGTGGTAGGTATTCTAGAATCCAGCCCATGTAGCTTACAATATACAACATATTCATCAAGAATAGGTAATATCTGAGTTTATTTTTGTAACAAATCATATGAATATTTGCTCTCGCGCCCGAATTTTATTATTTTTCATCATATTTTAGCTAAAAAAAAACATTGCAACAAGAAAATTGCTATTCAAAGTGTGGTAGGTGTTCTAGAATCCAGCCCATGTAGCTTACAATATACAACGTATTCATCAAGAGTAGGTAAAGTCTGACTTTATTTTTGTAAAAAATCATATAAATATTTGCTTCCGCGCCCGAATTTTATAATTCTTCATCATATTTTAGCTAAAAGAAAACATTGCAACAAGAAAATTGCTATTTCGAATGTAATAGATATTCTAGAATCCAGCCCATGTAGCTTACAATATACAACATATTACATCAAGAATAGGTAAAATCTGATTTTATTTTTGTAAAAAATCGTATAAATATTTGCTTCCGCGCCCGAATTTCATAATTCTTTATCATAGTTTAGCTAAAAGAAAACATTGCAACAAGAAAATTGCTATTTCAAGTGTGGCAGGTATTCTAGAATCCAGCCCATGTAGCTTACAGTATACAACGTATTTATCAAGAATAGGTATAATCTGACTTTATTTTTGTAAAAAAAACATACAAATGTTTGTTTCCTCGCCCGAATTTTATAAATCTTTATCATATTTTAGCTAAAAGTAAACATTGCAATAAGAAAATTGCTATTTCAAGTGTGGTAGGTACTCCAAAATTCAGCTCATGTAGATTACAATATACAACGTATTCAAAAAGAGTAGGTAAAATCTGCCTTTCTTTTTGTAAAAAATCATATAAATATTTGCTTCCGCGCCAGAATTTTATAATTTACTCTGAGATAGCGCGTAAAGAAAACATTGCAACAAAAAAATTGCTATTTCCAGTGTGGTAGGTATTCTAGAATCCAGCCCATGTAGTTTACAATATACAACGTATTTATCAAGAAAAGGTAAAATCTGACTTTATTTTTGTAAAATATCATATAAATATTTTCTTCTGTGCCCGAATTTTATAATTCTTTATCATATTTTAGCTAAAAGAAAACATTGCAACAAGAAAATTGCTATATCAAGTGTGGTAGGTATTCTAGAATCCACCCCATGTAGCTTACAATATACAACGTATTCATTAAGAATAGGTAAAATCTGACTTTATTTTTGTAACAAATCATATAAATATGTGCTTCCGCGCCCGAATTTTATAATTTTACATCATATTTTAGCTAAATGAAAACATTGCAACAAGAAAATTGCTATTTCAAGTATGGTAGGTATTCTAGAATCCAGCCCATGTAGCTTACAATATACAACGTATTCATTAAAATGACACGCGAAAATTTAATGTTTATTATCTGATTTGTACTACGTTATGGTCACTTTTGCATGTCCAATGCTAAAAATTATCCATAGTATAGATCCTAAAGCATGAATATGAATGATTTAACAAAAAGATCCATTTCAAGAATAGTTAAAATCTGACTTAATTTTTGTAAAATATCATATAAATATTTGCTTCCGCGCCCGAATTTTATAATTCGTTATCATATTTCAGCTAAAAGAAAACATTGCAACAAGAAAATTGTTATTTCAAGTGTGGTAGGTTTTCTAGAATCCAGCCCGTGTAGCTTACAATATAAAACGTATTCATTAAATTGACACCCGAAAATTGAATGTTTATTATCCGATTGGTACTACGTTATGGTCACTTTTGCATGTCCAATGCTAAAATTATCCATAGTATAGATCCTAAAGCATGAATATGAATGTTTTAACTAAAATAACCATTTCAAGAATAGGTAAAATCTGACTTTATTTTTGTAAAAAAATCATATAAATACTTGCTTTCGCGCTTGAACTTTATAATTCTTTATCATATTTTAGCTAAAAGGAAACATTGCAACAAGAAAATTCCTATTTCAAGTGTGGTAGGTATTCTAGAATCCAGCCCATGTAGCTTACAATATAAAACATATTAATCAAGAATAGGTAAATTCTGACTTTATTTTTGTAAAAAAACATATAAATATTTGCTTCCGCGCCCGAATTTTATAATTCTTTATCATATTTTAGCTAAAAGAAAACATTGCAACAAGAAAATTGCTATTTCAAGTGTGGTAGGTATTCTAGAATCCACCCCATGTAGCTTACAATATACAACGTATTCATTAAGAATAGGTAAAATCTGACTTTATTTTTGTAAAAAATCATATAAATATTTGCTTCCGCGCTAGAATTTTATAATTCTTCATCATATTTTAGCTAAATAAAACATTGCAACAAGAAAATTGCTATTTCAAGTGTGGTAGGTATTCTAGAATCCAGCCCATGTAGCTTGCAATATACAACGTATTCATCAAGAGTAGGTAAAGTCTGACTTTATTTTTGTAAAAAATCATATAAATATTTGCTTCCGCGCTCGAATTTTATAATTGTTTATCATATTTTATCTAAAAGAAAACATTGCAACAAGATAATTGCTATTTTAAGTGTGGTAGGTATTCTAGAATCCAACCCATGTAGCTTACAATATACAACGTATTCATCAAGTGTAGGTAAAATCTGACTTTATTTTTGTAAAATATCATATAAATATTTTCTTCTGTGCCCGAATTTTATAATTCTTTATCATATTTTAGCTAAAAGAAAACATTGCAACAAGAAAATTGCTATTTCAAGTGTGGCAGGTATTCTAGAATCCAGCCCATGTAGCTTACAATATACAACGTATTTATCAAGAATAGGTATAATCTGACTTTATTTTTGTAAAAAAACATACAAATATTTGTTTCCTCGCCCGAATTTTATAATTCTTTATCATATTTTAGCGAAAAGTAAACATTGCAATAAGAAAATTGCTATTTCAAGTGTGGTAGGTACTCCAAAATTCAGCTCATGTAGATTACAATATATAACGTATTCAAAAAGAGTAGGTAAAATCTGCCTTTCTTTTTGTAAAAAACCATATAATATTTGCTTCCGCGCCCGAATTTTATAATTTTTCAACATATTTTACCTAAAAGAAAACATTGCAACAAGAAAATTGCTATTTCTAGTGTGGTAGGTATTCTAGAATCCAGCCCATGTAGATTACAATATACAACGTATTTATCAAGAAAAGGTAAAATCTGACTTTATTTTTGTAAAAAATCATATAATTATGTGCTTCCGCGCCCGAATTTTAAAATTATTCATCATATTTTAGCTAAAAGAACACATTGCAACAAGAAAATTGCTATTTCAAGTGTGGTAGGAATTCTAGAATTCAGCCCTTGTAGCTTACAATATACAACGTATTCTTTAAAATGACACCCGAAAATTGAATTTTTATTATCTGATTGGTACCACGTTATGATTACATTTGCATGTCCAATGCTAAAATTATCCATAGTATAGATCCTAAAGCATGAATATGACTGTTTTAACAAAAACATTCATTTCAAGAATAGGTAAAATCTGACTTTATTTTTGTAAAAAATCATATAAATATTTGCTTCCGCGCCCGAATTTTATAATTCTTCATCATATTTTAGCTAAATGAAAACATTGCAACAAGGAAATTCCTATTTCAAGTGTGGTAGGTATTCTAGAATCCAGCCCATGTAGCTTACAATATACAACGTATTCATTAAAATGACACCCGAAAATTGAATTTTTATTATCTGATTGGTACCACGTTATGGTCACATTTGCATGTCCAATGCTAAAATTATCTGTAGTATAGATCCTAAAGCATGAATATGAATGTTTTAACAAAAATATCCATTTCAAGAATAGGTAAAATCTGACTTTATTTTTGTATAATATCATATAAATATTTGCTTCCGGGCCCGAATTTTATAATTCTGTATCATATTTTAGCTAAAAGAAAACATTGCAACAAGAAAATTGCTATTTCAAGTGTGGTAGGTATTCCAGAATTGAGTCCATGTAGCTTTCATTTTTAAATATTCATTTCAAGAATAGGTAAAATCTGACTTTATTTATGTAAAAAATCACATAAATATTTGCTTTAGCGCCCGAATTTTATAATTCTTCATCATATTTTAACTAAAAGAAAACATTGCAATAAGAAAATTGCTGTTTCAAGTGTGGTAGGTGTTCTAGAATCCAGCCCATGCAGCTTACAATATGCAACGTATTCATCAAGAACAGGTAAAATCTGACTTTATTTTTGTAAAAAATCATTTAAATATTTGCTTCGGCGAACCAATTTTATTATTCTTCATCATATTTTAGCTAAAAGAAAACATTGCAACACGAAAATTGCTATTTCAACTGTGGTAGGTATTATAGAATCCAGCACATGTAGCTTACAATATGCAAAATATTCATCAAAAATAGGTAAAATCTGACTTTATTTTTGTAAAATATCATATAAATATTTGCTTCCGCGCCCGAATTTTATAATTCTTTATCATATTTTAGCTTAAAGAAAACATTACAACAAGAAAATTGCTATTTCAAGTTTGGTAGGTATTCTAGAATCCAGCCCATGTAGCTTACAATATACAACGTATTCATTAAAATGACACCCGAAAATTGAATTTTTATTATCTGTGTGGTACCACGTTATGGTCACTTTTGCATGTCCAATGCTAAAATTATCCATAGTATAGATCCTAAAGCATGAATATGAATGTTTTAACAATAATATCCATTTCAAGAATAGGTAAAATCTGACTTTATTTTTTGTAAAAAATCATATAAATATTTGTTTCCGCGCCCGAATATAATAATTCTTCATCATATTTTAGCTAAAAAAAACTTTGCAACAAGAAAATTGCTATTTCAAGTGTGGTAGGAAATCTAGAGTCCAGCCTATGTAGCTTATAATATACAGCGTATTCCTCAATAAAAAGTAAAATCTGACTTATTTTTGGAAAAAATCATATAAATATTAGCTTTTGCGCCCGAATTTTATAATTTTTCGTCATAATTTAGCTAAAAGTAAACATTGCAACAAGAAGATTGCTATTTTAAGTGTGGTAGGTATTCTAGAATCCAGCCCATGTAGCTTACGATATACAACGTATTCATCAAGAATAGGGAAAATCTGACTTTATTTTAGTAAAAAATCGTATGAATATTTGCTTCCGCGCCCGAATTTTATAATTCTTCATCATATTTTAGCTAAAAGAAAACACTGCAACAAGAAAGTTGCTATTTCAAGTATGGTAGGTATTCTAGAATCCAGCCCATGTAGTTTACAACATACAACGTATTCATCAAGAATAGGTAAAATCTGACTTTATTTTTGTAAAATATCATATAAATATTTGCTTCCGCGCCCGAATTTTATAATTCGTCATCATATTTTAGCTAAAAGAAAACATTGCAACAAGAAAATTGCTATTTTAAGTGTGGTAGGTATTCTAGAATCCAGCCCATGTAGCTTACGATATACATCGTATTCATCAAGAATAGGGAAAATCTGACTTTATTTTAGTAAAAAATCGTATGAATATTTGCTTCCGCGCCCGAATTTTATAATTCTTCATCATATTTTAGCTAAAAGAGAACACTGCAACAAGAAAGTTGCTATTTCAAGTATGGTAGGTATTCTAGAATCCAGCCCATGTAGTTTACAACATACAACGTATTCATCAAGAATAGGTAAAATCTGACTTTATTTTTGTAAAAAATCATATAAATATTTGCTTCCGCGCCCGAATTTTATAATTTTTCATCATATTTTAGCTAAAAGAAAACATTGCAACAAGAAAATTGCTATTTCAAGTGTGGTAGGTAGTCTAGAATCCAGCCCATGTAGCTTACAATATACAACGAATTCATTAAAATGACACCCGAAAATTAAATTATTATTATCTGATTGGTACCACGTTATGGTAACTTTTGCATGTCCAATGCTAAAATTATCCATAGTATAGATCCTAAAGCATGAATATGAAGGCTTTAACAAAAATATTCATTTCAAGAATAGGTAAAAGCTGACATAATTTTTGTAAAAAATCGTACAAATATATGCTTCCTCGCCCGAATTTTATAATTCTTTATCATATTTTAGATAAAAGAAACCATTGCAACAAGAAAATTGCTATTTTAAGTGTGGTAGGTATTCTAGAATCCAGCCCATGTAGCTTACGATATACAACGTATACATCAAGAATAGGTAAAAACTGACATAATTTTTGTAAAAAATCATATAAATATTTGCTTCCGTGCCCGAATTTTATAATTCCTCATCATATTTTAGCTAAAAGAAAACATTGCAACAAGAAAATTGCTATTTTAAGTGTGGTAGGTATTCTAGAATCCAGCCCATGTAGCTTACGATATACAACGTATTCATCAAGAATATGGAAAATCTGACTTTATTTTAGTAAAAAATCGTATGAATATTTGCTACCGCGCCCGAATTTTATAATTCTTCATCATATTTTAGCTAAAAGAAAACATTGCAACAAGAAAATTGCTATTTCAAGTGTGGAAGGTATTCTAGAATCCAGCCCATGTTGCTTACAATATACAACGTATTCATCAAGAAAAGTTAAAATTTAACTTTATTTTTGTAAAAAATCATATAAATATTTGCTTTCGCGCCCGAATTTTATAATTTTTAATCATATTTTAGCTATATGCAAACATTGTAACAAGAAAATTGCAATTTCAAGTGTGGTACGTATTTTACAATCCAGCCCATGTAGCTAACAATATACAACGTATTCATCAAGAAAAGGTAAATTTTGACTTTATTTTTGTAAAACATCATATAAATATTTGCTTCCGCGCCCGAATTTTATAAATTTTCATTATATTTTAGCTAAAAGAAAACATTGCAACAAGAAAATTGCTATTTAAAGTGTGGTAGTTATTTTAGAATCCAGCCAATGTAGCTTACAATATACAACGTATTCATCAAGAATAGCTAAAATATGACTTTATTTTTGTAAAAAAATATATAAATATTTGCTTTCGCGCCCGAATTTTATAATTGTTGATCATATTTTAGCTAAAAGAAATATTGCAACAAAAAAATTGCTATTTCAAGTGTGGTAGAATTCTAGAATCCAGATCATGTACCTTACAATATACAACGTATTCATCAAGAAAAGGGAAAAGCTGATTTTTTTTTTTTTAAATCATATAAATATTTGCTTCCGCGCCCGAATTTTATATTTTTTTATCATATTTTAGCTAAAAGAAAACATTTCAACAACAAAATTGCTATTTCAAGTGTGGTGGGTATTCTAGAATCCAGCCCATGTAGCTTACAATATACAACGTATTGATCAAGAATAGGTAAATTCTGACTTTATTTTTGTATAATATCATATAAATATTTGCTTCCGCGTCCGAATTTTATAATCCTTCATCATATTTTAGCTAAAAGAAAACATTGCAACAAGAAAATTGCTATTTCAAGTGTGGTAGGTATTCTAGAATCCAGCCCATGTAGCTTACAATATACAACGTATTCATCAAGAATAGGTGTAATCAGTAGTATAGCTAGGATCGTTCTGCCTCACTTCCGGTGTTCTCGATGACCGTGGTCATCCACATCGACCATTCTTCAGCTGAAGAAATCCGGTATGTTAGTTCTTCACGTACTTCTTGCACAATCCTTTCGAATCCGAACCCCTTCGATGCTTCACCACCGTCAGTCTTCACTTCATCCCCTCGTCCCCTTTAGGAGTGCACTCTTCACTTCAACCCCTTGTCTTCTTTAGGGGTGCACTCTTTACTTCAACCCCTCGTCCTCTTTAGGGGTTCACTCTCCACTTTGGTGTGTAGTGCCCCCTGGGACGCACTCTCCACTTTAGTTTGTAGTGCCTTTTGTAGTGTGCAGTCTCCACTTTAGAATGGAGTGCCTATGGGAAGCACTCTTTACTTAAGTTAGGAGTGCCTATGGGGGTTCATTTTCCACTTCAGTTAGGAGTGCCCATGGGGTGCACTTTTCACTTTAGTTAAAAGTGCCTTTTGTGGGGTGCATTCTCCACTTCAGTTAGGAGTGCCTATGGGGTACACTCTTTACTTGAGTTATGAGTGCTTTTTGTGGGGTGCACTCTCTACTTTAGTTAGAAGTGTCTTTTGTGGGGTGCACTCTCCACTTCACTCCACTTTAGTTGGCAGTCCCCAGGTTAAGAATCTGGATCCGGGATCTATTTCGTCGCGCGCGCGCGAAATATGATTTTTTATGATTTTTGATCTGAGATCTCGATCTGGGTCTGGAATCTGGATCTGGGTCTGGGATCTGAATCTGGATCTGGATCTGGGATCTGGGATCTGTTTGTATATATTATACTATGATTTATGGTAAATACTGGGTGTGAGTTTGAATAAATGAATAAAAAATACAATTTATATATATATATATATATATATATATATATATATATATATATATATATATATATATATATATATCATTTTTGTGGTTTCTTGTATCTTGTGTTTTTACATTGTGTCATGAATGCATAATAGATATTACAATAATTTGTATTTGAAAGTGTTACATCAATTTCAAAATTTTTAGTTGGATCAAACTTTACGCTTATCCACTTATTTAATTCTGAATTTAATGAATATTTGTATTCTAATAAAACTTTTCTATTATTTTATTCATTTGTTGAAAATTTAAAATAGTTGACACAAAACCCTCATTGTTGAAAATAGTAATATTAGACTGTTGTAGTTGTCCTCGTTTTAGTTCTTGTTTTTGGTCTCGTGAATTTACAGATTCTTTATGTGCCTGCTGATTACTGGGCTCTATATTTTCTTTATTGGTAACATGAAGATTTTTCGAACACTTTGATGGTAATTTTTTTTTTCGTATTTTTAGGAGTGTTTATTTTTTTTTATTCATTCCCATTCCAGTACTTCTTTGAGATTTCTTTTCACTGAGCTGTTTCATACTAATCTAAAATAATTAAATATTTAATTAAAATATATTAGCAATTTAATATTTATAAGTATGCTTACATTGGAATATTTTCTACTTACTTTGTATATTGTATGTTGAACAATATCTACAAAAATTCATAGAAAAGTATCTTTTATACAAAATATTTTTATCTATCCTATTTTATATTGGTCGTAACAAATATCAGAAATTTTTTTTATTGGTTATAATAAAAGTTATTCTGATTGATTTTTATAACAACTATTGTGATTGGGTGATATTATTTTTATATTTAGTTAATATTTGAAAAAATATAAAAAATGTTAAGTAATATACAACAAAAAATAATCATATAGATAAAAAATATAAAAAAAGGAAATATTGTTAAACCTATGTAGATTAAAAAAAACCAAACCAGTATAAAAATTAACTTATCATTGTTTAAAACAAAGAAAAAATGTAAAAATAACTATTTTGAAGGAAATCATGGTTTTTAAACCATAAAAAAACCATACCAATATAAAAATTAATTTATCATTGTTTAAAACAAAGAAAAAATGTAAAAATAGCTATTTTGAAGGAAATAATGGTTTTTTAAACAATATATAGATGATAAAAATATGTATATAAAGAGGTAATATATTCATAAAAAAATATTATATTAATAGAAATTGTATTAATTATAGAAATTATATTAATAGAAATTTTCAATTAAATAATTCTAGAAATATTTAAAAGCAAAAAAATAAGAAAAAATATAAGTAAAAATTATATTATTTTAATTTCAGATTTGCAGTATAAAAAGTAAACATATTGTTAAAAAAGTGTCTGAAATTATAGATTTTTTCGTTCCAAGCGATGATGAAATTTGCTTTAAACAGTTAATAGAAGAAGAGGAAAGAGAAAAAAGGGAAAACATTAGTTTAGATTATTTTAATTTAGATCATTATAAAATATGGATATATAGAACTTCAGAAAATATTATACCATATTGCTTTTATGATAATAATCATATAAATATTAAATATTATACGTTCTTTTTATCAAATGGTAATTTTTCTTAGATGTGTCAGCATTATTGTCGTGTATGTGCAAGATATTGGATGCAAAAACCATTTGTAAAAATATGTAAGGGACAAAGTTTTCTACAAATGCAAGGAAAAAATTAGTGGTATTTGGTATTTTAAATCACTTTTTAAAGATCATTTAATATTAAAAAATTGTAAAATGTTACAATTTTTAAAAGATTTTGAAAATAATTATTGTTATGAATGTAATACACAATTGTTTCAATGGAATTCCTCTGTTACTTGTCCCTGTATTAAATTAAAAGCTATGGAAACTAGCTTGTAACTCTTATTATTTTATTATATATTTTTTTCTTATTTTTAAATGTGTTTTAAATATATATGCATTACCTGTATTGTGTGTTCTTTTCTTTGTTATTACTCAACCGTTATCCTACTAATCTCATTTCTGTATAAGTATGGATCCTCCAAAATGCAAATACTGTCAAAAACCAGAATGTCTGGGACTTCCTAAAAAGTGTCCGGGGTGTAAGAACAAAACAACATGGGTTTTCACACCACCAATCTGTGAATTTCCGGGGAAGATTTCATGCTACAAAACTTCCTGCATTCATTACACTGGATGTAGAAATGTGTTTCAAAATCATCCAAAATTGGAACTTTAATTGTTCACGATATGTCCTATAAATAAAATTTATTAGGTTATTTAGTATTATCATTTCTTTGTAACTATTATTTTCATTTAAAAAATGTATATAATTTCTTATGTTTTTGTTTATAATTTTTTTAATATTTACTATATACCTTTTTTATATTACTAAATCTTATATATTATTTTTGTCTTACCTTTTATATGTAACATATTGTATTTTCATTTATGTACATTGTAATAAATTGTGTTTAGCCAATACCACAACAAATTGACAAATTATAAAATCAAACATTCTTATACATTGTTCTATATTAAAATAAGAAATTTTAATCTGACCACAACTTGATAAAAGATTATCATATTGTATAAAAGCAACTGCTGTTTTATACATTATTCACACAATGGCTTCAATGCAATTGTACAAAATATCGATGGCGGTGCATAAGCACCTCATTGAACGACTAAATGTAAGTTATAAATTTATTGGTATTTTAAATATAACATTTATAATTTGACTTTATTTATTATATATATTTCAGATGCTTGATATCGAGCGAATTGAATTAAACAAATTGCCTCCACCGGAGGCAACCTGCATCTATGCGGGCGAGATCCACGATATCCTGTGGCCACTCCAATTATGGAGGAGTGGCAAGGTTGTCTTTGTTATTTACGTATAAATGTATGTATTATCTATTTTTTAAATATTGTAAATTACGAGTAATTATATTTAAAAATATTTCAAATTAATTTAATATTTTTGTCTTTTGTTACAGAACTGAAATATATATATATATATATATATATATATATATATATATATATATATATAAATACAAAAAATCTATTTTATCATTGTGTACTCCTTTTTGTTATCACACTCCTAATATTCCCAAACAATTTCATAATATGTTAGTAAAAATAAACATATTTTTTCGTTCTTTTTTTTAGTAGTCACACGCAATCATGAGTATACAGGACAGTGAAGTATCAAGTACAAATAATTTATATCCAATATGTGGAACACCACAAGATTCAAACGATGACGCCCGGTACTGCTATGAAATCGTATTTTATTGTTTAAACCATGTTCGGCTAGGAGATGAACGAATTATGGACGTGGGACCTTTAAAATTATGTGAATATTGTTTTCGAGAAAATTCTATAGATAGAACTTTGGTTAGTGAGCCCAGATTTGTATATTTTTATGAAAAAGAATGTCATGATATAAATTTACATGAATTAGAAACTATACCACAAGACTACTATCGTTGTCATAATTGCGAATGTGAATTATATACATCATGGAATAAACAAGAATGTGCCGGACAATAATAATGAACAAGAGAAAAGGTATGTACTATTTATTAAAAGAAAAAATATTGTATTATTTAAATTTTTACTTTTTTCACAGATTTATTTACACCTCACACACACACTCAGCGTTCTTATAAAATTCACCAAGTACGAGACATCAGGCAGAGGGATAGTCGCATTAGGACATTGTATACTTTTAACATGTATCTCAGCAGATTTTACTGTGATAAAGCGTACTGTGCGGGATAACAGGGATGGATACCCAGGATATTGAGTATGGATGATGGAACAGTTGGTGAGGTTGTAAATCTCACTTTCACACAACCACGCGAAAAACACTTATTTATTTACACACAGCACAACCAAAACTATACAAATAACAGATATAACAAATGTAAATACTTTACTGGAGCCGTACAACAATGGATTGTTGCGGAGCGATACAAAACAACTTTGGCGCTACAACGCCGGAACCGAACAGCCTTGTCCTTGTACTATGTTTTAAAACCAACAAAATTCGCTAGCGACAGCGCCACTAACAATAAACTACAAAAAATACAGAGAAGCGTATATGGTGTTGACATTGGCAAATAAATGTTGTACCTTTGACAATATACGAAGCTGACAACAATTAAAATCTCAAACATACTGCCCACCTAGTCGAGAAGCGACTAAACTAAACAATTAACATGGAAGAACAATGAAACTTAAGTAAGCAAGATCGTGTGAACTTCAGGCCGACTGGGAATGACCTGGACTGCCCACCGTAGAACGACGCAACGGTGGCGACGGCGGCGCGGCGGGTCTCTGCTTGGCTGAGGGGATGACGTCCGTCTCGATCGGCAGAGGGCTTAGCCGGGAGATAGGTCGGCGAAGCTCTGAAGTGGCAGTCTTGACGGTGACTACCCTGACGAGGCCGTCTGCTCCTGGATGCAGCTCAGTCACTCGGCCCAGTGCCCATCTACCTGGAGGCAGCTGCGGGTGGTGAACCAGCACTAACTGGCCCACACTGAAGTTGGATCTTTCCCCGCGCCAGCGGGGACGTTGTTGCAGCTGGTGCAGGTACTGCGTTGACCACTTCTTCCAGAAGTGCTGTGTGAGTCTTTGAACGAGCCGACAGCGACTCGCCAGGTCGCTGGGCTCGTCATGGGAACCTGGTTCTGGAACGGTCAGCAATGATAAACCAACCAGGAAGTGCGCTGGGGTCAGCGCGGACAGGTTCGCAGTGTCCGACGAGGACGGCGTCAGCGGACGGGAATTCAGGCAGGCCTCTACCTGAGCCAGTACTGTAGATAGCTCCTCATACGTGAGGGTCGTCTCATTAATGGTTTTGCGAAGGAGACTCTTTACTGATTTGACTCCGGCCTCCCACAGGCCGCCAAAGTGCGGTGCAGACGGGGGAATGAAGCTCCAACGTGTGCCGGAATCGGACAGGGTAGAAGCTACTTCGTGGTAGAACAGCGACGCCTGATGGAACATGGAGCACAGCTCTGCGCTGGTACCGACGAACGTCGTGCCGTTGTCGGAAAGCAGCTCGCTGCACACTGCTCGGCGTGCAACGAACCGACGGAAGGCCGCCAGGAAGGCCTTGGTCGTCAAGTCGCTCACGACCTGCAGGTGAAGCGCCTTGGTGGAAAGACAGACGAAGAGGGCGATGTAGGCCTTGGTGGTGTGTCGCCCATGACCTGGAGACGGGCGGCACTGGATGGGTTCTGCGTAATCTACTCCTGAACGCAGGAAAGGGCGGCTGGGAGTCACTCTGGCAGCTGGCAGGTTTCCCATGAGTTGTTTGCCCATCAGCGGACGACGGCGCCTGCAAGGGATGCAAGTTCGGAGCAGCTTCTTTGTTAGGGCTCGCCCTTGGAGGATCCAGACGTGCTTCTGGAGGAGTGCGTGAGTTAATGCTAAGCCAGCGTGGAGGGCTAATGCGTGCCAATGTAGGACATGTAGCTGGCTTAGCGGAGATGACCTTGGAAGGATAGACGGGTGTCTTTCGGAATCGGGAAGTCCGGAATTTTCGAGTCTACCGCCCACGCATAGCATGCCGTGAGCGTTGAGAAATGGATTTAGACTCACGAGAGGCGAAGTCCTTGGAATGGGTCTAGTGCTTTTCATTTGCGCTATTTCAGTGGCAAACTTATCTCTCTGGACGTTGCAAATCAGACAGACTCTCGCAGCAGTTAGTTCGAATGTGGTTAAGAAGCCAGTGCATGTCTATTGCTCTCGATCTTCCAGACATGCAAGTCTGGAAATTCTTCCTCTCTTGTCGCAGCGGCGGGCGAATCGCATGCACTGGGCAGTTACGCGGAGCGTGCGTGACAGGGAGGAATACCGCGCTAACAGAGCGAACTCTTCTTCGACCTGGACCGGCATGGAGCGGGTTTTCTGGACAGCTTCTTCACCTGGTGAATCGGGTAGCTCTTGTGTTGCGGTCGGCCAATTCTGAGTCGCGTCAGAAAGCCATGGAGGACCGTTCCACCATAGGCTCGAGGTGGAGAGTATTTGCGGAGTAGCACCGCGGGAGGCGACGTCGGCAGGATTCTCTTCACTGTAGCTGTCATGAACAGCTGGATCTCGTGTCAGACGTCGCTCTATGGAAACAAGCAAACGGACTGCTTGCTCGCGATTGCCGCCTGTAAGAACTCTGGATCGACGTGGCAGCCGCACCACAAAGCGACCACTGGCGTCTCTCTGGTAGGTGGAGGTGAAGAATTCTTCGCAGGCACTCTCTTCTGGGGAGAGCGAGGAAGAAGCGGCGGGAATCTCTTCAAGTTCCCAGAACCGGCGGAGATTGTGATCCAGGTTCTCCTCTACATGGCAATGTAGAAAGGACACGGAAAATGCACCGTCCTCGTCGATGGCTCCGGACAGGACCCAACCTAGAGCTGTGTTGATGGCTACCACCTTGGAGCCTGGGACTGGATACACTCCTGGACGGAGTAGAGGGCCGAAAACGTCGGCTCCAAGCAGTAGTCCAACCTTCTGGTCTCGGTGATAGCATGAATCGGCCAGCTCGAGGTGCAGCAGCAGCTGCGGATCTCAGGGACGGACTCTCCGTTGTGGAACGTGAGCCGTCAGACGTGGAAGCACGTAGGCGGATACCTGATGCTCGGCACCAGGTGCTGCTCTGGATCGGAAGACGACTTCCACTTGTGAGGAGGCCGTGGCAGAGTGCGAGGCCCCGACGCCGACGACCTTGACGTGGGAGCGCCGCCTGGCTAGACCAAGACATTGCACAATCGGACCCGGTGTCGAGGAGCGCGCGTGTCTGTACGCGCTGTCCGCTGGGCGAACAGATGGTGACCAGCGCTGTGGTCAGGAGAACCATGGCACGGGATGTGCCCTGGTGCGTGGAGTGACTAGAGACCGTGGAGGTATGGAGAGCAGCAACTCTTTCTGGAGGACTGGCAGAACCTGTAACAGAACTGGATGGGAAAGCGTCGTGCAGCAGCGTGTTGTGCGTCTGGCTGCACTTGGAGCACGTCTTCGTGGATCTGCATGCGTTACGCTGGTGAGAACCCAGGCAGTTGAAGCAGAGCTGAAGTCGCTTGACCTCGAGAAGTTGGAGTGCGAGTCTCCGCAGAACACGCAGTTCGTGTTCATGACGCTTGCAGAGACCTGGTGTGAGCGAAGTGGCGCAGCTTTCGCGTTGGAGGCCGTTATGGAGCGGGCAGGTGGGCTCAGCGGGGCCGACATCTCTAATGCGCGGATACGCATCTCGAAGAAGGCCTCGAGCTGCTTGAGTGTCGGCTGTTCCAACTTGTAGTCGGGGTTCACCAACGTTTGAGTCGCATCTATGGAAGCGAGATGCAACTCCCATGCTCGGCGGGATGCGGAGTCCAGGCGACGGAGAAGTAAGAACACGATGACGTCGTCCCACTTGTCTACAGGTCGCCCTAGCTGCTCGAGCGATCTTATCTCTTCCCGTGCTCGGTCGATCAGGGCCCTCAGGTCGCGTGCGGACTCTTTCGATATCTGGGGCAGGTCGAACAGTGCCGACAGGTGAGCACTTACCAGAACCCGACTGTTCCGGTACCTGGCGCAGACGGCGTCCCAGGCTCCCTGGAAGTTCGCTGCCGTGGTGGCCATGGTACGCACTAGGAGTGCGGCTTCACCTTTCAGTGCTGCCTTGAGGAGGAGCAGCTTCTGGACGTCGGGAACATCGTCACGGTCTATCACGAGACCCTGAAAGGCGTCGTGGAATGCCTCCCATTCCAAGTATGACCCGGAGAACTCCGGCAGGTTTACCTTAGGTAGAGGCGGAAGGGAAGCCTTTGGCGGTTGAACTGGAGCGACGACTGGAGCTGGCGGAGGTGGCGAAGGACGGAGGGCCTCCAGGATAGCGACACCCGTCAAGTACAAGAGCTCTGTGGCGGAGAAGTGATCTTCAACGAAGTACACCGTAGCTTCTGAGCCCTTTTCTGCTCTAAAAGAGTGGTGGTTAGTCAGGAAGTCATCCCAATGTCTCTGTAGGTTGGCGAGCGCGCTGTCGATCAGCTTGCTTGTCGGAGTTATTTCTTCTTTCGATAGCTGCGTACGGAGTGCCAGCGGTAACTTCCGGATCTGTTCCGTCAACTCTTGCTGGTGGCGCAAGACTTCAGCCATTGTTGAACCTGGTGAAGGTTACGGACGCGAAAACGGAACTGTTTGGCGATGACTTCGAAGTTATCGTGATTCTACACGCAGGTTTGCGAGGTTAGAATTAACAAAGGATGGGTGGATGACACTCGATTAGGATTTGACAGGCTATGCGCATGGACAAGGATTTGACAGGTTTTGCACGTGGTTTTAAGGGTGAAAAAAACTCGGATAATCCGGATAGTATCCGACTCGGAGGACCAAAAAATGTGCGGGATAACAGGGATGGATACCCAGGATATCGAGTATGGATGATGGAACAGTTGGTGAGGTTGTAAATCTCACTTTCACACAACCACGCGAAAAACACTTATTTATATACACACAGCACAACCAAAACTATACAATTAACAGATATAACAAATGTAAATACTTTACTGGAGCAGTACAACAATGGATTGTTGCAGAGCGATACAAAACAACTTTGGCGCTACAACGCCGGAACCGAACAGCCTTGTCCTTGTACTATGTTTTAAAACCAACAAAATTCGCTAGCGACAGCGCCACTAACAATAAACTATAAAAAATACAGAGAAGCGTATATGGCGTTGACATTGGCAAATAAATGTTGTACTTTTGATATACGGAGCTGACAATAATTAAAATCTCAAACACGTACTCTGTTTTAAAAAATATAATAAGTAAAATAAAAATGTATATAAGCAATTGTAATTTTGAATTGAGTACAGATATAAATCATTCTAATTGTTGTTGTCCCATATAAATAAATATAAAAGACAGAGAGATAGAAAGGGTGGCATGTATACTTTTACCATGTATCTCAGCAGATTTTACAGTGATAAAGCGTACTCTGTTTTAAAAATATAATAAATAAAATAAAAATGTATATAAACAATTGTAATTTTGAATTGTGTACAGATATAAATAATTCTAATTGTTGTTGTCCCACATAAATAAATATAAAAGATAGAGAGATAGAGTGGGCGACAGGGGCAGAGGAAGATGGCGGCAGGGTGAGATCTATATTATTTATCTGAACAATACACACACACAAACACACACACAACGCATGTAAGTGCAGCACATAGCGCAACACACGCATGTGGGTTGCATAAAACCTAGGCGTGCAGACACTAGCTAAATACCAAGACCGGAAGCGGAAGTGGGCCAGAAACCGCCGATTATACCTACTCTTGTTGCAATGTTTTCTTTTTGCTAAAATATGATGAAGAATTATAAAATTCGGGAGCGGAAGCATATATTTATATGATTTTTTACAAAAATAAAGTCAGATTTTACCTACTCTTTATGAATACGTAGTATATTGTAAGCTACATGGGCTGGATACTAGAATACCTACCACACTTGAAATAGAAATTTTCTTGTTGCAATGTTTTCTTTTAGCTAAAATATGATAAAAAATTATAAAATTCGGGCGCGGAAGCAAATATTTATATGGTATTTTTAAAAATAAAGTCAGATTTTACCTACTCTTTATGAATACGTTCTATATTGTAAGCTACATGGGCTGGATTCTAGAATACCTACCACACTTGAAATACCAATTTTCTTGTTGCTATGTTTTCTTTTAGCTAATATATGATAAAAAATTATAAAATTCGGGCGCGGAAGCAAATATTTATATGATTTTTTACAAAAATAAAGTCAGATTTTACTTATTCTTGAAATGGATATTTTTCTTAAAACATTCATATTCATGCTTTAACATCTATACTATGGATAATTTGATCATTGGACATGCAAAAGTGACCATAACGTGGTACCAATCAGATAATAAACATTCAATTTTTGGATGTCATTTTAATTAATACGTTGTATATTGTAAGCTACATGGGCTGGATTCTAGAACACCTACCACACTTGAAATAATAATAATAAAATTCGGGCACGGAAGCAAATATTTATATATTTCTTTACAAAAATAAAGTCAGATTTCACCTATTCTTGATGAATACGTTGTATATTTTAAGCTACATGGGCTGGATTCTAGAATACCTACCACACTTGAAATAGCAATTTTCTTGTTGCAATGTTTTCTGTTAGCTAAAATATGATGAATAATTATATAATTCGGTCGCGGAAGCAAATGTTTATGTTGTATGTTAGAATTTAATTAAGTAAGCTTAGAATAAAAAAGTAGTTAGCAACAGAATGACAGATTGTAAACAGAATATAAAAAATATATTAAAACTTAAAACATAAACGTATATGTGTATTAATTGTATTTAAATAAATGTATGGATTACACTACATGGTGACAGCGGAAAAAGAAGAATAATATAAGAATCTTCAAAATAATACAAGAATTTAAAATGGCAAATATAATGCCTGGAACGCCACTTCAGTTATGTTTAGAAGGAAATATGACCACGAATTGGAAAAAATTTAAAAGAAATTTTGAAACTTATATAGCAGCATATTACGCAGAAGCAGAAGAGTCTAGAAAGGTTGCGATGTTACTTCATGCAATGGGAGACGAAGGACATGATATATTTGAGTCCTTTCAATTAAAACCAAATGAAGAAAAGAAATTAGACCTCGTACTGAAAAAATTCAACGAACATTATATTCCGGCTACAAATGTCACTTATGAACGTCACATATTTTTCAACCGCAAACAACAAGAATCCGAGACATATGAACAATATCTAGCATCCCTAAAAAATTTAAGTATAAATTGTGAATTCTCTACACTACAAGAAAGTCTAGTTCGGGATATATTTATTAGTGGAATAAGAGATAAAGACCTTCAGGAAACGTTACTAAGAATAAAAGACGTAACATTACAAAAGGCGATGGACATATGTAGAACGAAGTCAGTAGTATCACAACAAGTAAAAGAAATTAAACAAGAAGTAAATATTGATGTATTACGTCATACTAAATCAAAAAATCAGAATTACAAGCAATTTCAAAAACATAACTTCAATAACTCACAATAAACTTATAAAAATTTTGAAGACAAACCCTGTAGAAAATGCGGTTTTAAGCATCCCATCAATAAATGCTACGCGTTTGGAAAAACGTGTGCAAAATGTCAAAGAAAAAATCATTTTGCAAAAATGTGCAAAACAAAACAAGTATATGAAATAAATCAACAAGAAAGCGACTCAGATCAAGAAGGACCATACGTGATTGACGTATTAAAGAAAAGTAAAGAAAATTGGTATACAGCAGATCTTCACATAGGCAATGGGAAATGTAACTTCAAAGTAGACAGCGGAGCGCAGTGCAACATTTTAAGTTTGAGAAGTTTTGAAGACCTTAATTTGAACAAGTCGACGTTAAAGAAGAGTAATGCCCGAGTAACTTCCTTTACAAATAACGAAATTCCAATAATAGGTAAATGTTATATAAATTGTATGTATAAAAATAAAACTGTAAATTTAGAATTTCTGGTTACCAATATGAACTGTGTCAATATTATTGGATTAGAATCGTCAGAAAAATTAAACTTAATTAAAAGAGTCGATTCAATTTTAGAAAACAATAATATTATGCAATCAGAAAAGTTCTCAAATTTATTTAATGGAGAAATAGGTTGCATTCAGGAACCAGTTCATAGTGAAATCGACCAGAATGTAAAACCAGTAGTATTACCTTGTAGAAAAATACCTTTCAGTTTAATGAATAATGTAAAGATAGAACTAGACAAAATGGTTGAAAAAGGTATAATAGAATCAGTAGTAGAACCTTCTGATTGAGTGAGCCAAATGATAACAAAATAAAACAATAAGAATTGTTCTCGATCCTAAACCACTTAATGTTGCTATCAAAAGAGCTCATTTTCCATATCCTAGTATTGATGAAATCTATTCACAAATGAATGGAGCTAAATGGTTTTGTAAATTGGACGCTCAATCAGGATACTGGATGTTACCTTTATCTAAAGATAGTTCAAAACTATGTTGTTTTCAAACCCCTTGGGGAAGATATCGTTACCTTAGACTACCATTTGGTTTAAAAAATTCTGGTGAGATATTTCATAGAGTTATACGTCAAAGTTTCGAAAACATAAAAAATGTAATGACTTATCAAGATGACTTGATTTGTTGGGCAAATGATAAAAATGAGTTAAATAAAATTTTGATAAAAGTATTAGAAACTGCTCAACAAAAAGGTATTAAATTCAAAAAGTCAAAATGTGAATTTTTCGTAAATAAAATAAAATTTCTCGGACATATATTTAGCGAAAAAGGAGTTCAAGTAGACAATGATAAAGTAAAAGTTATGGTAGAATTAAGAACCCCAACAAATAAGAAATCTTTGATGAGGATATTAGGTATGTTTAATTATGTGTCAAAATTTATACCTAATTATGCTGAACTTTCTGAGCCTCTAAGACAATTATTAAAAAAGGATATTATATTTTCTTGGACAACTAATCATGATAAATGTTTTGATGATTTAAAAACCAAACTAACCAAAGCACCAGTATTGGGATTTTATGATTCAAACAAAGATTTAATTTTATCAGTTGATGCAAGTTCTAAAGGTTTAGGTGCTTGTTTAATACAATCGAATAAACCTATAGCTTATGCTTCCAGAGCGCTCACAGAAGTTCAGTGCAAATACGCTCAAATACAAAAAGAACTGTTAGCTGTTGTTTTTGGTTGTGAACGTTTTAAACAATTTATTTACGGCAGAAATGTAATTGTAGAAACCGATCACAAACCATTGTTAGGCTTATACAATAAACCTCTAAATAAAGTTACTGTCAGATTGCAAAGAATGTTATTAAAATTACAACCATTCAATTTAACATTTATTCATAAACCTGGTAAATATTTATTTATAGCAGATATGCTATCTAGAGAATTTAGTTTAGAAGGTTGTAATAGTGAATTTGAATTTGACAATGATATAGAATTACAAGTTAATTTATTAATTAATAATTTACCAGTGACTGAACAAAATTACAATTTATTCCGAGCTCATTATGATAAAAGTTCCTCTCTACAAAAACTAAAAAATTATATTACCGAAGGTTGGCCAAAATTTTATAAAGATGTAGATGACAATCTAAAGAGTTATTTTCAATTTAAAGAGGATTTATGTATTTTGAAAGAACTAATCTTTGTGGAAAGTAAAATGTTGGTACCTGATACTTTAAAAAATGAAATGTTAATAAAATTACATTCAGGACATCCAGGAATATGTAGAATGATAGACAGGGCTAAACAATGTTTATTCTGGCTCGGAATAAATCAAGATATAAAGAAGTTTGTACAGTCATGTAAAACATGTTTAAAATTTCAAGATAATAAGGTAAATAATGAATTAATTAGTAAAACCATTCCTGAGTTACCCTGGCAAGAAGTAGCTTCTGATATTTTTGAATTAAATCATAAATATTATTTAATTATTGTTGATTCACTTTCAAATTTCATTGAAGTCTCTACTTTGAATAATTTAAAAAGTATTACCGTTATAAATAAAATGAAATCAAATTTTGCAAGATATGGTATTCCTCTTAAATTATTCACAGACGGTGGAACATGTTATAATTCAGAACTATTTAAAGAGTTTGCGAATAAATGGGGTTTCAAACATATAATGTCAAGTCCTCATTACCCCAAATCAAACGGTTTAGCAGAATCGGCTGTAAAAATTGTTAAGAAAATGTTAAAAAAATGTTTTGATAATAATGAAGATCCGTATTTAGCATTATTAAATTATAGAAATACACCGAAAGGTAATGTACATTCTCCAGCACAAATATTAATGGGAAAAGCTATCAGAACAAATATACCATGTAATTTTAAAAATTTAAAACCTAACTTAACTTATAAAAGTGACATAAAATTAATTCAAAACAATAAAATTAAATCCGGTTTATATTATAATAAAACTGCCACAAAAAGAATTAATTACAAAATTAATGAAGAAGTCATGTTTAAAAAAGATCCTAAATGTTCAATGTGGCCACATGGTCTAATTAAAAGAACATGTGCAGAACCTAGATCGTATATTATAGCTGATGATGGGGGTAAAGAATATAGACGAAATGAAATCCACATATCTCCTATTAAAAAATCTATTTGTAACGATGATATTATCAATCATGAAAATAATAAAAGTGAATCAATGAAGAAATTAAAAAATCGCGAAGAATCATTTATTTAAAATTTAAATAAGTATACAACACGGAGTGGTCGACTAATTAATTTAAATAAAAAATTTCAATAGTATAAAATTTAATTAAGGAATTATTATTATTGTTATTGTTAAATTTATAATTATAAATTTTGTAAAAGAGGAAGATGTTGTATGTTAGAATTTAATTAAGTAAGCTTAGAATAAAAAAGTAGTTAGCAACAGAATGACAGATTGTAAACAGAATATAAAAAATATATTAAAACTTAAAACATAAACGTATATGTGTATTAATTGTATTTAAATAAATGTATGGATTACACTACAGTTTATATGATTTTTTACAAAAATAAAGTCAGATTTTACCTATTCTTGAAATGGATATTTTTGTTAAAGCATTCATATTTATGCTTTAGGATCTATACTATGGATAATTTTAGCATTAGACATGCAAAAGTGACCATAACGTAGTACCAATCAGATAATAAACATTTAATGTTCGGGTGTCATTTTAATGAATACATATATTGTAAGCTACATGGGCTGGATTGTAGATTACCTACCACTCTTGAAATAGCAATTTTCTCGTTGCAAAGTTTTCTTTTAGCTAAAATATGATGAAGAATTATAAAATTCGGGCACAGAAGCAAATATTTATATGATTTTTTACAAAAGTAAAGTTAGATGTTACCTATTCTTGATGAATACGTTGTATATTGTAAGCAACATGGGCTGGATTCTAGAATACCAACCACACTTGAAATAGCAATTTACTAATTGCAATGATTTCCTTTAGCTAAAATATGATAATAAAATTCGGACGCGGAAGCAAATATTTATATGATTTTTTACAAAAATAGAGTCAGATTTTACCCATTCTTTATAAATACATTGTATATTGTAAGCTACGTGGGCTGGATTCTAGAATACCTACCACACTTGAAATAGCAATTTTTTTGTTGCAATGTTTTCTTTAAGCTAAAATATTATGAAGAATTATAAAATTCGGGCGCGGAAGCAAATATTTATATGATTTTTTACAAAAATAAATTCAGATTTTACCTCTTCTTAATGAATAGGTTGTCTATTGTCTACATGGGCTGGATTCTAGAATACCTACCACACTTGAAATAGCAATTTTCTTGTTGCAGTGTTGTCTGTTAGCTAAATTATGATGAAGAATTATAAAATTCGGGCGCGGAAGCAAATATTTATATGATCATTTCAAAAATAAAGTCAGATTTTACCTTTTTTTGATGAATACGTTGTATATTGTAAGCTAAATGGAGTGGATTCTAGAATACCTACCACACTTGCAATAGCAATTTTCTTGTTGCAATGTTTTCTTTTAGCTAAAATTTGATGAATAATCATAAAATTCGGGCGCGGAAGCTAATATTTATATGATTTTTTACAAAAATAAAGTCAGATTTTACCTATTCTTGATGAATACGTTGTATATTGTAAGGTACATGGGCTAGATTCTAGATTAACTACCACACTTGAAATAGCAATTTTCTTGTTGCAATGTTTTCTTTTAGCTAAAATATGATGAAGAATTATAAAATTCAGGCGCGGAAGGAAATATTTATATGA
The DNA here is from genome assembly GCA_035578165.1 of Stenolophus ochropezus. Lineage (NCBI taxonomy): Eukaryota > Metazoa > Arthropoda > Insecta > Coleoptera > Carabidae > Stenolophus > Stenolophus ochropezus. The sequence goes on along the minus strand of JAQOWZ010000006.1, from coordinate 34,450,458 downwards.
TTTTTTACAAAAATAAAGTCAGATTTTACCTATTCTTGAAATGGATATTTTTGTTAAAACATTCATATTCATACTTTAGGATCTATACTATGGATAATTTTAGCATTGAACATGCAAAAGTGACCATAACGTGGTACTAATCAGATAATAAACATTCACTTTTCGGGTGTCATTTTAATGAATACGTGGTATATTGTAAGCCACATGGGCTGGATTCTAAAATACCTACTACACTTGAAATAGCAATTTTCTTGTTGCAATGTTTTCTGTTAGCTAAAATATAATGAAGAATTATAAAATTCGGGCGCGGAAGCAAATATTTATATGATTTTTTACAAAAGTAAAGTCAGATTTTACCTTTTCTTGATGAATACGTTGTATATTGTAAGCTACATGGAGTGGATTCTAGAATACCTACCACATTTGCAATAGCAATTTTCTTGTTGCAATGTTTTCATTTAGCTAAAATATGAAAAAAATTATAAAATTCGGGCGCGGAAGCAAATATTTAAATAATTTTTTACAAAAATAAATTCAGATGTTACCTATTCTTGAAATGGATATTTTTGTTAAAATATTCATATTCATCGTTTTGGATCTATACTATGGATAATTTTAGCATTGGACATGCAAAAGCGACCATAACGTGGTACCAATCTGATAATAAACATTCAATTTTCTAGTGTCATTTTAATGAATACGTTGTATATTTTAAACTACATGGGCTGGATTCTAGAATACGTACCACACTTGAAATAGCAATTTTCTTGTTGCAATGTTTTCATTTAGCTAAAATATGATAAAAATTATAAAATTCGGGCGCGGAAGCAAATATTTATAAGATTTTTTGCAAAAATAAAGTCAGATTTTACTTATTCTTGATGAATACGTTGTACATTGTAAGCTACATGAACTGGATTCTAGAATACCTACCACACATGAAATAGCATTTTTCTTGTTGCAATGTATTCTTTTAGCTATAATTTGATGAAGAATCATAAAATTCGGGCGCGGAAGCTAATATTTATATGATTTTATACAAAAATATAGTCAGATTTTACCTATACTTGAAATGGATATTTTTGTTAAACCATTCATATTCATGCTTTAGGATCTATACTATGGATGGTTTTAAGCATTAGACATGCAAAAGTGATCAAAACGTGGTACCAATCAGATAATAAAATTTCAATTTTTGGGTGTAATATTATTAAATATGTTGTATATTGTAAGCTACATGGGCTGGATTCTAGAATATCTACCACACTTGAAATAGCAATTTTCTTGTTACAATGTTTTCTTTTAGCTAAAATATGATGAAGAATTATAAAATTCGGGCGCGGAAGCAAATATTTATATGATTTTTTACAAAAATAAAGTCATATTTTACCTATTCTTGAAATGGATATTTTTGTTAAAACATTCATATTCATGCATTAGGATCAATACTATGGATGGTTTTAAGCATTGGACAAGCAAAAGTAACCAAACGTGGTACCAATAAGATAATAAACATTCAATTTTCGGTTGTCATTTTAATGAATACGTTGTATATTGTAAGCTACATGGGCTGGATTCTAGAATACCTACCACACTTGAAATAGCAATTTTCTTGTTGCAATGTTTTCTTCTAGCTTAACTATTTATTTATTTATTTATATATTTAGGAATCCAACAGATTACCCAATTAAAGGCTTCCAAGAACTAACAAAACAATTTACATAGAGTATACCATCAAAGTGTTACAAATACAATTAGAAAATAATAAAAAACATTCAAAGTTAAAGCACAGAAAGAATTACATAAATAGAGATTTACAATTTTTTTTTTAGTGCACCCTTAAATTGAATTATTGTTTAATTGAAGATGTCAATTTGACTGTATGAGTTGTTATATGTTGACATAATTCTATTTAAGAGTGAGTTTTTATAACTGTTTGTGTTACATTTAATGACATAAAACAGGTTCTTGTTTCGTATATTAACACAGGGAACATGGAAATTAATATAATCTACAATTCTAAAGTTATCAATATGATTATTTAATACCTTGAACAAAAAAGTCATATCGTGATTGGTTCTTCTTTGCTCAAGTAATTCTAGATTAAAAAGTAGTGTTAATTGATCATAGTTAAGTCTATTCAAAGAAAATTTATATTTTAATAAAGAAATAAATTTTCGTTGTACAGACTCTATTAGAATTGTATTTGTATTGTATACTGGATTCCACACAAGAGAAGCATATTCAACTAATGGTCGAACTAAACAGTTATATAAAAGGATAAGAGACTCTTTATGGTTATATAATTTAGAGATTCGAAAAATGTAGCCTAAAGTTCTATAAGCTATTTTGACTATAATTAAAATATGTTCACTGAACAATAATTTGGAGTCATATAGCACACCTAAATCTCTAGTGTTTAACTTGCATTCCAAATGAATACCATTTAAACTATACGGGTAAGTGATGACATTTGTGTCTCTGGTGAATCTTATGAAATGACATTTATTAATGTTTAATGTTAAGTCGTTCAAGTCACAATAGTCCTGCAACCGTTCCAAATCTTCTTGAAGTTTTATGCAGTCGATAATAGAAGTTATAGGTTTCAAGATTTTTAGATCGTCAGCATATAGAAAATATTCGCAGTATTTAAAGCACTCCCCAATGGAATTAGTGTATAAAATAAATAAAAGCGGGCCTAAGTGTGATCCTTGGGGAACGCCTGAAGTTACTGCAATTTTTCTCGATTTAAAACCTATGCAAGAAACTATTTGTGACCGACTTTTTATGTAAGATTCTACCCACCGTAATAAAGTACCGTGAATATCACTGCTGTATAGCTTTTTTAATAATTTTATGTGATTAACACGATCAAAAGCTTTCATAAAATCTGCATACACTACGTCAACCTGTATTCTTTTGTCCATTTGCTCACTAATAAATTCGGTGAATGGGACTAGATTATTAAGTACAGATTTTCTACTACAGAAACCTGCCTGGTGCGGTATTATTAAGTTTTGTAGTTCAAATTTTATTTTGCTAGTCACTATTGATTCAAAAATTTTCCCAAACACCGAAAGTATTGATATTGGCTATAGTTCTTGACGTCACTTTTGTCGCCGGATTTATGAATAGGAGTAACATATGAACATTTCCATAATTCAGGGAAAACTCTGCTATTTAGAGATTTGTTAAATATCAAGTGAAGAGGATAAACTAAATAATGAGCACAGGATTTTATAAATAATGGATGTATTAAGTCTAGACCACAACCTTTTTTGATATCTAAATTCAGTAGTGTATTTAAAATGCCATTCTCAGAAATAGCTACACAACTTATTGAAACGGTAGAATTATCAATAAAGTTTATATCGTTTGTGTCTGAACTTGCAGCGTCAGACGTAATGTATACAGATTCGAAATATTGTGCGAAAAGGTTACAAATGTCGTCACCAGTATAAGCATTGTTTTTGTTAAAATGCATTGAATTTGGAATGCTGTTATCATTCCTAAGTTTTCTGGTGTGATTCCAGAAGTACATTACATTTGATTTAAGATTTGCCTCTAAGTCAGAAATATAATTTTTATAATCACTAGCTAACTTATTTTTAACTCTTTGTCGTAACATAGAAAATGTGTTGTAGGCAGTAATTTCACCGTATGCTTTCCACTTTTTATGAAATTTATTTTTTTCTCTTATGATTTTAAGTAAAGGTTTTGAGAACCAGATGGGATATTTATTATTATGTTTTCTGTAAGTGGGACAATAACAATCTAACAAGTAATATAAAATTTCATAAAATAATTTTACATTGTGATTAACGTCAGTATTTTTAAATTTTAAGTCCCAGTTAATAGCTGATAATTTATAAATCAAGTTCTCGTAATCACATTTCTTAAGGCTGTATTTAGGTTCATACTTGGTGTGAAGTGCCTTAAAATCATTAAGGAGAACATCAATTTCAAGAGCAGGGTGATAAGTGTCTAGAGTGCTAATTGGTAGTGTACAATGTGTTACTGTAATATCTGATATGAAAAAAATTAAATCAAGGATTTTGTTGAGGTGATTCCGAACGTTATTAAACTGTTTTAGGTTACACAAAGATACATTGTTTATAAAATTAATGTATAAGTCCGATCTACCCACATATTGAGCTTGTAGGCTACTATTATCAGTAGGTACCCAATCAAAATCGGGAAGATTGTAGTCTCCAACCACTAAAATGGTATTGTTGTCAGCCAAATGGAGGGATATATCACTAATTTTATTAAAATGACTGTTGTAGATGCCTATATCAGATATATATAATATGATGAAGAATTATAAAATTCGGGCGCGGAAGCAAATATTTGTATGATTTTTTACAAAAATTAAGTCAGATTTTACCTATTCTTGTAATGGATACTTTTGTTAAAACATTCATATTCATGCTTTAGGATCTATACTATGGATAATTTTAGCATTGGACATGCAAATGTGACCAAAACGTGGTACCATTTAGATAACAAACATTCAATTTTCGGGTGTCATTTTAATGAATACGTTGTATATTGTAAGCTACATGGGCTGGATTCTAGAATACCTACCACACTTGAAATACCAAGTTTCTTGCTGCAATGTATTCTTTTAGCTAAACTATGATAAAGAATTATAAAATTCGGGCGCGGAAGCAAATATTTATATGATTTTTTACAAAAATAAAGTCAGATTTTACCTATTCTTGACGAATACGTTATATATTGTAAGCTTTATGGGCTGGATTCTAGAATACCTACCACACTTGAAATAGAAATTTTCTTGTTGCAATGTTTTCTTTTAGCTAAAATATGATGAAGAATTATAAAATTCGGGCGCGGCAGCAAATATTTATATGATTTTTTACAAAAATAAGGTCAGATTTTACCTATTCTTGATGAATGCGGTGTTTATTGTAAGCTACATGGGCTGGATTCTAGAATACCTACCACACTTGAAATAGCAATTTTCTTGTTGCAATGTCTTCTTCTAGCTAAATTATTAAGAAAAATTATGAAATTCTGGCGCGGAAGCAAATATTTATATGATTTTTTACAAAAATAAAGTCAGATTTTATCTATTCTTGATAAATACGTTGTATATTGTAAGCTACACGGGCTGGATTCTAGAATACCTACCACACTTGAAATACCAAGTTTCTTGCTGCAATGTTTTCTTTTAGCTAAACTATGATAAAGAATTATAAAATTCGGGCGCGGAAGCAAATATTTATATGATTTTTTACAAAAATAAAGTCAGATTTTACCTATTCTTGATGAATACGTTATATATTGTAAGCTTTATGGGCTGGATTCTAGAATACCTACCACACTTGAAATAGAAATTTTCTTGTTGCAATGTTTTCTTTTAGCTAAAATATGATGAAGAATTATAAAATTCGGGCGCGGCAGCAAATATTTATATGATTTTTTACAAAAATAAGATCACATTTTACCTAATCTTGATGAATGCGGTGTTTATTGTAAGCTACATGGGCTGGATTCTAGAATACCTACCACACTTGAAATAGCAATTTTCTTGTTGCAATGTCTTCTTCTAGCTAAATTATTAAGAAAAATTATGAAATTCTGGCGCGGAAGCAAATATTTATATGATTTTTTACAAAAATAAAGTCAGATTTTATCTATTCTTGATAAATACGTTGTATATTGTAAGCTACACGGGCTGGATTCTAGAATACCTACCACACTTGAAATAGCAATTTTCTTGTTGCAAAGTTTCCTTTTAGCTAAAATATGATGAAGAGTTATTAACTTCGGGCGCGGAAGCAAATATTTATATGATTTATTACAAAAATAAAGTCAGAATTTACCTATTCTTGATGAATACGTTGTATATTGTAAGCTACATGGGCTGGATTCTAGAATACCTACCACACTTGAAATAGCATTTTTCTTGTTACAATGTTTTCTATTAGCTATAATATGATAAAGCATTATAAAATTCGGGCGCGGAAGCAAATATTTATATGATTTTTTACAAAAATAAGTCAGATTTTACCTGTTCTTGAAATGGATATTTTTGTTAAAACATTCATATTCATGCTGTAGGATCTATACTATGGATAATTTTAGCATTGGACATGCAAAAATGACCAAAACGTGGTACTATAGAGATAATAAACTTTAAATTTTCGGGTGTCATTTTAATGAATACGTTGTATATTGTAAGCTACGTGGGCTGGATTCTAGAATACCTACCACACTTGAAATAGCAATTTTCTTGTTGCAATGTTTTCTTTTAGCTAAAATATGATAAAGAATTATAAAATTCGGGCGCGGAAGCAATTATTTATATGATTTTTTAGAAAAATAAAGTCAGATTTTACCTTTTCTTGATGAATACGCTGTATATTGTAAGCTAAATGGGCTGAATTCTAAAATACCTACCACACTTGAAATAGCAATTATCTTGTTGCAATGTTTTCTTTTAGGTAAAATATGATGAAAAATTATAAAATTCGGGCGCGGAAGCAAATATTTATATGATTTTTACAAAAATAAATTCAGATTTTACCTCTTCCTAAAATGGATATTTTTGTTAAAACATTCATATTCATGCTTTAGTATCTATACTATAAATAATTTTAGCATTGACCATGCAAAAGTGACTAAAACGTGTTACCAATCAAATAATAAACATTAAATTTTCGGGTGTCATTTTAATGAATACGTTGTATATTGTAAGCTACATGGGCTCTATTCTAGAATACCTACCACACTTGAAATAGCTATTTTCTTGTTGCAATGTTATCTTTTAGCTAAACCATGATGTAAATTTATAAAGCATTGGACATGCAAAAGTGAACAAAACGTGTTACCAATCAGATAATAAACATTCAATATTCGGGTGTCATTTTAATGAATACGTTGTATATTGTAAGCTACATGGGCTGGATTCTAGAATACCTACCACACTTGAAATAGCAATTTTCTTGTTGCAATGTTATCTTTTAGCTAAAGTATGATGAAGAATTATAAAATTCGGGCGCGGAAGCAAATATCTATAGGATTTTTTACAAAAATAAAGCCAGATATTATCTATTCTTGATGAATACTTGTATATTGTAAGCTACATGGGCTGGTTTCTAGAATACCTCCCACATTTGTAATAGCAATTTTCTTCTTGCAATGTTTTCTTTTAGCTAAAATATGATAAAGAATTATAAAATTCCGGCGCGGAAGCAAATATTTCTATGATTTTTTACAAAAATAAAGTCAGATTTTACCTATTCTTGAAATAGATATTTTTGTTAAAACATTGATATTCATGCTTTAGGATCTATACTATGGATGGTTTTAAACATTAGACATGCAAAAGTGACCAAAACGTCGTACCAATCAGATGATAAACATTCTATTTTTGGGTGTCATATTAATGAATAAGTTGTATATTGTAAGCTACATTGGCTGGATTCTAGAACACCTACCACACTTAAAATAGCAATTTTCCTGTTGAAATGTTTTCTTTTAGCTAAAATATGATGAAGAATTACAAAATTCCGGCGCGGAAGCAATTATTTATATGATTTTTTACAAAAATAAAGTCAGATTTTACCTATTCTTGATGAATACGTTATATATTTTAAGCTACATGGGCTGTATTCTAGAATACCTATCACACTTGAAATAGCAATTTTCTTGTTGCAATGTTTTCCTTTCGCTAAAATATGACGAAGAATAATAAAATTCGGGCGCGGAAGCAAATATTTACATGATTTTTTACAAAAATATAGTCAGATTTTAAATATTCTTGAAATGGATAGTTTTGTTAAACATTCATATTCATGCTTTAGGATCTATACTGTGGATGGTTTTAAGCATTGGACATGCAAAAGTGACCAAAACGTGGTACCAATCAGATAATAAACATACCATTTTCGGGTGTTATTTTAATGAATACGTTGTATATTGTAAGCTACATGGGCTGAATACTAGAATACCTATCTTACTTGAAGTAGCAATTTTCTTGTTGCAATGTTTTCTTTTAGCTAAAATATGACAAAGAATTATGAAATTCGGGCGCGGAAGCAAATATTTATAATATTTTTTACAAAAATAAAGTTAGATTTTACCTATTCTTGATGAATACGTTGTATATTGTAAGCTACATGGGCTGGATTCTAGAATAACAACCACACTTGAAATAGCAATTTTCTTGTTGCAATGTTTTCTTTTAGCTAAAATATGTAAAAGAATTATAAAATTCGGGCGCAGAAGCAAATTTTTATATGATTTTTTACAAAAATAAAGTCAGATATTACCTATTCTTAATGAATATGTTGTATATTTTAAGCTACATGGGCTGCATTCTAGAATACCTACCACACTTAAAATAGCAATTTTCTTGTTGCAATGTTTTCCTTTAGCTAAAATATGATGAAGAATTATAAAACTCGGGCGCGGAAGTAAATATTAATATGATTTTTTACAAAAATAAAGTCAGATATTACCTATTCTTTATGAATATGTTGTATATTGTAAGCTACATGAGCTGCATTCTAGAATACCTACCACACTTGAAATAGCAATTTTCTTGTTGCAATGTTTTCTTTTAGCTAAAATATGTTAAAGAATTATAAAATTCAGGCTCGGAGCACATATTTATATAATTTTTTACAAAAATAAAGTCAAATTTTACCTATTCTTGAAATGGACATTTTTGTTAAAACATTCATATACATGCTTTAGGATCTATAGTATGGATACTTTTAAGCATTGGACATGCAAAAGTGACCAAAACGTGGTACCAATCAGATAATAAACATTTAATTTTCGGGTGTCATTTTAATGAATACGTTGTATATTGTAAGATACATGGTCTGGATTCTAGAATACCTACCACACATAAAATAGCAATTTTCGTGTTGCAATGTTTTCTTTTAAATAAAATATGATGAAGAATTATAAAACTCAGGCGCGGAAGAAAATATTAATATGATTTTTTACAAAAATAAAGTCAGATATTACCTATTCTTGATGAATATGTGATATGTTTTAAGCTACATGAGCTGCATTCTAGAATACCTACCACACTTGAAATAGCAATTTTCTTGCTGCAATGTTTTCCTTTAGCTAAAATATAATGAAGAATTATAAAATTCGGGCGCGGAAGCTAATATTTATATGAATTTTTTACAAAAATAAAGTCAGATATTACCTGTTCTTGATAAATACATTGTATATTGTAAACTACGTGGGCTGTATTCTAGAATACCTATTACACTTGAAATAGCAATTTTCTTGTTGCAATGTTTTCTTTTAGCTAAAATATGTTAAAGAATTATAAAATTCGGGCTCGGAGCACATATTTATATGATTTTTTACAAAAATAAAGTCAGATTTTACCTATTCTTGAAATGGACATTTTTGTTAAAACATTCATATACATGCTTTAGGATCTATACTATGGATAGTTTTAAGCATTGGACATGCAAAAGTGACCAAAACGTGGTACCAATCAGATAATAAACATTTAATTTTCGGGTGTCATTTTAATGAATACGTTGTATATTGTAACATACATGGTCTGGATTCTAGAATACCTACCACACATGAAATAGTAATTTTCTTGTTGCAATGTTTTCTTTTAGATAAAATATGATGAAGAATGATAAAATTCTGGCGCTGAAGCATATTCATGCTTTAGGATCTATATTATAGTTGGTTTAAGCATTGGACATGCAAAAGTGACCAAATCGAGTTACCAATCAGATAATAAACATTCAATTTTCGGGTGTCATTTTAAAGAATACGTTGTATTTTGTAAGCTACATGGGCTGCATTCTAGAATATCTACCACACTTAAAATAGCAATTTTCTTGTTGCAATGTTTTCCTTTAGCTAAAATATGATAAAGAATTATAAAACTCGGGCGCGGAAGCAAATATTAATATGATTTTTTACAAAAATAAAGTCAGATATTACTTATTCTTGATGAATATGTTGTATATTGTAAGCTACATGGGCTGCATTCTAGAATACCTACCACACTTGATATAGCAATTTTCTTGTTGCAATGTATTCCTTTAGCTAATATATGATGAAGAATTATAAAATTCGGGCGCGGAAGCTAATATATATATGAATTTTTTACAAAAATAAAGTCAGATATTACCTATTCTTGATGAATACATTATATATTGTAAACTACATGGGCTCTATTCTAGAATACCTATTACACTTGAAATAGCAAATTTCTTGTTGCAATGTTTTCCTTTAGCTAAAATATGAAGAATTATAAAATTCGGGCGCGGAAGCAAATATTTATATTCTATATAGGTAAAATCTGACTTTATTTTTGTAAAAAATCATATAAATATTTGCTTCCGCGCCCGAATTTCATAATTCTTTGTCATATTTTAGCAAAAAGAAAACATTGCAACAAGAAAATTGCTATTTCAAGTAAGGTAGGTATTCTAGTATCCAGCCCATGTGGCTTACAATATACAACGTATTAATTAAAATGACACCAGATAATTGTTTGTTTATTATCTGATTGGTACCTCGTTTTGGTTTTGAATATGAATGTTTAACAAAAATATCCATTTCAAGAATAGATAAAATCTGACTTTATTTTCGTAAAAAATCATATAAATATTTGCTTCCTCGCCCGAATTTTATAATTCTTCATCATATTTTAGCTAAAGGAAAACATTGCAACAAGAAAATTGCTATTTCAAGTGTGATAGGTATTCTAGAATACAGCCCATGTAGCTTACAATATGCAACGTATTTATCAAGAATAGATAAAATCTGACTTTATTTTTGTAAAAAATCATATAAATATTTGCTTCCGCGCCAGAATTTCATAATTTTTCTTAATAATTTAGCTAGAAGAAGACATTGCAACAAGAAAATTGCTATTTCAAGTGTGGTAGGTATTCTAAAATCCAGCCTATGTAGCTTACAATATACAACGTATTCATCAAGAATAGGTAAAATCTGACTTTATTTTTGTAAAAAATCATATAAATAAGTAGTATCTAAAAAGCCACTTCTAGCGCAAGGAGATTCGGGAGATTTCACCCACCGTCAGAAAACACCATCTCCTAGCTTATTATATGAGACACTCCAGGACACTTTTTTAAAACCTGGGAGTTCCAAAACGCATTCACCAAAATACCTTAAAACCGCACATTTTTAATAATTTTTATAGTATTTTTTGCAAAAAACATTTCTTTATTGTCCTTGCGCTTAAAATGTCCTAATTGTTTAATAAAAATTGTTTGGTATTGCTACGGCTGTACTGATTGATAAACTTATCATAGTTTGTTAGCGTTAGCACATTTCATATATGTTGTAGAACAGTGAGGCTCGGTATTTATTCGATGGTAAGTAAATAACTTATTTTCATGTATTATAAAGTTGTAACGTCACAGGTTAATATTTACTGGAGTTCACGGTTCAAGAAAAGTCGCAGACAAATTCGCTTCAGCTAACGATTTAGATCAAATAAATGGTTATCAGAACTCAAGAATGAATATTATTTAAATAAGGAGCAAAAAGGTATTTCTTAAAAGGATAGAACTGTGTTAAAATATATTATTAAAATTGTATTGTATTAAATGGAGAACAAAACTAACTATGCAAGTATGTTGAACAGCGCATCTTCTCAATTTATAAAATTATCTGAATTAGAATTAAATAAAACTTATAGAGTTAAATCGTTTGAAACTAATACAGAAAATTACGGCACACAAGTTATAGTAAATTTAGAACACTGCAAAGTGTCATTACCACAAAGATATAATAAATTTAATCCACAAATTAAAGAACTAAATAAAAACCCACCTAGTTTAGTTTATAAGGGTAAAATAGAAAGGAATAATAAACAAATACATGACATTGAATTTATTTATTAAATACTGAATATTTTATCGTACTGAACAAGTCTGCTGCGTATGACTCATAACGAGCAGCTTTACCGCATAACGTCACTATGACGTCACACCGAACAATTGTTCTGTGATAACGTTACAAATTTTTATTGCACTGGTGTAGATGTAAGCACTAGAAAAACCCTGCACACAGCGATGACGTCACACCGAACAATTGTTCTGTTGATTTAGTTTATAAAGGTAAAATAGAAAGAAACAATAAACAAGTACATGACAGAATATATTTAAAAAATATATGTACGACTCACACAGAACAGCTCTTCTGCGATGACGTTGCTATCATAAACTAAACAATTTTAAATATTACAGCGAACAGTTGTACTGTTTATAAAATCACAGTACGTAGCTATGACTCATATCGAACAGCTATACCGCATTACGTCACTATGACGTCACACGGAACAATTGTTCTGTGGTAACGTTACAAATTTTTATTGCACTGCGATGACGTCACACCGAACAGATGTTCTGTTGATTTAGTTTATAAAGGTGAATTGAAAGAAACAACAAACAAATTCATAACATACAATTTATTATTTAGATAATTAAACTATCATTCTACAGAACAATTCTTACTCGGACTACTTAAGTTGTATAACCATTTAAATTTTTCTTCTTTAAATATTTTTCTACAGCAAAATAATTAATACTATCTAAAAAGTCACGTTCCTTGTCGTAAATTTCTTCTTCCCTAATTTTATCATATTTTAACAATAAAGACATATCTCTATAAAACTTGTAGCACTTTTTAAATTCAATCATTTTTTGTTTAATATTTAATACTTCATTCTGACCCATTAAAATTGCACTACCAAGAGATAATGTTGCAAGAGGCACAAACGCAAAAGCTGTTAAACTACTTCCTGTGAAAATTAATTCATCCACATGCAATCCAATATTAATATTACTATAATATTTAAAACTTTTAGGATAAACATATTTTCTGTTTTGTAAATATTCTTCCATTTATAAATGAGTGAAAAAGGATCAGGTTTTATAAATAATTTAATAAATAATTTACCAATTGAAGCACATATACAATGGTTATAATTATTGTGAACCAGGTACCAAGTTACAAAAGCGATTATCTAGAGGTGACAAAGGCATTAATCCATTAAATGAAGCATGCAGAGAACACGATATTACATATTCTCAATATAAAGATGTTCCCAATAGAAATAAAGCAGATCAAATATTAGAGTACAAGGCTTGGGACAGAGTTAAAAGTAAAGACGCTTCATTGGGAGAAAAATCTGCGGCAGTGTTAGTTACAAATATAACGAAAGTTAAACGTAAAATGGGTATTGGAATTAATTCTTCTGTAATAAATAACAAAATGAGTAGTATACTAACTCACACTCAAAAAAACAAAATTCAACAAGCTAAGACAAAGCAGACTGGTACAACTATAAAGTTATCCCCATGTCAAGTAAATAAATTAAGTAAAGAGGGCGGTAGCTTTCCACAAACAATAAATTTCTTAGCAACAACTTTAATAAATGCACTAAAGAAAACTGGTTCAACTTCCAAAAATGTAACAGATACAATACTAAAATTATAAAAAACAAGGAGGTTCTATAAAAATAAAATGTTAACCCCGAATGAAATTAATAAAATATTTTAAGAGCTCAGGTGTAGTAAATATATATTACAATTATGTTAGATATAAGAAATATAATCAAACTATATGTGGTAAATTATGCTTAATATTTTTGAGTAATAAATGGAAAGCAGAATATATAAATTGAGTAATTCTGGAAACTTAAATTCATCTCTCTTGGAAGCGAGGTATTATCGACCATTAGATATAAGTGATGAAAACTATGAAATGTGTATTCGAAAATTTAAATCAAATTTCAAAATACCAAATGTTTCTAAAAAGTTAAAAAATAACACACTTACAATTATTAAAAACAACAAATTTGTAACATTTATTATTGAGGACGGTACTTATTCTGTTAACAACATAAAAGACATTCTTGAAGAAAAAATTGGCGATGGTTTTTTGTTAACACCCAAGACTAATACTTTTAAATGTGAAATAGAATCTCCGTACTCAATTTTAATGGATGATACTTCTATATTAATTTTATTGGGTTTCAACAAACAAACAACTGAAGCAAACAAGAAATATATTTCAGACAACGAGGTTGATATTTTCAAAATTAAATCTGTTAACATTCACTGTCCACTAGCAATAGGACAATATGTGAACTCAAAAAAAACTGACATTATTTATGATTTTTATATTAAAGTTAATCCAGGATATGACATAGTAGAGGAACCAAATAATTTTGATTATTATCCATTAACAGCTAGAACTTCTATAGATTACATTAGACTAGAAATAAGAGATCAGTTTGGCAAGCTTGTTGATTTTAGAGGTGAATATATAACTCAAGATTCAGAAAATCAAATAATTCAGGTTGCTAGCGCAATTTTTTTCTTTTTTCGTTTACTGGTGCTCCAAAAAGTGAGAGACAACTAATAGAAAAATAGGATTTTCATAGACATTACCCTCAATTAAAAGAGTATATCAATGATACAAATAGACGGACATCTATTAATATTAATAGTCAAGATGCGCCATTTGATACAGCTAATAGTAATATTATTTTGAATGGCCGAATTGTTTGTTCAGATGTTGACTTAAAAGATGATTTCAAAAATATAAAATTTGTAAAAAATGGTTATATGCATATGTTTAGTGATATAGTATATAAAATTAATAATAAGGTAGTACAAGAAGTAAATAGTCCTGTTTAAAGTATATTAATGAAAGGATTACTTATATTACAAAATAATTCTAGTCTTGAAGGTTGGGACGATTCAAATTTAATTACTAAAGACGGGTATTTTTCAATAAATATTCCAGTTAAATATTGAAACGATTTTGATATCGTTTCTCATTTTTACATTGAAATTCTATTCTATAGCGCCACCTGTGTTTTTATTTAGTAAAATTTATCTTGAGTTTGCGACCGTGAGCGGCGAACGAGAGGGAGACGCGTTCGAAGAGGATTCCGGTGTGTGCGGTATGAGGCGACAGACACGAAATTTAGAAGGTTAACTTTTTCGGGCGATTTAAAATCTTTTTATCGATTAATATCTATGCCATCTAAATTTAATTGTGGTTAATTTTATTTTACTAGTGATTCTTGTAAATATATTTGGTAAGTTAAATTGTTATTTTGTAATTATTTCATTTTTGCGGTGCGAGCCGTACCTGGTGTCGACTCAGGTTGCACCCTGGAATTATTCCTTCCCTTATCTTATATCTTTTACTAGCCCTGTCCTTCTATTATTGTCCGGAATATTTTAAATTCCTTTCTAGTGTTTTTTGTCTTTGTTCAAAATTTTCCAAGTCTCGACCTAGGTTCATTTTCTTGCAATGAAAACAGACTGAGCTCATAGCTGATTTAGCAGTCGTAAGTAGAATTTGTCTCGTTCTAATTTTGGTATATCGGCGCGTAATTTTATTTTTATCTTATCTTGTCGGAAACCAAATTTTCAAATTTTGCTAATTCCACAGCAAACAATTGAGTAATTTTTTTTATTATCTATCGCATATTTTGGTTTCTCAATTGTTGAGTTCACCTATCGAGCATTTTTTTTTTACTATTTTTTTCTTTCGCTGTCTAATTCTTGCCAGTCTGATCAGCTGGATGGGGTATTTTATGTATGATATTATTTTTCATTAATATTAAAATTCATTATCTTGTTATTACAGTTTATTACCAAATTTAATGTATTGTATTTAAATTTTTAATTCTTGTTAAATTAAAATTTTTAGGAATTTCTTTGTGAGAATATTTTGTGCTCAAATTTTTTTTTATGATTTATGTTCCCTCCTGGTTCCGGCTTGGTCGAGGTTCGTTGGTCTTGGAGTAAACCCGTTAACCTAAAATATGGCTTAACCCACAGCAGGACGCTTGTGCCTAATTGCAACACCAGCATCACTGATAGCTTTTGCTACCTTACACAAAAATCAGACATCATACACACTTTCACCGCTGCCACACCAAGCTGCACTACACTACACCGAACACAGAACACACCATACACCGTTCACATTCGGAGCCACATCCGCTGGTTGTTCCTGTTGCTACGTAACTGCTGTGCTACTGCCAATTATCTAAGTACGACTCCTGCCGACGGCCCGTCCAGTCCGGACCCATCAAAAATTGTAGCCCCAAGCTAAGTACAATATTTTTTTTGTAATTTTGAGTACTTTGTATTCCCATAATTTTTTGTTCAAAATAAACTTTAGTCTCGTTCTTTATCAGTGTTGTTGTGCCCACTGTTTATTTCGGCACAACTGGCGCCCTGTTTCCTGTCGCAACCCAATTCTCTCTGGAACCCACGACCTAGCGTATCCACAAACACATCTGAGCACCGCGGTATAGTGTGGACGGTTTGGTTCACGGTGATTTCCCTTCAGGAGATCACTATAGTTGTCCATTACGTCACAATATATATTATCAATATTTGAAAAATATAGGAAACCAATATTAAGAGTTTCTCAATCAATAGAATTTTTAAGAAACACTAGTGACGCAAATTGTTTAGTAATTAAAGGAGCTTCAATAGAAAATTGAAAGATAAAGAATTGAAAATTCATTTATCTGATATTATTTGCGAAATACCTCATATTATACTAAACATAGATGTGAAAGTTAATATCAATAAATTAATTGAATCAAACAAATATTTAACAATAACATACTTGGACATAAATCATCCCACTTTCACGTCACAATCTAAAAATTATTCTTGGTCAATTACAACTTTATCTAAAAGACCTCGATATGTTATAGTAGTTTTACAAACAAACAAAGAATTCGACTATACAAAGAACAATTCAGAATTTGATTTTTGTGATCTAGAAAATATAAAATTATTGTTTAGCGAAGTTGACTATTATCCCGCAGAAGATTTGGGGATGAATAACAAAAAGAACATGTGTAATAGACCGTATTCAATGTATTGTGATTTTAAGAAAACATATTATCCAGATATAGATTCAATCTTATTAAATAATAATATTAAAAAATATGATTTTATTAAAAAGTATCCCTTGTTTGTGTTTGATTTAACGTATAAGAGTGAAATTATAAAAGAAACACCTTCTAACCTTACTATTAAATTTACATTTGAAAGACAGGTACCAGCAAATACTATGTTTCATTGTTTTACTGTAAGTGAATCATATCTCGCATATAGTCCTGGAAATAACTTAATAAAGAAAGAATAATAATTATATGTAATTAAATGATGTCAAAATTATCTTTACCCGATTTTATAATACGAAAACATGGTAACGGTTTACAAAAATGTATTATATAAGAAGAAACCAAACAGTTATATAAATATTTTCCTAATATGATTAGAGCTGCAATAATAGGTTTGTCAAATTGTGGCAAAACAAGTATTTTAGTTCGAATATTGACAGATACTAGAAATAGTATAGTGTATGGCAACATTTATATATATTCAAAGTCTTTAAATCAACCATTATACAAATATCTTGAAAATTATGTAAGTGAAAAAAATAAACATATTAAGAAAGAAAATAAAATTGGTTTCTTTACATATAATAACCCAGATGATGTATTACGAGTTAAAGAAATTCAACCTTTATCAGTAATTATATTTGACGATGTTGCTAGTGATAAACAAGAAGTTATAGAGGAATATTTTAGCAGGAGTAGACATAGATTCATAAGTTGTTTTTACCTTTGTCAAACATATAATCGTATACCTAAACAAATGATACGTGATAATTTAAATATGCTTATTGTTTGTAAACATAACGATAATACTAATTTGAAACATATTTTTAAAGATCACGTTGGTGCAGATATGTCTTTTGAATTGTTTAGACAGTTATGCAATTTGTGTTGGAAAACAAGGTATGATTTTCTTGTTATATATTTAAAGAAAGATGTAAACAACGGTAAATATAGTCGAAACTTTAATCAAGTAATCCTAGCAAAAACATAGAACATGAACATAGAACATGAACATAGAACATGAACATAGAACATGAACATAGAACATGAACATAGAACAAGAACATAGAACATGAACATAGAACATGAACATAGAACATGAACATAGAACATGAACATAGAACATGAACATAGAACATGAACATAGAACATAAACATAGAACATGAACATAGAACATGAACATAGAACATGAACATAGAACATGAACATAGAACATGAACATAGAACATGAACATAGAACATGAACATAGAACATGAACATAGAACATGAACATAGAACATGAACATAGAACATGAACATAGAACATGAACATAGAACATGAACATAGAACATGAACATAGAACATGAACATAGAACATGAACATAGAACATGAACATAGAACATGAACATAGAACATGAACATAGAACATGAACATAGAACATGAACATAGAACATGAACATAGAACATGAACATAGAACATGAACATAGAACATGAACATAGAACATGAACATAGAACATGAACATAGAACATGAACATAGAACATGAACATAGAACATGAACATAGAACATGAACATAGAACATGAACATAGAACATGAACATAGAACATGAACATAGAACATGAACATAGAACATGAACATAGAACATGAACATAGAACATGAACATAGAACATGAACATAGAACATGAACATAGAACATGAACATAGAACATGAACATAGAACATGAACATAGAACATGAACATAGAACATGAACATAGAACATGAACATAGAACATGAACATAGAACATGAACATAGAACATGAACATAGAACATGAACATAGAACATGAACATAGAACATGAACATAGAACATGAACATAGAACATGAACATAGAACATGAACATAGAACATGAACATAGAACATGAACATAGAACATGAACATAGAACATGAACATTGAACATGAACATAGAACATGAACATAGAACATGAACATAGAACATGAACATAGAACATGAACATAGAACATGAACATAGAACATGAACATAGAACATGAACATAGAACATGAACATAGAACATGAACATAGAACATGAACATAGAACATGAACATAGAACATGAACATAGAACATGAACATAGAACATGAACATAGAACATGAACATAGAACATGAACATAGAACATGAACATAGAACATGAACATAGAACATGAACATAGAACATGAACATAGAACATGAACATAGAACATGAACATAGAACATGAACATAGAACATGAACATAGAACATGAACATAGAACATGAACATAGAACATGAACATAGAACATGAACATAGAACATGAACATAGAACATGAACATAGAACATGAACATAGAATATGAACATAGAACATGAACATAGAACATGAACATAGAACATGAACATAGAACATGAACATAGAACATGAACATATAACATGAACATAGAACATGAACATAGAACATGAACATGGAACATGAACATGGAACATGAACATAGAACATGAACATAGAACATGAACATAGAACATGAACATAGAACATGAACATAGAACATGAACATAGAACATGAACATAGAACATGAACATAGAACATGAACATAGAACATGAACATAGAACATGAACATAGAACATGAACATAGAACATGAACATAGAACATGAACATAGAACATGAACATAGAACATGAACATAGAACATGAACATAGAACATGAACATAGAACATGAACATAGAACATGAACATAGAACATGAACATAGAACATGAACATAGAACATGAACATAGAACATGAACATAGAACATGAACATAGAACATGAACATAGAACATGAACATAGAACATGAACATAGAACATGAACATAGAACATGAACATAGAACATGAACATAGAACATGAACATAGAACATGAACATAGAACATGAACATAGAACATGAACATAGAACATGAACATAGAACATGAACATAGAACATGAACATAGAACATGAACATAGAACATGAACATAGAACATGAACATAGAACATGAACATAGAACATGAACATAGAACATGAACATAGAACATGAACATAGAACATGAACATAGAACATGAACATAGAACATGAACATAGAACATGAACATAGAACATGAACATAGAACATGAACATAGAACATGAACATAGAACATGAACATAGAACATGAACATAGAACATGAACATAGAACATGAACATAGAACATGAACATAGAACATGAACATAGAACATGAACATAGAACATGAACATAGAACATGAACATAGAACATGAACATAGAACATGAACATAGAACATGAACATAGAACATAAACAAATTTTTTCAGACGACCACCTACGAAAGTAGCAATAATAACACTGTAAATAACAACGGAAAGTGCAACTTAACACACTAGTGCTGTTATGACTATAACACACTAGTGCTGTTATGACTTTTAGTTCCGTTAAATGACTTCAGCTGGCATTTCGACAAAAAAATAAATAAAATATTTGTTAATTTACTATAACCGTCAAGTTGAATATTAATAATTATTATAATTGATAATATTTTTGTATTAGTTAATATTATTTATATAACGCAGTTTTAAATTACGCGCTTTTAACGAATTGAGTTGCGCTAAACGCTGAACGCTACTGATTGAACCTAACCTCAAATGTCAGCTGGCAGCCGTTTTGTGTTTAACAGTGAAAAAAAATGTTGTGTTCGAATATTACATTTAATCATTTTTTCAACGTCAAACATGGACGCAAGTGACGCAGATACCATTGATTGTACACCGCCTACAATTTTACAGGCTGCAAGAGAAACTACATTAAATATTTTGCCGCCTAAATCTAAAGAACGCTATGAATTGACTTACAACCAGTTTATAGCTTGGCGTAACGAAAACAAAATAGATAAATCATTCTATTTTATTAGCTTATGTAAGTGAACAATCTAAAAAACTGTCTCCAAATTCTCTGTGGACAATATATTCTATGCTGAATATTATATTGGTGTTAACACTTTTTTATGAATTTTTTTGTGGTCGTCTGAAAAATAGTGTACATAACTCGCTCGAAAGTGTCTAACATGCTCGTGTATTAAATCACTCGGCGCTATGCGCCTCGTTCTTCAATGTCTACACTCGCAAGTTATTTACCACTTTCCACGCTCGTTATGTAATATACTATTACATAATAAATAGACAATAAAAATTTAGAGAAAAAAGGAAAAGAGCTTAGATATTCAACCAATAAGGCTAAATCAGCTTATATTAATAGAACAAAAGGCGAATCAATTAAACATGAAAAATTGGTGGAACAGTACAAATCTATTACTAACGCTTTAAAACCTTTACTTGATCAAATTGAATATAGTAAACAACAAACTGAAATGTTGAAACAAATAAAAGATAACTTCCAACAAAAAACTATACCAAAATCTCAAGTAAGCATTAATGAAATTCAACCAGGAACATCAAGAGATAGAATGTTAGGTGAAGAAAGATTAGGTGATAAATATCTTTCAAAAACAGACAAAACAAACATAGATGAAACTTTTGGTATTAATCGAAGAAGCAATCGCATTGGTAATAAAAATATACTAATGACGTACGATTCCAATAAAATTTACTTACGTAAGAGTGGAAAAAATGAGTCGTTAGTTGAATTCACAGTTCCATTTACAGATGGTATATGGAGTTTGTTAACTGAAAAAGAGCCTAGAGAATATACACCAAATGATTTAGATAACTACAAAAGAATTTTAATACATTCTGATTGTATAAAAAGAGCTGATAATCCATCAAAGCCAAGTTCAAGTAAAAGCAACAAGTACAACAATATTATTAAACCTATATGGGAAGAATATAAGAAACAATCTTCAAGAAAAAAACAAAGACAGCAAACGCAAGATGAATCTAAATCTCAATCACCTGAATACCCTTAAAGAGAAGAATTATCAGATATTTCAGATGTTTCACTTCCTTAGAGTCTACCAACTACGCCGACGTCTCCTGTTTCACAGTATCATTTATTAGAAAACTTAACTTCAACACCAAAAACTGGTAAAGGGTTTAAAATATATAACAACAAAGAAAAAGAAGAATGTTTATTGGAACGATATTAAAGAATTAGAAAAACGATAAGAATATCTTAAAGCCGAACAAGCAGCAAGAAACGACAATGTTGAATATGAAATATTGAATATAGAAGAAGAATTGGAAGAAGAAAAGGAACCAAAACATTTTAGTCTAAAAAATGGTATTAAACAAGTTTGGTAAAAGTGACGATAATTCTAATAATCAAATATTTTCAAGAGTGGTAAAAGGAGATCCAGGAATTGGTTTTAAATTAACAAATAGCGGTAACTATGATATTCAAAATAAGAGATTATGCAACACACAAAATCCTGAAGAAGATTAAGATGTTGCTACAAAAAGTTATGTATTAGAAACGAATAAAAAAATTAAAAATAAAATTAATAACCAAATTCAAGCAGTAGATAATAAATGTAATTCAGAGACAAGTAAGATAAATGCTATAATAACAACGAAATCTGTTGAAAATAATGAACAGTTAAAGAAATTTTCTGATAACACTGAAAAGTATACAAATATAAAATTAAAGGATATGAATAATAAATTAATACCCGTTATTATACATTTTCAAATATTATTTAAAAGCCTAAGCGACTTGTTTCAAATATTTGCTAAAAGCACAAATAAAATAAAAAATAAAACAGAATTAAATGAAGACGTTTTTCTTACAATTATTACAGCATTCCAAACTTTTGCAGAAAGTTTTAATGAAATTACAAATACAGTGCATGACACAATTAGTAGACTATTAAGTAGTTTTTTGATTAATAAATGACTGAATTAATATACTGTGTAAAGTGTAGAAAAAAAAACAAATTCAAATAATATTACAAGAAAAAGGTCAACCAATGTTGCAAGCCAAGTGTTCTGTATGTGGTACTAATAAAACAAAGTTTGTTAAAAAAAAGTAGATGAATCTATTAACGTTAGAGAAGAAATTGCAAATGAATTACATAAATCATTACGAGGTAATTTTCTGAGACGTAAAATAATATAATATGGTATAAATGTTTTGTGGCAAGCTGATTTAGTTGAAATGATACCGTATTCAAAAGATAATCAGTGCTATAAATATTTACTAACTGTAATTGATGTGTTATCAAAATATGCTTGGGCAGTACCAATTAAGAATAAAATTTCTACAAGTGTATCAAATGGATTTAATTTAATACTGAAACAAGGACCAAAGAGTCTTCAAACAGATAAAGGTTTAGAGATTTACAATAAAGATTTTTAAACATTAATGAAAGAATATAATAATAATCATTATTCAACATACAGTAATTTAAAAGCGTCAGTATGTGAACGTTTCAATGTTGAAAGAAAAAATGTGGAAACAGTTTACCATTAATTGAAATTACAAGTGGTTTGATATGTTACTAGAATTGGTAAACAATTATAATAATACTAAATACAGAACAATCAAAATGACACCAGTTGAAGCGTCAAAGAAAAAGAACGAAGATAAGTTAAAACCATTGTTTCAAGAAGAAATTTCAAATTATAAACCTAAATATAAGGTTGGAGATAAAGTTAGAATATCTAAATATAAAACTATTTTTGAGAAAGGTTACACACCCAATTGGACTAATGAAATATTTACAGTTTCTAAAATTATTTATTCAAATCCTGTAACATACCACTTGAAAGATTATAGAGATCAAGAATTGAAAGGTTGTTTTTATGAAGAAGAGTTAAGCCATGTAAAACAAGATGAAGTGTATTAAGTTGAAAAAGTAATTAAACGTACAGGTAATCAAGCATATGTAAAATGGTTAGGATTTGATAATAGTCATAATTCTTGGATTGACGTAAAAGATGTTGTGTAAAATATTAATAAATTTAATAAATGGAGTCAATAGTAGACAAAGAATCTCAATACACAGTTCATTGGTTAGAAATATCATGGTTTCAAAAACTATCAGAAAATTTTATTAGAGAGTTTAAAGATAAATTAGATTGGATAGTATTATCATATTATTGGAAACGATATAGTCAGTTATTTTTAGAAGATTTTCATGATAAAATTAATTGGGATATTGTCTTTACAAGAATAACCTAAAGGAATAGATTTTTTTTCTCCTAATAAATGGAGCAACTAACAAAAATGGAAGATGATTTGAAACATTTGTGAAAAAAATATATTGACACAATTGTTAAAAAAATGTTTGAATCTGTCGTTAATATGATAGGCTTAGATTCTGAATCAGATAATGAGGTCATCGATTCCAATATTGAGGAAACCGTAACTGTGAAAACCGTAACTGATGATTCAAAAAATACATTAACAGTGGAAAATGGTTTAGGAATGTTAAGACCTTTTTAAGATTTGTTGATTCTGTTAAGATACATTATATGTTACGTGGAATTATGCTTATAGAAAAAGTCGTCAAGGTATTATTTGGCAACAATATGCAATAGATCGTGAAAGATTTCAATTACGAATTAATAAATGATCAGTAATTATGACACCTGTTTTAAATACAAAAATATTTCAAATAAATGACATTTTTTAGTATTCCAGAGGATAGAGTTATAGAAATTGAAGAAGAATATAAGAAATGCAGACAGTGTTTAGAATATTCATTTGTTAGTACTGCTCATGTACCACATTGTATAAATTGTGATTTCTATGTTATTAATAAACAAAATAAAAAAATATTCATTAAACACGTAGATAAAATGAAATATGTTGAAAAATTAGTTTGTAATTATATGATAAAAATAGGACCTCATTCTTATACATCTCTTGATGGTAAAACAAAAGAACACATACTTGAAAAATATCAATATTTACTAAATTTTTTATATACTCATGGTTACACAAGTAATGTGCCACACAAATATTTCTTAAACAAATTATTAAATAATCCACAAAAATGTCGTTCTATATATGACAATTTATGGAATGATTTTATAAATAAATGTATTGTTTTGAAATAAAATGTTTGAATAGGAGTGCTCTGAGAGATTTAATGAATTTTTACTTACAAATTGTTATAGTAAAGGGAAGCAAATAATAATAATCGATTGGAAGATCTCCGATTGCCTGAGCTATACAACATCGCAAAATCATAGTAAATATTAAAAAATACAAGAAAAGTGGAATTAATTAATAAAATAAAAGATCGACAAAGCCAAGATAGAGAAACTAACGAAATTTTTAAACTATTTCCATTTGATGATACGTTGTTTGAAAAACCAAAGAAAGAAAGAGTGCAAAGATAAAGTGTGATGTGTGTGAAGAATATATTAAAGAACCTCGAATGATGACACATAAACTTAGTCATTGCTCTGAGTCGGACTTTATCTTAGTGGATAATGCTTATACAACTCGATTATTAACCTACGAACATAATAATAAAGAAATGAGTGTAGATATAGAGACATATATGAATTTAGTAAAAGAAAAAGCAGTAAATATAATTCAAAATGCGTTGAGTAAACATAAGAATATTAAAATTAACTTAAATATGGAATGTAAATTTAATAAAATAAAAAATCCGAGTGTAACAGAGATATTTCCATTTCAGTTAGAGAATGTAATATTAAGAGAAGAAGATAATTTATCTTAATATTGGGATGATCAGAAAGATTTATTCGTAACAAAATGTGATGAAATGGAAGCAAGAGGTTCAGACTGGGTATTTAAATCTGTAATTTGTTTAAGAATTAATATAAATAAATATACACAGTTAAGTGGGAATTCATACATTAAATTACCTAAATGGATAAAAGATAAACATGCCTGTGTGAATGTAAAAAACAATGACGACAAGTGTTTTATGTATTCAGTATTAAGTGCTTTAAAAACACCAAAAAAAAATCGAGTTTTAAAATACCATACACCCGAGTATAATAATTTGGCTAATTTTGAAGGAATAAGTTTCCCCGTGAAGATTTAAGATATTCCACAATTCGAATTAAATAATAAAATAAATATAACTGTGTTTAATTTTGAAGATAAAACATTTTACCCATTATATCATAATAATAAGGATTTCTATGAGTGAAATATTGACTTGTTATACTTTAGAAGTAAAGAAAAGAACCATTATTGTTGGATAAATAATTTGAGTGCTATATTAAATAATCAATTCGAGATAGATAGTCATAAAAAACATATCTGTAGAAAATGTTTAAACTTTGCCACAAAATCTGCAAAATATATGAAGAAACACCAAGAAATTTGTTTTAGTAACGAGCCATGTGTTCCAATAATGCCTCAAGATAATATTTTAAAATTCAAAGCCATTCAAAGAATGCAAAGACACCCTTTTGTAATTTATGCAGACTTTGAATCACTTTTAAAACCTATTCAAACATGTATATCAGATCCTGAAAAACCTTACACAATCAAAAAACAATTTCATACCCCATGCGGATATGGTTTATATGTTAAAAGTATTTATAATAATATTAATAATCCATTTAAATCTTATAGAGGTGAGAATGCTGATGAACACTTCATAAAAACTGTATCAAATTACGCTAAAACAATATATAAGTTATTAAAAGATAATAAGTCTATAACAGATGTGGATGTCGAAAAGTATGAAGAAGCAAAAATATGTTATCTTTGCGAAAACACATTTACAGATGAAAATCCAAAAGTTAAAAACCATGATCATACTATTGGCAAATATAGAGGAGCGGTATGTAACAATTGTAATTTAAAGCATAAACAACCTCTATTTATTCCAATTGTGTTTCATAATTTATCTTCATATGACTGCCACTTATTTGTAAAGAATTTAAGAGAAGATAAGAGTAACTTGAAACTAATTCCTAACAGTGAAGAGAAATATATTTCGTTTAGTGAGATTATAAAAACTAACAATGGTGGATATATTGAATTAAGATTTATTGATTCGTTTAGATTTTTAGGAAGTAGTTTAGATACGTTATCTTCTAATTTGGAACACGATCAAATAAAGGAAACTGCTAAATACTTTTCAAATAATGATGTAGATATTTTGTTTAGGAAAGATGAAAATAAAAAAATAAGAAAAGGAATTTACCCCTATGAATATATGAATTCTTGGGAAAAGTTTTCAGAAATAGAACTACCTTCAATAGATAAATTTC
Organism: Stenolophus ochropezus; assembly: GCA_035578165.1. Classification (NCBI taxonomy): domain Eukaryota; kingdom Metazoa; phylum Arthropoda; class Insecta; order Coleoptera; family Carabidae; genus Stenolophus; species Stenolophus ochropezus. The sequence goes on along the minus strand of JAQOWZ010000006.1, from coordinate 34,423,341 downwards.
ATTCCTCACTAACATCAGAAGGAATTTCACAAGAAGAATATGAACATGCACAGAAAATCTGGAACTATTTTCAAATTAAAAATTTAGGTGAATGGCATGACTTATATTTAAAATTAGATGTGTTGTTATTGGCTGATGTATTTGAGAATTTTAGAGCTTTATGTTTGCTTAAAAATTATGGATTAGACCCTGCTTGGTATTATACAACTCCAAGATTTGCTTGGGATTGTATGTTGAAATATACAAAAATTGAATTGGAGTTATTAACTGACTACGAAATGTACATGTCTTTTGAGAAGGGAATTAGAGGAGGAATATCTCAGTGTAGTAATAGATATGCAAAATCAGATGAAAATACTCAACCTGCTTATATTAAAGCAAATAATTTGTATGGTCATTCTTTATCCCAAAAATTAACTCAAAAAGTCTTTGAGTGGATGACTTCTGATGAGATTAAAGATATTAATAAAATATTCATGTCAAATGATGATACAGGATATGTTTTAGAAGTTGACTTATCATTTCCAAAAGATCTCCACGATAAATTTAACGATATTTCTCTAGCTCCAGATAATAGAACACCTCCTGGTGGCAAAATATCAAAACTACTTTGCCATTTCTATGATAAAAAAACTACATAGTACATTACAAAATATTACAGCTTTGTGTAAGTCTAGGTATGAAAATTGATAAAATTCATAGAAGTTTGAAATTTACACAATCGAACATAGCATCACACATAAAATTTAATACCGAGAAAAGGCAAGAAGTAAAAAATTATTTTGAAAAAGATTATTGGAAATTAGTATCCAACGCAGTGTTTGGGAAATCAATGCAATCAGTTAGAAATCAGCAGAATATTAAATTATATTCAGATGAGCAAAAATTACAGATAGCAATAAATAAACCTAATTTTAAACGTAGAACAATATTTGCTGAAAATTTGGTGGCATTTCATAGATATAAAACCAAGGTATTATTTAATAAACCTATTTATATTGGACAGGCTGTATTGGATTTATCAATATTATTAATGTATGATTTTCATTATAATGTAATTAAAAAAGAATTTAACGATAAAGTAAAATTATTATATACAGATACAGACAGTTTTATATGAGTTTAAAAATACAGATTTTTATAAATTTATGGGAGAAAATTCCAATTACTTTGATACTTCTGATTATCCAAAAGATCACCCCCTATATTCTGAATTAAATAAAAAGGTAATAGGAAAATTTAAAGATGAGTTAAACTCTTTGAGAATGTTGGAATTTATAGGATTACGATCAAAAATGTACAGTTACAAAACGAATAATTCAAACCCAAAAAAAATAGTTGAAAAAAAGTTAAAAGGAATTAAGAAAGACGTGTTAAAAAAAGAAATTAGTTTTGAAAATTTTAAAATATACTTATTTGAGCAAAAAGAATTTTATAATAAACAAACAGTAATTAGAAGTTACAAACATGATATCTTCACTGAAGAAGTAAATAAAAAATCATTAAGTTGGAAGGATGATAAGAGATACTTACTAGAAAATTCTACAGGTACATTGGCTCATGGACATTATTCAATATAAAAATTAGTTGCTAATTAGAGAATGTATTTTAGATTTTTGTAATATATTCCTCACTCCTGATTCAGCTTTTTTAATATATACTCTATCTACTTTATCTTTATAATCTAAAGGAACAGATAATCTTTTAAATTATTCGTCAATTTCTTTATCAATAATAATTGCTTCATTCATAAGATCGACACATTCTTTGTTAGTTAATAATTTCTTTTTTAATGTTAAAGATAGAGAAATACCTGGAATACTAACTTTATCTTTTTTTTGTTTTTCATTATATTTTTTAGCTAATATGTTGTATGAATCTCTTACTATGTAAATTAATGCTATGCAAATTTTCAAATGCCCCAACTGTATCATACATTGTTTTTAAAGTTACTTCTCTCTTACTCATTTATTATAAATTATTTTGTGACATGATAAGTGATAAGTGATAGATGATATGATGAGTGATATGATAAGTGATATGATGAGTGATAAAAAAATATGATATAAATATGGAATTACAAAGTACAAAACTTATTAATAAAGCAGAATTTATTAGCTTACTTAAAAAATATGATTTTGTTAATAATTCAATTAGATCATTTAGTAAACATTATGGTATACATTATTACACAGTATCTAGATATTTAAGAGAATATAATATAAAATATAATAAAAAAGAAAGTAATTTTATAAGGGAAAGAGATGTTACTGGTAAATTTATAATTTCACTGTCTATTAAGAAAGAAGAAGATAACAAGGAAGTAAAAGAAAACAAAAGCACTAAAGACAAAATTATGAAAATTTTAACTCCATTTACACAAAATCATTAGAATCAAGGTAAAGCGGACTCTTTTAATAAATTTTCTTTTAAGCGTAATTTTCCATGATGTTTAAAACTTTCTGTATGAACTTTCAAATGCTGTTTTTTTACTATTTCACCACAAGTACACAATTCTGTGTTTTCATTATAATATTTACGCATATATTTATTTATTTTGTCTTAATTTTTTTATGATATTCTTGCATGTAACTATTCATATTATTTTTAGTAGTCATTTATTATAAAAAAAATTGTTAAATATTTTTATAAAAATATTATTATGTCATTTACATTTACATTTAGAAAAGCAATGTGATTTACATTTTCTACAAGCCATATCATCTACTTGAATTTAATTTAAGTAGTCCGAGTATAAATCTTGCGGAATCACAGACTTTGTCCGCTCATGATAAGCAAATATGCAGTTGTCATCTACTCGTGTGCATTATGATATCGGTGTCTGCAGTAACTTCAAAAACGGTGCCGCGGCATGCGTTTTAAAACCGGTGCCAAGAAAATATGACACTGTATACGGTGCTGTTACAATACGCATGCGTATAATTGTATATTCCAGAATAATTTTTCTATATAATGGGTGTGAGCAGGAAAAATAATTTTAATATAGTACATGGATCGCATGCAAGTAGACGGTGAAAATAATAATCTAAATAACAGTCGTAACTCAATTAAAAATAGTGCTCCATATAAAAATAATAATCTAAATAAAAGTCGTAACTCAATTAAAAATAATAAAGTTAAGAACGCTATTTCGAATTTCTTCAGTGAACTTGGAAACGGTAATACTGGTATGACAGATAAACTACAAAAACAAGCAAAAGTAAAAAGGTTGAAGAAAAATAAAAAAGGAAGTATAAAAAAAATAAAATTACGCATAAAGGAATTAGCATCAAAATTACAAATACAAGAAGAAGAGTATGAAAATTTAGATAAGGAAGATAAAAAATACAACATAGAAATTACACATGAAAGGAATTGGATATCGAAGATGATTTTAGCGATTATGAATCAGAAAGTAAGTATTGCTATTCAGTTTTCTTTATATTATAACTAACAGTAATTTTATTACAGATACTCCAAAAAAGAAGATATTCAATATAGTAATCAAAAAATAATTTTTTGTATTTTCACATATTCATAATAAATGTCATTTATACATCAATTTTTTCTCGTTATTCTCTATATACTTTAAATAAATTCAATGCCATGTATTTGTTTATTGTTTACTTTCTATTTTACCCTTATAAACTAAACTAGGTGGGTTTTTACTTAGTTCTTTAATTTGTGGAAGAAATTTATTAAATTTTTGTGGTAATGATACTTTGCAGTATTTTAAATTTACTATAACTTGTGTGCCGTAATTTCCTGTATTAGTTTCAAACGATATAACTCTATAAGTTTTATTTAATTCTACTTCATATAATTTTATGAATTAAGAAGATGCGCTGTTCAACATACTTGCATAGTTAGTTTTGTTCTCCATTTAATATAATAAAATTTTAATAATATATTTTAACACAGTTCTATCCTTTTAATAAATACCTTTTTGCTCCTTCTTTAAATAATATTCATTCTTGAGTTCTGATAACCATTTATTAGATCTAATACGTCAGCTGAAGCGAATTTGTCTGCGACTATTCTTGAACCGTAAACTCCTGTAAATATTAACCTGTGACGTTACAACATTATAATACATGAAAATAAGTTATTTACTTACCATCAAATAAATACCGAGCCTAACCGTTCTACAACATATATAAAAAAAGGACAATAAAGAAACGTTTTTTTGCAAAAAATACTATAAAAATTATTAAAAATGTGCGGTTTTAAGGTATTTTGGTGAATGCGTTTTGGAACTCTCAGGTTTTAAAAAAAGTGTCCTGGAGTGTCTCATATAATAAGCTAGGAGATGGTGTTTTCTAACAGTGGGTGAAATCTCCCGAATCTCCTTGCGCTAGAAGTAGCTTTTTAGATACTACTTAAATATTTGCTTCCGCGCCCGAATTTTATAATTCTTAATCATATATTAGCTAACAGAAAACATTGCAACAAGAAAATTGCTATTTCAAGTATGGTAGGTATTCTAGAATCCTGCCCATATAGCTTACAATATACAACGTATTCATTAAAATGACACCTGAAAATTGAATGCTTATTATCCGATTGGTACCAAGTTTTGGTCACATTTGCATGTCCAATGCTTAAAACCAACCATAGTATAGATCCTAAAGCAAGAATATGAATGTTTTAACAAAAATATCTATTTCAAGAATAGGTAAAATCTGACTTTATTTTTGTCAAAAATCGTATAAATATTTGCTCCCGCGTCCAAATTTTATAATTCTTTATCATATTTTAGCTAAAAGAAAACATTGCAACAAGAAAGTTGCTATTTCAAGTGTGGTAGGTATTCTAGAATCCAGCCCATGTAGCTTACAATATACAACGTATTCGTTAAAATGACACCTGAAAATTAAATGTTTATTATCTGATTGGTACCACGTTTTGGTCACTTTTGCATGTTCAATGCTTAAAACCATTTATAGTATAGATCCTAAAACATGAATATGAATATTTTAACAAAAATATCCATTTCAAGAATAAGTAAAATCCGACTTTATTTTTGTAAATAATCATATAAATGTTTGCTTCTGCGTCCGAATTTTATAATTATTCATCATATTTTAGCTAAAAGAAAACGTTGCAACATGAAAATTGCTACTTCAAGTGTGGTAGGTATTCTAGAATCCAGCCCATGTAGCTTACAATATACAACGTATTCATTAAAATGACACCCGAAAATTGAATGTTTATTATCTGACTGGTACCACGTTTTGGCCTTTTTTGCATGTCCAATGCTTAAAACCATCAATAGTATAGATTCTGAAGCATGAATATGAACGTTTTAACTAAAATATCTATTTCAAGAATAGGTAAAATCTGACATTTTATTTGTAAAAAATCATATAAATATTTGCTTCCGCGCCCGAATTTTATAATTGTTCATTATATTTTAGCTAAAAGAAAACATGGCAACAAGAAAATTGCTATTTCAAGTGTGGTAGGTATTCTAGAATCCAGCCCATGTAGCTTACAATATACAACGTATTCGTTAAAATGACACCTGAAAATTAAATGTTTATTATCTGATTGGTACCACGTTTTGGTCACTTTTGCATGTTCAATGCTTAAAACCATCCATAGTATAGATACTAAAACATGAATATGAATGTTTTAACAAAAATATCCATTGCAAGAATAAAAAAAATCCGACTTTATTTTTGTAAAAAATCATATAAATGTTTGCTTCCGCGTCCGAATTTTATACTTATTCATCATATTTTAGCTAAAAGAAAACGTTGCAACATGAAAATTGCTACTTCAAGTGTGGTAGGTATTCTAGAATCCAGTCCATGTAGCTTACAATATACAACGTATTCATTAAAATAACACCTGAAAATTAAATGTTTATTATCTGATTGGTACCACGTTTTGGTCACTTTTGCATGTCCAATGCTTGAAACCATCATAGTATAGATCGTGAAGTATGAATATGAATGTTTTAATAAAAATATCAATTTCAAGAATAAGTAAAATCTGACTTTATTTTTGTAAAAAATCATATAAATATTTGCTCCCGCGTCCAAATTTTATAATTCTTTATCATATTTTAGCTAAAAGAAAACATTGCAACAAGAAAGTTGCTATTTCAAGTGTGGTAGGTATTCTAGAATCCAGCCCATGTAGCTTACAATATACTACGTATTCATTAAAATGACACCTGAAAATAAATGTTTATTATCTGATTGGTACAACGTTTTGGTCACTTTTGCATGTCCAATTCTTAAAACCATCCGTAGTATAGATCCTAAAACATGAATATGAATGTTTTAACAAAAATATTCATTTCAAGAATAAGTAAAATATGTCTTTTTTTTTGTAAAAAATCATATAAATGTTTGCTTCCGCGTCCGAATTTTATAATTTTTTATCATATTTTAGCTAAAAGAAAACATTGCAACAAGAAAATTGCTATTTCAAGTGTGGTAGGTATTCTAGAATCCAGCCCATGTAGCTTACAATATACAACGTATTCATTAAAATGACACCCGAAAATTTAATGATTATTATCTGATTGGTACCACGCTTTGGTCACTTTTGCAAGTCCAATGATTAAAACCATCAATAGTATAGAACCTAAAGCAAAAATATGAATAATTTAACAAAAATATCTATTTCAAGAATAGGTAAAATCTGACATTTTATTTGTAAAAAATCACATAAATATTTACTTCCGCGCCCGAATTTTATAATTGTTCATAATATTTTAGCTAAAAAAAAACATTGCAAAAAGAAAATTGCTATTTCAAGTGTGGTAGGTATTCTAGAATCCAGCCTATGTAGATTACAATATACAAAGTAGTCATCAAGAATAGGTAAACTCTGACTTAATTTTTGTAAAAAATCATATGAATATTTGCTTCTGCGCCCGAATTTTATAATTCTTCATCATATGTTAGCTAAAAGAAAACATTGCAACAAGAAAATTGCTATTTCAAGTGTGGTAGGTATTCTAGAATCCAGCCCATGTAGCCTACAATATACAACGTATTCATTAAAATGACACCCGAAAATTGAATGTTTATTATCAGAATGATACCACATTTTGGTCACTTTTGCATGTCCATTGCTTAAAACCATCCATAGTATAGATCCTAAAGCATGAATATGAATGTTTTATCAAAAATATCCATTTAAAGAAAAGGTAAAATCTGACCTTATTTTTTTAAAAAATCATATAAATATTTGCTTCCGCGCTTGAATTTTTTAATTCTTCATTATATTTTAGCTAAAAGAAAACATTGCAACAAGAAAATTGCTACTTCAAGTGTAGTAGGTATTCTAGAATCCAGCCCATGTAGCATAAAATATACAACGTATTCATTAAAATGACACCCAAAAATTTAATGTTTATTATCTGATTGGTACAACGTTTTGATCACTTTTGCATGTCCAATGCTTAAAACCATCCATAGTATAGATCCTAAAGTATGAATATGAATGTTCTAACAAGAATATCCATTTTAAGAATAGGTAAAATCTGACTTTATTTTCGTAAAAAATCATATAAATATTTGCTTCAGCGCCCGAATTTTATAATTCTTCATCATATTTTAGATAAAAAAAAACATTGCAACAAGAAAATTGCTATTTCAAGTGTTGTAGGTACTCTAGAATCCAGCCAATGTTGCTTAAAATATACAACATATTCATTAAAAATAGGTAAAATCTGACATTAATTTTGTAAAAAATCATATAAATATTTGCTTCCGCGCTCTAATTTTAAATTTTTCATCATATTTTAGCTAAAAGAAAACATTACAACAACAAAATTGCTTTTTCAAGTGCGGTACGTATTCTAGAATCCAGCCCATGTAGCTTACAATATACAACGTATTCATTAAAATGACACCCGAAAATTGAATGCTTATTATCTGATTGGTGACACGTTTTGGTCACTTTTGCATGTCCAATGCTTAAAACCATTCATAGTATAGATCCTAAAGCATGAATATGAATGTTTTAACAAAAATAACCATTTGAAGAATAGGTATAATCTGACATTATTTTTGTCAAAAATCATATAAATATTTGCTTCTGCGCCCGAATTTTTTAATTCTACATGATATTTTAGCTAAAAGAAAACATTGCAAAAAGAAAATTGCTATTTCAAGTGTGGTAGGTATTCTAGAATCCAGCCTTTGTAGCTTACAATATAAACGTAGTCATTAAAATGACACCCGAAAATTGAATGTTTATTATCTGATTGGTACCACGTTTTGATCACTTTTGCAAGTCCAATGCTTAAAACCATCCATAGTATAGATCCTACAACATGAATATTAATGTTTTAACAGAAATATCCATTTCAAGGATAGTTAAAATCTGACATTATTTTTGTCACAAATCATATAAATATTATTTCCGCGCCCGAATTTTATAATTCTTTATCATATTTTAGCTAAAAGAAAACATTGCAACAAGAAAGTTGCTATTTCAAGTGTGGTAGGTATTCTAGAATCCAGCCCATGTAGCTTACAATATACAACGTATTCATTAAAATGACACCTGAAAATTAAATGTTTATTATCCAATTGGTACCACGTTTTGGTCACTTTTGCATGTTCAATGCTTAAAACCATTTATAGTATAGATCCTAAAACATGAATATGAATATTTTAACAAAAATATCCATTTCAAGAATAAGTAAAATCCGACTTTATTTTTGTAAAAAATCATATAAATGTTTGCTTCTGCGTCCGAATTTTATACTTATTCATCATATTTTAGCTAAAAGAAAACGTTGCAACATGAAAATTGCTACTTCAAGTGTGGTAGGTATTCTAGAATCCAGCCCATGTAGCTTACAATATACAACGTATTCATTAAAATGACACCCGAAAATTGAATGTTTATTATCTGATTGTTGACACGTTTTGGTCACTTTTGTATGTCCAATGTTTAAAACCATCCATAGTACAGATCCTAAAGCATGATTATGAATGTTTTAACAAAAATATCCATTTCAAGAATATGTAAAATCTGACATTATTTTTGTCAAAAATCATATAAATATTTGCTTCCACGCCCGAATTTTTTAATTCTACATCATATTTTAGCTAAATGAAAACATTGCAAAAAGAAAATTGCTATTTCAAGTGTGGTAGGTATTCTAGAATCCAGCCTATGTAGATTACAATATACAAAGTAGTCATCAAGAATAGGTAAAATCTGACTTAATTTTTGTAAAAAATCATATGAATATTTGCTTCTGCGCCCGAATTTTATAATTCTTCATCATATGTTAGCTAAAAGAAAACATTGCAACAAGAAAATTGCTATTTCAAGTGTGGTAGGTATTCTAGAATCCAGCCCATGTAGCCTACAATATACAACGTATTCATTAAAATGACACCCGAAAATTGAATGTTTATTATCAGAATGATACCACATTTTGGTCACTTTTGCATGTCCATTGCTTAAAACCATCCATAGTATAGATCCTAAAGCATGAATATGAATGTTTTAACAAGAATATCCATGTCAAGAATAGGTAAAATCTGACTTTATTTTTGAAAAAAATCATATGAATATTTGCTTCCGCGCCCGAATTTTATAATTCTTCATCATATTTTAGATAAAAAAAAACATTGCAACAAGAAAATTGCTATTTCAAGTGTGGTAGGTATTCTAGAATCCAGCCCATGTAACATACAATATACAACGAATTCATCAAGAATAGGTAAATTCTGACTTTATTTTTGTAAAAAACTATATAAATATTTGCTTCTGCGCCCGAATTTTATAATTCTTCATCTTACTTTAGCTAAAAGAAAACATTGCAACAAGAAAATTGCTATTTCAAGTGTGATAGGTATTCTAGAATCCAGCCCATGTAGCTTACAATATACAACGTATTTATTAAAATGACAACCTAAAATTTAATGTTTATAATTTGATTGGTACCACGTTTTGGTCACTTTTGCATGTACAATGCTTAAAACCATCCATAGTATAGATCCTAAAGCATGAATATGAATGTTTTATCAAAAATATCCATTTAAAGAAAAGGTAAAATCTGACCTTATTTTTGTAAAAAATCATATAAATATTTGCTTCCGCGCTCGAATTTTTTAATTCTTCATTATATTTTAGCTAAAAGAAAACATTGCAACAAGAAAATTGCTACTTCAAGTGTAGTAGGTATTCTAGAATCCAGCCCATGTAGCATAAAATATACAACGTATTCATTAAAATGACACCCGAAAATTGAATGTTTATTATCTGATTGGTACCACGTTTTGGTCACTTTTACATATTTAATGCTACAATTCTTCATAGTATAGATCCTAAAGCATGAATATGAATGTTTTAACAAAAATATCAATTTCAAGAATAGGTAAAATCTGACTTTATTTTTGTAAAAAATCATATAAATATTTGCTTCCGGGCCCGAGTTTTATAATTCTTCATCATATTATAGCTAAAAGAAAACATTGCAACAATAAAATTGTTATTTTAAGTGTGGTAGGTGTTCTAGAATCCAGCCCATATAGCTTACAATATACAACGTATTCATCAAGAATAGATAAATTCTGTCTTTATTCTTGTAAAAAATCATTTAAATAGTTACTTCTGCGCCCGAATTTTATAATTCTTCATCATATTTGAGCTAAAAGAAAACATTGCAACAAGATAGTTGCTACTTCAAGTGTGGTAGATATTCTAAAAGCCAGCCCATGTAGCTTACAATATACAACGTATTCATTAAAATGACACCCAAAAATTTAATGTTTATTATCTGATTGGTACAACGTTTTGATCACTTTTGCATGTCCAATGCTTAAAACCATCCATAGTATAGATCCTAAAGCATGAATATGAATGTTCTAACAAGAATATCCATTTTAAGAATAGGTAAAATCTGACTTTATTTTTATAAAAAATCATATAAATATTTGCTTCAGCGCCCGAATTTTATAATTCTTCATCATATTTTAGATAAAAAAAAACATTGCAACAAGAAAATTGCTATTTCAAGTGTTGTAGGTATTCTAGAATCCAGCCAATATTGCTTAAATTATACAACGTATTCATTAAGAATAAGTAAAATCTGACTTTATTTTTGTGAAAAATCATATAAATATTTGCTTCCGCGCTCAAATTTTATAATTTTTCGTCATATTTTAGCTAAAGAAAACATTGCAACAAGAAAATTGCTTTTTCAAGTGTGGTACGTATTCTAGAATCCAGCCCATGTAGCTTACAATATACAACGTATTCATTAAAATAACACCTGAAAATTGAATGTTTATTATCTGATTGGTACCACGTTTTGGTCACTTTTGCATGTCCAATACTTGAAACCATCATAGTATAGATCGTAAAGCATGAATATGAATGTTTTAATAAAAATATCAATTTCAAGAATAAGTAAAATCTGACTTTATTTTTGTAAAAAACATATAAATGTTTGCTTCTGCGTCCGAATTTTATAATTCTTCATCATATTTTAGCTAAAAGAAAACATTGCAACAAGAAAGTTGCTATTTCAAGTGTGGTACGTATTCTAGAAACCAGCCCATGTAGCTCACAATATACAACGTATTCATTAAAATGACACCCGAAAATTGAATGTTTATTATCTGATTGGTGACACGTTTTGGTCACTTTTGTATGTCCAATGTTTAAAACCATCCATAGTACAGATCCTAAAGCATGATTATGAATGTTTTAACAAAAATATCCATTTCAAGAATAGGTAAAATCTGACATTATTTTTGTCAAAAATCATATAAATATTTGCTTCCACTCCCGAATTTTTTAATTCTTCATCATATTTTAGCTAAATGAAAACATTGCAAAAAGAAAATTGCTTTTTCAAGTGTGGTAGGTATTTTAGAATCCAACCTTTGTAGCTTACAATATAAACGTAGTCATTAAAATGACACCCGAAAATTGAATGTTTATTATCTGACTGGTACCACGTTTTGATCACTTTTGCAAGTCCAATACTTAAAACCATCCATAGTATAGATCCTAAAGCATGAATATGAATGTTTTAACAAAAATAATCATTTCAAGTATAGTTAAAATCTCACATTATTTTTGTCAAAAATCATATAAATATTTGCTTCCGCGCCCGAATTTTATAATTCTTCATCATATTATAGCTAAAAGAAAACATTGCAACAAGAAAATTACTATTTCAAGTTTGGTTGGTATTCTAGAATACAACACATGTAGCTTACAATTTAAAACGAAAATTGAATGTTTATTATCTGATTGGTACCATGTCTTGGTCACTTTTGCATGTCCAATGCTAAAATTATCCATAGTGTAGATCCTAAAGTATAAATATGAATGTTTTAACAAAAATATCCATTTCAAGAATTGGTAAAATCTGACTTTATTTTTGAAAAAAATCATATAAATATTTGCTTCTGCGCCCGAATTTTTAATTTTTAATCATATTTTAGCTAAAAGAAAACATTGCAACAAGAAAATTGCTATTTCAAGTGTGGTAGGTATCCTAGAATCCAGCTTATGTATCATAAAATATACAACGTATTCATCAAGAATATGTAAATTCTGACTTTATTTTTGTAAAAAATCATATAAATATTTGCTTCCGCCCCCGAATTTCATAATTCTTCTTCATATATTAGCTAAAAGAAACATTGCAACAAGAAAATAGCTATTTCATGTGTGGTAGGTATTCTAGAAACCAGCCCACGTAGCTTACAGTATTTAACGTATTCATCAAGAATAGGTAAAATCTGACATTATTTTTGTAAAATATCATATAAATGTTTGCTTTCGCGCCCGAATTTAATAATTCATCATCATATTTTAGCTAAATGTAAACATTGCAACAAGAAAATTGCTATTTCAAGTGTGGTACGTAGTCTAGAATCCAGCCCATGTAGCTTACATTATACAACGTATTCATTAAAGTGACACCCGAAAATTGAATGTTTATTATATGATTAGTAAAACGTTTTGGTCACTTTTAAATGTCTAATGCTTAAAAGCATCCATATTATTGATCCTAAAGCATGAATATGAATGTTTTAACAAAAAATATCCATTTCAAGAATAGGTAAAATATGACTTAGTTTTTGTAAAAAATCTTATAAATATTTGCTTCCGCGCTCGAATTTTATAATTTTTCATCATATATTAGCGAAAAGAAAATATTGCAACAAGAAAATTGCTATTTCAAGTGTGGTAGGTATTCTAGAATCCAGCCCATGTAGCTTACAATATACAACGTATTCATCAAGAATAGGTAAAATCTGACTTTATATTTGTAAAACATCATATAAATATTTGCTTCCGCTCCCGAAATTTATAATTCATCATCATATTTTCGCTAAAAGAAAACATTGCCACAAGAAACTTGCTATTTCAAGTGTGGTACGTATTCTAGAATCCAGCCCATGTAGCTTACAATATACAACGCATTCATTAAAATGACACCCGAAAATTGAATGTTTAATATCTGATTGGTAACACGTTTTGGTTACTTTTGCATGTCTTATGCTTAAAACCATCCATAGTATAGATCCTAAAGCATGAATATGAATGTTTTAACAAAAATATCCATTTCAAGAATAGGTAAAATCTTATTTTATTTTTGTAAAATATCATAAATATTTGCTTTCGCGAACGAATTTTATAATTCTTTTTTATATTTTAGCTAAAAGAAAACATTGCAACAAGAAAATTGCTATTTCAATTGTGGTAGGTATTCAAGAATCCAGCCCATGTAGCTTACAATATACAACGTATTCATCAAGAATAGGAAAAAATTTGACTTTATTTTTGTAAAAAATCATATAAATATTTGCTTCCGCTCCCGAAATTTATATTTCATCATCATATTTTAGCTAAAAGAAAACATTGCAACAAGAAAATTCCTATTTCAAGTGTAGTAGGTGTTCTAAAATCCAGCCCATGTAGCTTACAATATACAACGTATTCTTTAAAATGACACCCGAAAATTGAATGTTTATTATCTGATTGGTAACACGATTTGGTCACTTTTGCATGTCCAATGCTTAAACCATCTATAATATAGATCCTAAAGCATGAATATGAATGTTTTCTCAAAAATATCCATTTCAAGAATAGGAAAAATCTTACTTAATTTTTGTAAAAAATCTTATAAATATTTGCTTCCGCGCCTGAATTTTATAATTCTTTATCATATTTTAGCTAAAAGAAAATATTTCAACAAGAAAATTGCTATTTCAAGTGTGGTATGTATTCTAGAATCCAGCCCATGTAGCTTACAATATACAACGTATTCATTAAAATGAAACACGAAAATTGATTTTTTATTATCAGATTGGTTCAACGTGTTGGTCACTTTTGCATGTCCAATGCTAAAATTATCCATAGTATAGATCCTAAAGCATGAATATGAATGTTTTAACAAAAATATCTATTTCAAGAATAGGTAAAATCTGATTTTATTTTTGTAAAATATTGTAACGTTTTATTTATTTAAGTGAAGTGTAAAATTGATTAAAACACTATTATTTATATAACTAAGTAATTAAAGAAATATGAATTATAAAGAATAATGAAAAATAACTAACACTAAGAATTAACAAACAATTAGAACTACGCAATATTTATTTCAACAATATTTTTATCATTTTTTATTTATTTATATCACCATGTGTTCACTACCCGTATCGATACAAGACTGTCCTCGCGATCTTTTGCTCGGGGTATTTAAGTAAAACAGTTTATTCTAGAATATTCTTCGACTCTTCTCGAAATCAGAACAATAGGGAGCGGACGGACGTGTTCTGACCTGTTCGCTAGCGATCGCCGCCCGTGCCGCGATCCTGGGTTCGCTACATTGCCCCCTCCTTAAGACTGTTTCGTCCCGGAACAGTTCGTTATGACGAAATCTGCATGCATCACCCTTGGTGCATCTGGAAGTCTTGAAGAAGTAACAGTCGACGGTCCGTTTGAGCTCTTCTTGGCCGGTAGAGTTGAAGCTGCAGACTAGAATTTCCACTCCGGTAAAGTGGAAGATTGTTTCTAACATGCTTCTAACAATCCTCCAATCCAAACCATCTAGTCCACAGTCTATCTTCGGAAATGCCAGCTTCATGATGTCGTTCTTCAAAATATGGTCCTTCATATCGCACAACGAGTCCCATAAACTGCGGTATGACGGCTTCTGATATGAGTATTGTTTGGTAACCAGGTAGTAAAGGTACCGCTTGTTTTCTACGTTATCATCCTTCAGTTGTAGCGTTTTTCCGACAGTTGGACGTTGGTTGGCCAGTTCTTGTACTTGTCCAAATTTTCTTTTAAAAACTGAAGCGATGCCGCGGGACATTTTAATATCTTTCGCTACACAGTGAGCGAGGGAATATTCTGGGGACACGGTGAACAGATCTCGTTGTTCTTCTCGTGTCACGCCATACCGTGCTTTGTGACCAGTGGAATGGCTTTCCATAAAGTCTTCAAATGTAGGTTCCTCAGGTACAACCCGGCGAACCGTCGCTCCACGATGATCGTCAAAGTCATGACCAGCAAAAGGGGCTAACCGATTGAAGTGGACTACCCTCGGCTTTCCATTAGGTGTTTTCCTAATTCTGTAGACCACATCATTTATTCTTTTTATGATCTCGTAAGGACCTTCCCAATTCCTTTGCAGCTTGGGCGATAAGCCGCGTCGTCTTTGTGGATTATAAAGCCACACCAAATTTCCAGGTTGATAACCACCTTTCTCAGCCTTGACGTCATACTGGTCCTTCATCCGATCGCTGGCACCTTGAATGGTTGTACGGACTTGTTCATGGATGTCATTCATTCTTCTCCGTAAGTCCGTCACATAGTCCTTCCCGGCAAGATCTTCACCGGGTTTACTGTCAAATATCAGGTCGCATGGTAAGCGCAACTCCCGCCCGAATAAGATGTTTGCTGGTGTCTGCCCTGTTGTCTCATGCACGGATGAACGGTAAGCCAACAAGAACAGATGAAGATGTCCGTCCCAGTCCCGTTGATGGTTAGAGACTACCTTTGACAAATACCGATTTATTGTTCTACTCATCCTTTCAACCATGCCATCAGTCTGCGGGTGTAATGCAGTAGTTCTGGTTTTCTTTATTCCTAATATCATACAGGTATTTTGGAACAGAGCAGACTCGAAATTCCTTCCTTTGTCGGAATGTATCTCTCGCGGTACTCCAAATCGGCAGATGCATTCTTTTACCAAGACTTCAACAACCGTTACGGCTTCCTGGTTGGGTAATGGATAGGCTTCGACCCACTTAGTAAAGTGGTCCATTACCACTACTATGTATTTATTTCTATAATCAGTTTCGGGGAATGGTCCGGCCACGTCAATCGGAATGCGTTCAAAGAGACTTCCAACGTTATATTGGCGCATAGGAACTCTTCTTTTCCTATGTGGCCTGTTACTTCCCGCGCAGACCACACATTTCTTGCACCACTCTTTAACATCTTCTTTGCAATTTACCCACTAAAATCGTTGGCGCAATCTCTCAAGGGTTTTATTTACTCCAAAATGTCCAGATCCGTCGTGGATCTTCTCCAATACTTCCGGTACTCTATTTCTAGGGATTATCAGCTGAGTTCTACTCTCAGTACCTTTAGTATTCTCTATGACACGTTTCAGGAGGCCCTCTTCAACAACAATAGAGTCCCACTGCGCCCAGTACGATTTTACACTTTGTGAGTGTCGTGCAACATCTTCCCAAACTGGTCTGCTATCTCCACGTTTCCAATCCAATATGATTTTTAAGTCCGAGTCATTCTCTTGGTCCTTGCGAAGGTCTTCCGTTTGCCAACTATCATTCACTACTGTTGTTCTAGCGATGGTAGAGAGTATTTCCTCTAGGCGACTGCAATGCTTGCATTCGTCTTGGCAAGGTCTTCTTGATAATGCGTCAGCATTACGATGGCTTGTACCTGCTCTATGCTCAATAACAAAGTTATATTCTTGCAATCTTTCAATCCATCTAGCTGCCTGACCTTCAGGATTCTTAAATTGTAGTAGCCATTTGAGAGCAGTGTGGTCAGTTCTTACAAGAAATCTTCTACCGTACAAATATTTGTAGAAGTGCTCCACGGATTTCACGACTGCCAAAAGTTCTTTTCTGGTGACGCAATAATTCCTCTCTGGTTTTGACAAGGTCTTACTAAAATAGGCAATAACCTTCTCTTGTCCGTCTTGTATCTGGGAAAGAACGCCACCAATTCCAACGTTGCTGGCATCTGTATCTAGAACGAATTCTCCTTCTGGTAAAAGATAACTTAGGACAGGTGCGCTTGTCAAGGAATATATAAGTTGTTTGAACGCAGCTTGACAGTCCATCTCCCAGATAAATTTTCTGCCTTCTTCAGTAAGCCTTGTCAATGGCTTCGCTATGTTGGCAAATCTAGGTACATAACGTCGGTAGTATGTACAGAGACCAAGGAAACTTCTCAATTCATTTTTATCCCTCGGTACTGGCCAGTCACTGACAGCCCTTATTTTCTTTGGGTCAACTGCAATACCCTTACCAGAAACTATGTGTCCAAGATGATGAACTTCTTTTTGAAATAAGTGACACTTCTTTGGACTGAGTTTCAGGTTAGCATTCTTCAATCTGTGGAAAACCTCTTCCAAGTTCTTCATGTGGTCCTCGAACGTTTTTCCTACCACAATAATATCGTCGAGGTAAACCAAACATGTTTTCCATGACAGTCCAGCCAACACGGTTTCCATAAGTCGTTTAAATGTTTCAGGGGCATTGCAGAGCCCAAATGGCATAACAGTAAATTGTCACAGACCGGTACCGATGGTAAATGCCGTCTTTTCTTTGTCTCTTGGATCTAAATCCACTTGCCAGTATGCGCTCTTTAGATCAAGAGTAGAGAAGATCTTTGATCCTGCCAATGTGTCCAATGTATCGTCTATTCGAGGTAGCGGGTAGCTATCCTTCTTCGTCACGTTGTTAAGTTGACGATAATCGACGCAAAATCTTGTAGAGCCATCCTTCTTCTTCACCAGCACCACTGGTGAAGCCCATGGACTGCTTGAAGGTTCAATCACACCTTTCGTCCTCATGTCCTCTATAATTTCTTCTGCTTCTTCCCGCTTCGCCAGTGGTAATCTTCTTGCTGTTTGGCGGATGGGTCTTGCGTCTCCGGTGTCTATTTTATGATGGACTACATTGGTTCTTCCTTTGTCCTTCTTGTCCAATTGGAACACATCTTGATAGTTGGCAATTAAACCCTTAGCCTTGGTTTTCTGGTCGGTGGTCAAGTCCTGGAACGATGTTGACAGCTCCTTCAACAGAATATCTGGAACTGCACAGGATGAGTTGTCTTTGGCCGTCATAGTTCGAATAATCGATGATACCGTTGAGCATTCTCCTACTATGGTACCTTTCTTCAGTATAACGGGATAAAAATTTATGTTTCTTTTGGTCCTTGCGAAGGTCTTCCGTTTGCCAACTATCATTCACTACTGTTGTTCTAGCGATGGTAGAGAGTATATCCTCTAGGCGACTGCAATGCTTGCATTCGTCTTGGCAAGGTCTTCTTGATAATGCGTCAGCATTACGATGGCTTGTACCTGCTCGATGCTCAATAACAAAGTTATATTCTTGCAATCTTTCAATCCATCTAGCTGCCTGACCTTCAGGATTCTTAAATTGTAGTAGCCATTTGAGAGCAGTGTGGTCAGTTCTTACAAGAAATCTTCTACCGTACAAATATTTGTAGATGTGCTCCACGGATTTCACGACTGCCAAAAGTTCTTTTCTGGTGACGCAATAATTCCTCTCTGGTTTTGACAAGGTCTTACTAAAATAGGCAATAACCTTCTCTTGTCCGTCTTGTATCTGGGAAAGAACGCCACCAATTCCAACGTTGCTGGCATCTGTATGTAGAACGAATTCTCCTTCTGGTAAAGGATAACTTAGGACAGGTGCGCTTGTCAAGGAATATATAAGTTGTTTGAACGCAGCTTGACAGTCCATCTCCCAGATAAATTTTCTGCCTTCTTCAGTAAGCCTTGTCAATGGCTTCGCTATGTTGGCAAATCTAGGTACATAACGTCGGTAGTATGTACAGAGACCAAGGAAACTTCTCAATTCATTTTTGTCCCTCGGTACTGGCCAGTCACTGACAGCCCTTATTTTCTTTGGGTCAACTGCAATACCCTTACCAGAAACTATGTGTCCAAGATGATGAACTTCTTTTTGAAATAAGTGACACTTCTTTGGACTGAGTTTCAGGTTAGCATTCTTCAATCTGTGGAAAACCTCTTCCAAGTTCTTCATGTGGTCCTCGAACGTTTTTCCTACCACAATAATATCGTCGAGGTAAACCAAACATGTTTTCCATGACAGTCCAGCCAACACGGTTTCCATAAGTCGTTTAAATGTTTCAGGGGCATTGCAGAGCCCAAATGGCATAACAGTAAATTGTCACAGACCGGTACCGATGGTAAATGCCGTCTTTTCTTTGTCTCTTGGATCTAAATCCACTTGCCAGTATCCGCTCTTTAGATCAAGAGTAGAGAAGATCTTTGATCCTGCCAATGTGTCCAATGTATCGTCTATTCGAGGTAGCGGGTAGCTATCCTTCTTCGTCACGTTGTTAAGTTGACGATAATCGACGCAAAATCTTGTAGAGCCATCCTTCTTTTTCACCAGCACCACTGGTGAAGCCCATGGACTGCTTGAAGGTTCAATCACACCTTTCGTCCTCATGTCCTCTATAATTTCTTCTGCTTCTTCCCGCTTCGCCAGTGGTAATCTTCTTGCTGTTTGGCGGATGGGTCTTGCGTCTCCGGTGTCTATTTTATGATGGACTACATTGGTTCTTCCTTTGTCCTTCTTGTCCAATTGGAACACATCTTGATAGTTGGCAATTAAACCCTTAGCCTTGGTTTTCTGGTCGGTGGTCAAGTCCTGGAACGATGTTGACAGCTCCTTCAACAGAATATCTGGAACTGCACAGGATGAGTTGTCTTTGGCCGTCACAGTTCGAATAATCGATGATACCGTTGAGCATTCTCCTACTATGGTACCTTTCTTCAGTATAACGGGATAAAAATTTATGTTCATTACTCGAACTGGGATAACCTTGTCGGTTTTGAGCAAGGCTTTTCCAATTACAACTCCAGTCCCAGTTTTGGCATCATCGTTTTTCGGCTGGAGCATGACAATGTTTCCCTCACAGAAGCTACCCTCTAGCTGTGCTTCCACGATTGATTCACTTCGTTCTGGGAGGGTTACATCTTCCGTTATTAATACTCGCATGGCATTGTCGTCTCGTGGATTTAATACCAATTCTTCATCATTGACCATCATCACCCCATTCTTCAGGTCAAGTTTAAATCCATGCTTTTTCATAATGTCCATGCCGAGAATGAATTCATCTTCTACATCAGCTACCAGCACACGATGTTTAATGCACGTTTTTCCAACAGTGATGCTCAGATCTATTTCTCCAGATGCGGTAGCTTGTTCTCCGGTGGCTGTGCGTATTTGCCACTTTGTTGGAAGTAGGTGTTTTCTGCATATTTCTCTTGCTACGTCGGGTCTGATTATTGTTTTTGTCGCACCCGTATCCAACAACATTTTAAGCGGCCTTCTGTCGATAGAGCCGTCTTCATCTTTTCTTGGTTCTGCTTTCTTCTGCTGTTTTCTGCAGAGCATTTGCGGGTGACCTAATTCACCGCAATTCCAACAGCCGAGTTTCTTTCTTCCAGCAGCATTAATTTGAGACGTAATTCGTCTTATCTTGTCTTCTAGATCTTCGGTGTCTTCGGGCCTTCATGGTCTAAGGCATATGGAAGTGCGTCAACTAGAGTTTTTGGTCGAGCCAATCGTAGTGCCTGCTAAGTTTTATTATCTCGGATCCCATAGATAAATGCTTGTGTAGCTAGGCATTCCAAAACACTATCAGGAGCTGGAGGGTGTGCAAGACGAACCAGACGAGCTATGTCGGCTTCAAATTCTTGAAGGTTTTCTTTAGAACTTTGATATCTGTTCCTCAGTTGCGTCTGATACACCTGCTCCAAATGCGCATTGCTATATCTCATATCCAATCGCTTGACAAATTGTTCGTAATCTTCATGTTCATCTTCTTTTCACGTCTGTAGGATATCGATGGCTTCTCCACGCAGCGAAACTGTCAGCGCTGTAGTCTTATCTTTGGAAGTCCAGCCATTTGCTTTGGCAGCGGCTTCAAATTGTTTTACATAATTCGGCCATGATGACTTGCCATCGAATTCGGGTGCTTTAATGTGCAGTTTTGAATTATGTTCCGCTTTTACTGTTTTGTTTACTTGAATAATATCTGCCACATTAGAATTTGATACCGCTGGCGTAATATTAGAGAAATTTTGCTGTAACTCTTCAACTTTTTTCTCGTAAGTTTCTATTCTCTCTTCTAATATTCTACAACTTTCTTTCAATTGTTCGTTTAGCCTGTCCTCCAAACCTTTAGAATTTTCCATTAATTTCTCCTCCCATATTCTAGAATTTTCTAATAATTCTTCTTTTAAAGTTCTAGTATTTTCTGTTAACTTTTCTTCCAAAGTTCGAGAACTTTCCTCCAACTTTTGTTCTAAGGTTCTAGAATTTTCTATCAATTCGTCTTTCAATATTCTAGAACTTTCTTCAGACTTTCTAGCACTTTCCTCTAATTTTTGTTCTAATGTTCGAGAATTATCCGTCAATTTTTGTACTAAATTTTCTATCAGTTCTTCTTTTAATGTTCGACAATTTGTTATCATTTGTTCTTTCAATACTCTAGAATTTTCTTCGGACTTTCAAGAACTTTCTTCTAATTTTTGTTCTATTGATCTAATAAAATCATCAATTTCGAATAAAAAATCATTAGGATTTTCACCAGCTTCTATTAGAGCTTGCTGTAGACGATGTTGTAGAACAGTCTTGGTTCCCGATGTCTCTAACTCTCGTTCTTCCAGCTCCCTCTTGAGATCAGCCACTCTTAATTCACTTAATTTTACTTGTTTAGTAGCCATTTTTTTTATTTTAATTTACACTTCACAGTTATTTTAACCCTCGCACCTGACACCAATTGTAACGTTTTATTTATTTAGGTGAAGTGTAAAATTGATTAAAACACTAATATTTATATAACTAAGTTTAATTAAAGAAATATGAATTATAAAGAATAATGAAAAATAACTAACACTAAGAATTAACCAATATAAACACTAATTTACGACTAACATATATCAATAAAGACTTAAACACTAAGATAATGTATTTAAACAATTAGAACTACGCAATATTTATTTCAACAATATTTATATCACTCTTTATTTATTTATATCACCATGTGTTCACTACCCGTATCGATACAAGACTGTCCTCGCGATCTTTTGCTCGGGGTATTTAAGTAAAACAGTTGATTTTGAATATTCTTCAAATCTTCTCGAAATCAGAACAATGGGGAGCGGACGGACGTGTTCTGACCTGTTCGCTAGCGGTCGCCGCCCGCGCCGCGATCCTGGGTTCGCTACAATATCATATAAATATTTTCTTCCGCGACCGAATATTATAATTCTTTATCATGTTTTAGCTCAAAGAAAACATTGCAACAAGAAAATTGCTATTTCAAGTGTGGTAGGTATTCTAGAATCCAGCCCATGTAGCTCACAATATACAACGTATTCATTAAAATGACACCCGAAAATTGAATGTTTATTATCTGATTGGTACCACGTTTTGGTCACTTTTGCATGTCCAATGCTTAAAACCATCCATAGTTTAGATCCTAAAGCATGACTATGAATGTTTTAACAAAAATACCCATTGTAAGAATAGGTAAAGTTTGACTTTATTTTTGTAAAAAATCATATAAATATTTGCTTCCGCGTCCGAATTTTATATTTTTTTTTATATTTTAGCTAAAAAAAAACATTGCAACAAGAAAATTTCTATTTCAAGTGTGGTAGGTATTCTAGAATCCAGCCCATGTAGCTTACAATATACAACGTATTCATTAAAGTGACACCCGAAAATTTAATGTTTATTATCTGATTGGTAACACGTTTTGGTCACTTTTGCATGTCCAATGCTTAAAACCATCCATGGTATAGAACCTAAAGCTTGAATATGAATGTTTTAACAAAAATATCCATTTCAAGAATAGGTAAAATCTGACATTATTTTTCTCAAATATCATATAAATATTTGCTTCCACGCCCTAATTTTATAATTCTACATTATATTTTAGCTAAAAGAAAACATTGCAACAAGAAAATTGCTATTTCAAGTGTGTTAGGTATTATAGAATCCAGCCCATGTAGCTTACAATATACAACGTATTCATTAAAAGGAAACCCGAAAATTGAATGTTTATTATCTGATTGGTACAACGTTTTGGTCTCTTTTGCATGTCCAATGCTTAAAACCATCCATAGTATAGATCCTAAAGCATGAATATGAATGTTTTAACAAAAATATCTATTTCAAAAATAGGTAAAATCTGACTTAATTTTGGAAAAAATCATATAAATATATGCTTTCGCGCCGGAATTTTATAATTCTTTATTATATATTAGCTAAAAGAAAACATTGCATCAAGAAAATTGTTATTTCAAGTCTGGTAGGTATTCTAGAATCCAGCCCATGTAGCTTACAATATACAATGTATTCATCAAGCATAGGTAAAATCTCACTTAATTTTTTTAAAAAATCATATAAATATTTGCTTTCGCGCTCGAATTTTATAATTCTTCGTCATATTTTAGCTAAAAGACAACATTGCTACAAGAAAATTGCTATTTCAAGTGTGGTAGATATTCTAGAATCCAGCCTATGTAGCTTACAATATACAACGTTATTCAGCAAAAATAGGTAAAATCTGACTTTATTTTTGTAAAAAATTATATAAATATTTGCTTCCGCTCCCGAAATTTATAATTTATCATCATATTTTAGCTAAAAGAAAACATTGCAAATAGAAAATTGCTATTTCAAGTGTGGTAGGTACTCTAGAATCCAGCCCATGTAGTTTACAATATACAACGTATTCATTAAAATGACACTCGAAACTTGAATGTTTATTATGTGATTGGTAACACGTTTTGGTTACTTTTGCATGTCCAATGCTTAAAATTATCCATAGTATAGATCCTAAAGCATGTGACGAAGCGTCACGATGCAGTTTTAATTAAAACTATTGCCTAGACTTTGCATTCGAATCAAGCAATCGCGCAAGGCCAGCGCGCGCATGTCTAGTAATGGCAGATCAACATGGAATTTTATTTGTTTACATCGTGTTTTTGTGATGTTGTTCTACAAACCATTACTCTGATTTTCTTGATTCGAACACCATAAGATGCAAGATAATGTTCTACGTAGTGTAGTGCTAAACACATCGCAGTGGTTTTTGTGAAAGTGGTGTTTTGAAAAACATAACCATCTAACATGTGTTTGGATTTAGTCAAGTTACTCGTTCAGTAAATTTCATGCGGCGAAATTAACTCGTTTAGTGACTTAAGGCAATAGTAAGTGTTTTTATTACTGTTTGTATCGTATTAATGTTTATTGTTATTTATTTATATTTTTATATTGTATTTATAATTGTTTTGTGACTATGTTCACCTCTGATGATGGGTACGAGGGGAAGGTGGTGAACATTTTGATAAAAGCGCTTTCGTTGACCGATTTGTTGGTTTTTTTTAGTGAGTATTTGGCCAAATAAAAACGTAAAAAATAGAAGTTGTGAAGCAGAGATTTTTATTTGAATTATTTTCATTTGTTTTCCTATCCTTCCACTGGTGAGCGTAAGGTAAGTGGAAGTGAAGTATTTATGGGAAAATTGGAATAGTATTTTGCCGTTTTTCACACCCTTATGTGAGCAAAACCTGTGTTTGAGAAAATCGTTCATTTTCATCCCGTGCACGAGTTGTGCGTAAGTTGTGATAGTTTGAGAATTCCGATTACTAGGGGCAGAGAAGAACTAGTGATTGCGCTACCACTATCGAGATAATTTTGGATGAATTTCGGCGTAGAAAGCATCCTTGAACCGTCATTTTGCTTCGTGAGCCGCGGAACAGGATTCGGCTTGTCCATCGGCCACCGCCAGGACTAATCAAGGATAGTTCTGCTGAATTTGGTTATGCGTTCGTTTTTACCTCACCCTCGCATCGCGTGCACGTGGGTGAGCGAGCAACGTAGGTTGTAAGAAGAACCGATTTTTATCCAAAATTTATTTATGCTTTTATTTACGTATTTTTACTATCTTTTTTGGAAAGTCGTTCAGTGATAATGTGTTCAAGCGAGCGACCACAACCAATGTTGGAATCCGTACCTTGGACATTTTTCTCCACTGAGATACCCGTGGCCGTCGTCACTGGAAGCCTACGAGTTAGACGTCTCTACCGTTACGTAGAGTGGCGCCCGAGATTTGGTAACGAATAGTACGACAGCGTTTGTATATTTTATTATATTGTGCCTGTCGACTAATTATTATGTTTTTGTATGAGTTACTGTGTTATAGGCTGTGACGACGTATTTTACATTGTGTGACGCGAAGGTAACGCCGTAGTCCGTCACATGTTTTCGAGAACGATACGGACTGACGACGTAACGACATCACAAGCATGAATATGAATGTTTTAACAAAAATATCCATTTCAAGTATAGGTAAAATCTGATTTTATTTTTGTAAAATATCATATAAATATTTGCTTCCGCGACCGAATTTTATAATTCTTCATCATATTTTAGCTAAAAGAAACCATTGCAACAAGAAAATTGCTATTTCAAATGTGGTAGTTATTATAGAATCCAGCCATGTAGCTTACAATATACGACGTATTCAATAAAATGACACCTGAAAATTGAATGTTAATTATATGATTCGTACCAAGTGTTGGTCACTTTTGCACGTCCAATGCTTAAAACCATCCATAGCACAGATCCTAAAGCATGAATATGAATGTTTTAACATAAATATCCATTTCAAGAATAGGTAAAATCTGACATAATTTTTGTAAAAAATCATGTAAATATTTGCTTCCGCGACCGAATATTATAATTCTTTATCATGTTTTAGCTCAAAGAAAACATTGCAACAAGAAAATTGCCATTTCAAGTGTGGTAGGTATTCTAGAATCCAGCCCATGTAGCTCACAATATACAACGTATTCATTAAAATGACACCCGAAAATTGAATGTTTATTATCTGATTGGTACCACGTTTTGGTCACTTTTGCATGTCCAATGCTTAAAACCATCCATAGTTTAGATCCTAAAGCATGACTATGAATGTTTTAACAAAAATACCCATTGTAAGAATAGGTAAAGTTTGACTTTATTTTTGTAAAAAATCATATAAATATTTGCTTCCGCGTCCGAATTTTATATTTTTTTTTATATTTTAGCTAAAAAAAAACATTGCAACAAGAAAATTTCTATTTCAAGTGTGGTAGGTATTCTAGAATCCAGCCCATGTAGCTTACAATATACAACGTATTCATTAAAGTGACACCCGAAAATTTAATGTTTATTATCTGATTGGTAACACGTTTTGGTCACTTTTGCATGTCCAATGCTTAAAACCATCCATGGTATAGAACCTAAAGCTTGAATATGAATGTTTTAACAAAAATATCCATTTCAAGAATAGGTAAAATCTGACATTATTTTTCTCAAATATCATATAAATATTTGCTTCCACGCCCTAATTTTATAATTCTACATCATATTTTAGCTAAAAGAAAACATTGCAACAAGAAAATTGCTATTTCAAGTGTGTTAGGTATTATAGAATCCAGCCCATGTAGCTTACAATATACAACGTATTCATTAAAAGGAAACCCGAAAATTGAATGTTTATTATCTGATTGGTACAACGTTTTGGTCTCTTTTGCATGTCCAATGCTTAAAACCATCCATAGTATAGATCCTAAAGCATGAATATGAATGTTTTAACAAAAATATCTATTTCAAAAATAGGTAAAATCTGACTTAATTTTGGAAAAAATCATATAAATATATGCTTTCGCGCCGGAATTTTATAATTCTTTATTATATATTAGCTAAAAGAAAACATTGCATCAAGAAAATTGTTATTTCAAGTCTGGTAGGTATTCTAGAATCCAGCCCATGTAGCTTACAATATACAATGTATTCATCAAGCATAGGTAAAATCTCACTTAATTTTTTTAAAAAATCATATAAATATTTGCTTTCGCGCTCGAATTTTATAATTCTTCGTCATATTTTAGCTAAAAGACAACATTGCTACAAGAAAATTGCTATTTCAAGTGTGGTAGATATTCTAGAATCCAGCCTATGTAGCTTACAATATACAACGTTATTCAGCAAAAATAGGTAAAATCTGACTTTATTTTTGTAAAAAATTATATAAATATTTGCTTCCGCTCCCGAAATTTATAATTTATCATCATATTTTAGCTAAAAGAAAACATTGCAAATAGAAAATTGCTATTTCAAGTGTGGTAGGTACTCTAGAATCCAGCCCATGTAGTTTACAATATACAACGTATTCATTAAAATGACACTCGAAACTTGAATGTTTATTATGTGATTGGTAACACGTTTTGGTTACTTTTGCATGTCCAATGCTTAAAATTATCCATAGTATAGATCCTAAAGCATGTGACGAAGCGTCACGATGCAGTTTTAATTAAAACTATTGCCTAGACTTTGCATTCGAATCAAGCAATCGCGCAAGGCCAGCGCGCGCATGTCTAGTAATGGCAGATCAACATGGAATTTTATTTGTTTACATCGTGTTTTTGTGATGTTGTTCTACAAACCATTACTCTGATTTTCTTGATTCGAACACCATAAGATGCAAGATAATGTTCTACGTAGTGTAGTGCTAAACACATCGCAGTGGTTTTTGTGAAAGTGGTGTTTTGAAAAACATAACCATCTAACATGTGTTTGGATTGTAGTCAAGTTACTCGTTCAGTAAATTTCATGCGGCGAAATTAACTCGTTTAGTGACTTAAGGCAATAGTAAGTGTTTTTATTACTGTTTGTATCGTATTAATGTTTATTGTTATTTATTTATATTTTTATATTGTATTTATAATTGTTTTGTGACTATGTTCACCTCTGATGATGGGTACGAGGGGAAGGTGGTGAACATTTTGATAAAAGCGCTTTCGTTGACCGATTTGTTGGTTTTTTTTAGTGAGTATTTGGCCAAATAAAAACGTAAAAAATAGAAGTTGTGAAGCAGAGATTTTTATTTGAATTATTTTCATTTGTTTTCCTATCCTTCCACTGGTGAGCGTAAGGTAAGTGGAAGTGAAGTATTTATGGGAAAATTGGAATAGTATTTTGCCGTTTTTCACACCCTTATGTGAGCAAAACCTGTGTTTGAGAAAATCGTTCATTTTCATCCCGTGCACGAGTTGTGCGTAAGTTGTGATAGTTTGAGAATTCCGATTACTAGGGGCAGAGAAGAACTAGTGATTGCGCTACCACTATCGAGATAATTTTGGATGAATTTCGGCGTAGAAAGCATCCTTGAACCGTCATTTTGCTTCGTGAGCCGCGGAACAGGATTCGGCTTGTCCATCGGCCACCGCCAGGACTAATCAAGGATAGTTCTGCTGAATTTGGTTATGCGTTCGTTTTTACCTCACCCTCGCATCGCGTGCACGTGGGTGAGCGAGCAACGTAGGTTGTAAGAAGAACCGATTTTTATCCAAAATTTATTTATGCTTTTATTTACGTATTTTTACTATCTTTTTTGGAAAGTCGTTCAGTGATAATGTGTTCAAGCGAGCGACCACAACCAATGTTGGAATCCGTACCTTGGACATTTTTCTCCACTGAGATACCCGTGGCCGTCGTCACTGGAAGCCTACGAGTTAGACGTCTCTACCGTTACGTAGAGTGGCGCCCGAGATTTGGTAACGAATAGTACGACAGCGTTTGTATATTTTATTATATTGTGCCTGTCGACTAATTATTATGTTTTTGTATGAGTTACTGTGTTATAGGCTGTGACGACGTATTTTACATTGTGTGACGCGAAGGTAACGCCGTAGTCCGTCACATGTTTTCGAGAATGATACGGACTGACGACGTAACGACGTCACAAGCATGAATATGAATGTTTTAACAAAAATATCCATTTCAAGTATAGGTAAAATCTGATTTTATTTTTGTAAAATATCATATAAATATTTGCTTCCGCGACCGAATTTTATAATTCTTCATCATATTTTAGCTAAAAGAAACCATTGCAACAAGAAAATTGCTATTTCAAATGTGGTAGTTATTATAGAATCCAGCCATGTAGCTTACAATATACGACGTATTCAATAAAATGACACCTGAAAATTGAATGTTAATTATATGATTCGTACCAAGTGTTGGTCACTTTTGCACGTCCAATGCTTAAAACCATCCATAGCACAGATCCTAAAGCATGAATATGAATGTTTTAACATAAATATCCATTTCAAGAATAGGTAAAATCTGACATAATTTTTGTAAAAAATCATGTAAATATTTGCTTCCGCGCCTGAATTTTATAATTCTTCATCATATTTTAGCTAAAAGAAAACATTGCAACAAGAAAATTGCTATTTCAAGTGTTGTAGGTATTCTAGAATCCAGCCTATGTAGCTTACAATATACAACGTATTCATTAAAATGACACCCGAAAATTGAATGTTTATTATCTGATTGGTAACACGTTATGGTCACTTTTGCATGTCCATTGCTTAAAACCATCCATAGTATAGATCTTAAAGAATGAATATGCATGTTTTAACAAAAATTACCACTCCAAGAATAAAAAAAATCTGACTTTATTTTTGTAAAAATAATATAAATATTTGCTTGCGCGCCCAAATTTTATAATTCTTTATTGCTATTTCAAGTGTGGTAGGTATTCTAGAATCCAGCCAATGTAGCTTACAATATACAACGTAATCATTAAAATGACACCCGAAAATTGAATGTTTATTATCTGATTGGTACCACGTTTTGGTCACTTTTGAATGTCTAATACTAAAATTATCCATAGTATAGATACTAAAGCATGAATATGAATGTTTTAACAAAAATATCCATTTCATGTATAGGTAAAATCTGATTTTATTTTTGTGAAAAATCATATAAATGTTTGCTTCCGCGCCCGAACTTTATAATTCTTTATCATATTTTAGCTAAAAGAAAACAATGCAACTAGAATATTGCTATTTCAAGTGTGGTAGGTATTCTAGAATCCAGCCCATGTAGCTTAGAATATACAACGTATTCATCAAGAATAGGTAAAATCTGACTCTATTTATGTAAAAACTCATATAAATATTTGCTTCCGTGCCCGAGTTTTATATATCTTTACCATATTTTAGCTAAAAGAAAATATTGCTATAAGAAAATTGCTATTTCAAGTGTGGTAGGTATTCTAGAATCCAGCCTTTGTAGCTTACAATATAAACGTAGTCATTAAAATGACCCCCGAAAATTGAATGTTTATTATCTGATTGGTACCACGTTTTGATCACTTTTGCAAGTCCAATGCTTAAAACCATCCATAGTATAGATCCTACAACATGAATAATAATGTTTTAACAGAAATATCCATTTCAAGAATAGTTAAAATCTGACATTATTTTTGTCACAAATCATATAAATATTATTTCCGCGCCCGAATTTTATAATTCTTTATCATATTTTAGCTAAAAGAAAACATTGCAACAAGAAAGTTGCTATTTCAAGTGTGGTAGGTATTCTAGAATCCAGCCCATGTAGCTTACAATATACAACGTATTCATTAAAATGACACCTGAAAATTAAATGTTTATTATCTGATTGGTACCACGTTTTGGTCACTTTTGCATGTTCAATGCTTAAAACCATTTATAGTATAGATCCTAAAACATGAATATGAATATTTTAACAAAAATATCCATTTCAAGAATAAGTAAAATCCGACTTTATTTTTGTAAAAAATCATATAAATGTTTGCTTCTGCGTCCGAATTTTATAATTATTCATCATATTTTAGCTAAAAGAAAACGTTGCAACATGAAAATTGCTACTTCAAGTGTAGTAGGTATTCTAGAATCCAGCCCATTTAGCTTACAATATACAACGTATTCATTAGAATAACACCTGAAAATTAAATGTTTATTATCTTATTGGTACCACGTTTTGGTCACTTTTGCATGTCCAATACTTGAAACCATCATAGTATAGATCGTAAAGCATGAATATAAATGTTTTAATAAAAATATCAATTTCAAGAATAAGTAAAATCTGACTTTATTTTTGTAAAAAATCATATAAATATTTGCTCCCGCGTCCAAATTTTATAATTCTTTATCATATTTTAGCTAAAAGAAAACATTGCAACAAGAAAGTTGCTATTTCAAGTGTGGTAGGTATTCTAGAATCCAGCCCATGTAGCTTACAATATACTACGTATTCATTAAAATGACACCTGAAAATAAATGTTTATTATCTGATTGGTGACACGTTTTGGTCACTTTTGCATGTCCAATGCTTAAAACCATCCATAGTGTAGATCCTAAAGCATGAATATGAATGTTTTAACAAAAATAACCATTTGAAGAATAGGTATAATCTGACATTATTTTTGTCAAAAATCATATAAATATTTGCTTCTGCGACCGAATTTTTAATTCTACATGATATTTTAGCTAAAAAAAACATTGCAAAAAGAAAATTGCTATTTCAAGTGTGGTAGGTATTTTAGAATCCAGCCTTTGTAGCTTACAATATAAACGTAGTCATTAAAATGACACCCGAAAATTGAATGTTTATTATCTGATTGGTACCACGTTTTGATCACTTTTGCAAGTCCAATGCTTAAAACCATCCATTGTATAGACCCTACAACATGAATATTAATGTTTTAACAGAAATATCCATTTCAAGAATAGTTAAAATCTGACATTATTTTTGTCACAAATCATATAAATATTATTTCCGCGCCCGAATTTTATAATTCTTTATCATATTTTAGCTAAAAGAAAACATTGCAACAAGAAAATTACTATTTCATGTGTGGTAGGTATTCTAGAATACAACACATGTAGCTTACAATATACAACGTATTCATTAAAATGACATCCGAAAATTGAATGTTTATTATCTGATTGGTACAAGAATAGGTAAAATCTTACTTGAGTTATGTACAAAATCATATAAATATTTGATTTCCCGCCCGAATTTTATAATTCTTTATCCTATTTTAGCTAAAAGAAAATATTGCAACAAGAAAATTGCTATTTCAAGTGTGGTAGGTATTCTAGAATCCAGCCCATGTAGCTTACAATATACAACGTATTCATTAAAATGAAACACGAAAATTGATTGTTTATTATCTGATTGGTTCAACGTGTTGGTCACTTTTGCATGTCCAATGCTAAAATTATCCATAGTATAGATCTTAATGCATGAATATAAATGTTTCAACAAAAATATCCATTTCAAGAATAGGTAAAATCTGATTATATATTTTTGTAAAATATCATATAAATATTTGCTTCCGCGACCGAGTTTTATAATTCTTTATCATGTTTTAGCTCAAAGAAAACATTGCAACAAGAAAATTGCTATTTCAAGTGTGTTAGGTATTCTAGAACCCAGCCCATGTAGCTCACAATATACAACGTGTTCATTAAAATGACACCCGAAAATTTAATGTTTATTATCTGATTGGTACAACGTTTTGATCACTTTTGCATGTCCAATGCTTAAAACCATCCATAGTATAGATCCTAAAGCATGAATATGAATGTTCTAACAAAAATATCCATTTTAAGAATAGGTAGAATCTGACTTTATTTTTGTAAAAAATCATAAATATTTGCTTCAGCGCCCGAATTTTATAATTCTTCATCATATTTTAGATAAAAAAAAACATTGCAACAAGAAAATTGCTATTTCAAGTGTTGTAGGTACTATAGAATCCAGCCAATGTTGCTTAAAATATACAACATATTCATTAAAAATAGGTAAAATCTGACATTAATTTTGTGAAAAATCATATAAATATTTGCTTCCGCGCTCGAATTTTATAATTTTTCATCATATTTTAGCTAAAAGAAAACATTACAACAACAAAATTGCTTTTTCAAGTGTGGTACGTATTCTAGAATCCAGCCCATGTAGCTTACTATATACAACGTATTCATTAAAATGACACCCGAAAATTTAATGTTTATTACCTGATTGGTGCCACGTTTTGGTCACTTTTGCATGTCCAATGCTTAAAACCATCCATAGTATAGATCCTAAAGCATGGATATGAATGTTTTAACAAAAATATTCATTTGAAGAATAGGTATAATCTGACATTATTTTTGTCAAAAATCATATAAATATTTGCTTCTGCGCCCCAATTTTTTAATTCTACATGATATTTTAGCTAAAAGAAAACAATGCAAAAAGAAAATTGCTATTTCAAGTGTGGTAGGTATTCTAGAATCCAGCCTTTGTAGCTTACAATATAAACGTAGTCATTATAATGACACCCGAAAATTGAATGTTTATTATCTGATTGGTACCACGTTTTGATCACTTTTGCAAGTCCAATGCTTAAAACCATCCATAATATAGATCCTACAACATGAATATTAATGTTTTAACAAAAATATCCATTTCAAGAATAGTTAAAATCTGGCAATATTTTTGTCAAAAATCATATAAATATTATTTCCGCGCTCGAATTTTATAATTCTTTATCATATTTTAGCTAAAAGAAAACATTGCAACAAGAAAATTACTATTTCAAGTGTGGTAGGTATTCTAGAATACAACACATGTAGCTTACAATATAAAACGTATTCGTTAAAATGACATCCGAAGATTGAATGTTTATTATCTGATTGGTACAACGTGTTGGTCACTTTTGCATGTCCAATGCTAAACTTATCCATGGTATAGATCCTAAAGCATGAATATGAATGTTTTAACAAAAATATCCATTTCAAGTATAGGTAAAATCTGATTTTATTTTTGTAAAATATCATATAAATATTTGCTTCCGCGACCAAATTTTATAATTCTTCATCATATTTTAGCTAAAAGAAACCATTGCAAGAAGAAAATTGCTATTTCAAATGTGGTAGTTATTATAGAATCCAGCCATGTAGCTTACAATGTACGACGTATTCAATAAAATGACACCTGAAAATTGAATGTTAATTATATGATTCATACCAAGTGTTGGTCACTTTTGCACGTCCATTGCTCAAAACCATCCATAGTATAGATCTTAAAGAATGAATATGCATGTTTTAACAAAAATTACCACTCCAAGAATAGAAAAAATATGACTTTATTTTTGTAAAAATAATATAAATATTTGCTTGCGCGCCCAAATTTTATAATTCTTTATCACATTTTACCTAAAAGAAAATATTGCTATAAGAAAATTGCTATTTCAAGTGTGGTAGGTATTCTAGAATCCAGCCTTTGTAGCTTACAATATAAACGTAGTCATTAAAATGACACCCGAAAATTGAATGTTTATTATCTGATTGGTACCACGTTTTGATCACTTTTGCAAGTCCAATGCTTAAAACCATCCATAGTATAGATCCTACAACATGAATATTAATGTTTTAACAGAAATATCCATTTCAAGAATAGTTAAAATCTGACATTATTTTTGTCACAAATCATATAAATATTATTTCCGCGCCCGAATTTTATAAATCTTTATCATATTTTAGCTAAAAGAAAACATTGCAACAAGAAACTTGCTATTTCAAGTGTGGTAGGTATTCTAGAATCCAGCCCATGTAGCTTACAATATACAACGTATTTATTAAAATGACACCTGAAAATTAAATGTTTATTATCTGATTGGTACCACGTTTTGGTCACTTTTGCATGTTTAATGCTTAAAACCAATTATAGTATAAATCCTAAAACATGAATATGAATATTTTAACAAAAATATCCATTTGAAGAATAGGTATAATCTGACATTATTTTTGTCAAAAATCATATAAATGTTTGCTTCTGCGTCCGAATTTTATAATTATTCATCATATTTTAGCTAAAAGAAAACGTTGCAACATGAAAATTGCTACTTCAAGTGTGGTAGGTATTCTAGAATCCAGCCCATGTAGCTTACAATATACAACGTATTCATTAAAATAACACCTGAAAATTAAATGTTTATTATCTGATTGGTACCACGTTTTGGTCACTTTTGCATGTCCAATACTTGAAACCATCATAGTATAGATCGTAAAGCATGAATATGAATGTTTTAATAAAAATATCAATTTCAAGAATAAGTAAAATCTGACATTATTTTTGTATAAAATCATATAAATATTTGCTCCCGCGTCCAAATTTTATAATTATTCATCATATTTTAGCTAAAAGAAAACGTTGCACGATGAAAATTGCTACTTTAAGTGTGGTAGGTATTCTAGAATCCAGCCCATGTAGCTTACAATATACAACGTATTCATTAAAATAACACCTGAAAATTAAATGTTTATTATCTGATTGGTACCACGTTTTGGTCACTTTTGCATGTCCAATACTTGAAACCATCATAGTATAGATCGTAAAGCATGAATATGAATGTTTTAATAAAAATATCAATTTCAAGAATAAGTAAAATCTGACTTTATTTTTGTATAAAATCATATAAATATTTGCTTCCGCGCTCGAATTTTATAATTTTTCATCATATTTTAGCTAAAAGAAAACATTACAACAACAAAATTGCTTTTTCAAGTGTGGTACGTATTCTAGAATCCAGCCCATGTATAAATAAATCATATAAATATTTGCTTCCGCGTTCGAATTTTATAATTTTTTTTCATATTTTAGCTAAAAGAAAACATTGCAACAAGAAAATTGCTATTTCAAGTGTGGTAGGTATTCTAGAATCCAGCCCATGTAGCTTACAATATACAATGTATTCATCAAGCATAGGTAAAATCTCACTTAATTTTTTTAAAAAATCATATAAATATTTGCTTTCGCGCTCGAATTTTATAATTCTTCGTCATATTTTAGCTAAAAGACAACATTGCTACAAGAAAATTGCTTTTTCAAGTGTGGTAGGTATTCTAGAATCCAGCCTATGTAGCTTACAATATACAACGTTATTCAGCAAAAATAGGTAAAATCTGACTTTATTTTTGTAAAAAATTATATAAATATTTGCTTCCGCTCCCGAAATTTATAATTTATCATCATATTTTAGCTAAAAGAAAACATTGCAAATAGAAAATTGCTATTTCAAGTGTGGTAGGTACTCTAGAATCCAGCCCATGTAGTTTACAATATACAACGTATTCATTAAAATGACACTCGAAAATTGAATGTTTATTATGTGATTGGTAACACGTTTTGGTTACTTTTGCATGTCCAATGCTTAAAATTATCCATAGTATAGATCCTAAAGCATGTGACGAAGCGTCACGATGCAGTTTTCATTGAACAGTATTTTGGAACGTAAATTAGTTATCAAATTTACCGAAGCTCTACCTTCCAAATATTTTTAAACTATTGCCTAGACTTTGCATTCGAATCAAGCAATCGCGCAAGGCCAGCGCGCGCATGTCTAGTAATGGCAGATCAACATGGAATTTTATTTGTTTACATCGTGTTTTTGTGATGTTGTTCTACAAACCATTACTCTGATTTTCTTGATTCGAACACCATAAGATGCAAGATAATGTTCTACGTAGTGTAGTGCTAAACACATCGCAGTGGTTTTTGTGAAAGTGGTGTTTTGAAAAACATAACCATCTAACATGTGTTTGGATTGTAGTCACGTTACTCGTTCAGTAAATTTCATGCGGCGAAATTAACTCGTTTAGTGACTTAAGGCAATAGTAAGTGTTTTTATTACTGTTTGTATCATATTAATGTTTATTGTTATTTATTTATATTTT
Source organism: Stenolophus ochropezus (assembly GCA_035578165.1). Lineage (NCBI taxonomy): Eukaryota > Metazoa > Arthropoda > Insecta > Coleoptera > Carabidae > Stenolophus > Stenolophus ochropezus. Next base: position 34,386,452 of record JAQOWZ010000006.1, on the reverse strand, counting down.
TATATTGTATTTATAATTGTTTTGTGACTATGTTCACCTCTGATGATGGGTACGAGGGGAAGGTGGTGAACATTTTGAAAAAAGCGCGTTCGTTGACCGACTCGTTGGTTTTTTTTAGTGAGTATTTGGCCAAATAAAAACGTAAAAAATAAAAGTTGTGAAGCAGAGATTTTTATTTGAATTATTTTCATTTGTTTTCCTATCCTTCCACTGGTGACCGTAAGGTAAGTGGAAGTGAAGTATTTATGGGAAAATTGGAATAGTATTTTGCCGTTTTTCACACCCTTATGTGAGCAAAACCTGTGTTTGAGAAAATCGTTCATTTTCATCCCGTGCACGAGTTGTGCGTAAGTTGTGATAGTTTGAGAATTCCGATTACTAGGGGCAGAGAAGAACTAGTGATTGCGCTACCACTATCGAGATAATTTTGGATGAATTTCGGCGTAGAAAGAATCCTTGAACCGTCATTTTGCTTCGTGAGCCGCGGAACAGGATTCGGCTTGTCCATCGGCCACCGCCAGGACTAATCAAGGATAGTTCTGCTGAATTTGGTTATGCGTTCGTTTTTACCTCACCCTCGCATCGCGTGTACGTGGGTGAGCGAGCAACGTAGGTTGTAAGAAGAACCGATTTTTATCCAAAATTTATTTATGCTTTTATTTACGTATTTTTACTATCTTTTTTGGAAAGTCGTTCAGTGATAATGTGTTCAAGCGAGCGACCACAACCAATGTTGCAATCGGTACCTTGGACATTTTCCTCCATTGAGATACCCGTGGCCGTCGTCACTGGAAGCCTACGAATTAGACGTCTCTACCGTTACGTAGAGTGGCGCCCGAGATTTGGCAACGAATAGTGCGACAGCGTTTGTATATTTTATTATATTGTGCCTGTCGACTAACTATTATGTTTTTGTATGAGTTACTCTGTTATAGGCTGTGACGACGTATTTTACATTGTGTGACGCGAAGGTAACGCCGTAGTCCGTCACATGTTTTCGAGAACGATACGGACTGACGACGTAACGACGTCACAAGCCTGAATATGAATGTTTTAACAAAAATATCTATTTCAAGTATAAGTAAAATCTGATTTTATTTTTGTAAAATATCATATAAATATTTGCTTCCGCGACCAAATTTTATAATTCTTCATCATATTTTAGCTAAAAGAAACCATTGCAACAAGAAAATTGCTATTTCAAATGTGGTAGTTATTATAGAATCCAGCCATGTAGCTTACAATGTACGACGTATTCAATAAAATGACACCTGAAAATTGAATGTTAATTATATGATTCGTACCAAGTGTTGGTCACTTTTGCACGTCCATTGCTCAAAACCATCCATAGTATAGATCTTAAAGAATGAATATGCATGTTTTAACAAAAATTACCAATCCAAGAATAGAAAAAATCTGACTTTATTTTTGTAAAAATAATATAAATATTTGCTTGCGCGCCCAAATTTTATAATTCTTTATCACATTTTACCTAAAAGAAAATATTGCAACAAGAAAATTGCTATTTCAAGTGTGGTAGGTATTCTAGAATCCAGCCCATGTAGCTTACAATATACAACGTAATCATTAAAATGACACCCGAAAATTGAATGTTTATTATCTGATTGGTACCACGTTTTGGTCACTTTTGCATGACTAATACTAAAATTATCCATAGTATAGATACTAAAGCATGAATATGAATGTTTTAACAAAAATATCCATTTCATGTATAGGTAAAATCTGATTTTATTTTTGTGAAAAATCATATAAATATTTGTTTCCGCGCCCGAATTTTATAATTCTTCATCATATTTTAGCTAAAAGAAAACATTGCAACAAAAAAATTGCTATTTCAAGTGTGGTAGGTATTCTAGAATCCAGCCCATGTAGCTTAAAATATACAACGTATTCATTAAAATAACACCCGAAAATTAAATGTTTATTATCTGATTGGTACGACGTTTTGGTCACTTTTGTATGTCCAATGCTTAAAAACATCCATAGTATAGATCCTAAAGCATGAATATGAATGTTTTAACAAAAATATCCATTTCAAGAATAGGTAAAATCTGACTTTATTTTTGTAAAAAATCATATAAATATTTGCTTCCGCGCCTGAATTTTATAATTCTTAATCATATTTTAGCTAAAAGAAAACATTGCAACAAGAAAATTGCAATTTCAAGTGTGGTAGGTACTCTAGAATCCAGCCCATGTATCTTACAATATACAACGTATCCATCAAGAATAAGTAAAATCTGACTTTATTTTTGTAAAAAATCATATAAATATTTGCATTTGCGCCCGAATTTTATATTTCTTCATCATATTTTAGCTAGAAGAAAACATTGTAACAAGAAAATTGCTATTTCAAGTGTGGTAGGTATTCTAGAATCCAGCCCATGTAGCTTACAATATACAACGAATTCATCAAGAATAGATGAAATCTGACTTTATTATTGTGAAAATCATATAAATATTTGCTTCCGCGCCCGAATTTTCTAATTTTTCATCATATTTTAGCTAAAAGAAAACATTGCAACAAGAAAATTGCTATTTCTAGTGTGGTAGGTATTCTAGAATCCAGCCCATGTAGCTTACAATATACAACGTATTCATTAAAATGACACCCAAAAATTGAATGTTTATTATCTGATTGGTAACACGTTATGGTCACTTTTGCATGTCCATTGCTTAAAACCATCCATAGTATAGACCTTAAAGAATGAATACGCATGTTTTAACAAAAATTACCACTCCAAGAATAGGAAAAATCTGCCTTTATTTTTGTAAAAATCATATAAATATTTGCTTGCGCGCCCAAATTTTATAATTCTTTATCATATTTTAGCTAAAAGAAAATATTGCAACAAGAAAATTGCTATTTCAAGTGTGGTAGGTATTCTAGAATCCAGCCCATGTAGCTTACAATATACAACGTAATCATTAAAATGACACCCGAAAATTGAATGTTTATTATCTGATTGGTACCACGTTTTGGTCACTTTTGAATGTCTAATACTAAAATTATCCATAGTATAGATACTAAAGCATGAATATGAATGTTTTAACAAAAATATCCATTTGATGTATAGGTAAAATCTGATTTTATTTTTGTGAAAAATCATATAAATATTTGCTTCCGCGCCCGAACTTTATAATTCTTCATCATATTTCAGCTAAAAGAAAACAATGCAACAAGAAAATTGCTATTTCAAGTGTGGTAGGTATTCTAGAATCCAGCCCATGTAGCTTACAATATACAACGTAATCATTAAAATGACACCCGAAAATTGAATGTTTATTATCTGATTGGTACCACGTTTTGGTCACTTTTGAATGTCTAATACTAAAATTATCCATAGTATTGATACTAAAGCATGAATATGAATGTTTTAACAAAAATATCCATTTCATGTATAGGTAAAATCTGATTTTATTTTTGTGAAAAATCATATAAATATTTGCTTCCGCGCCCGAACTTTATAATTCTTCATCATATTTCAGCTAAAAGAAAACAATGCAACAAGAAAATTGCTATTTCAAGTGTGGTAGGTATTCTAGAATCCAGCCCATGTAGCATAGAATATACAACGTATTCATCATGAATAGGTAAAATCTGACTTTATTTATTGTGAAAAATCATATAAATATTTGCTTCCGCGCCCGAATTTTATAATTCTTCATCATATTTTAGCTAAAAGAAAACATTGCAACAAAAAAATAGCTATTTCAAGTGTGGTAGATATTCTAGAATCCAGCCCATGTAGCTTAAAATATACAACGTATTCATTAAAATAACACCCGAAAATTGAATGTTTATTATCTGATTGGTACCACGTTTTGGTCACTTTTGTATGTCCAATGCTTAAAAACATCCATAGTATAGATCCTAAAGCATGAATATGAATGTTTTAACAAAAATATCCATTTCAAGAATAGGTAAAATCTGACATTATTTTTGTAAAAAATCATATAAATATTTGCTTCCGCGCCTGAATTTTATAATTTTTTATCATATTTTAACTAAAAGAAAACATTGCAATAAGAAAATTGCTATTACAAGTGTGGTAGATATTCTAGAATCCAGCCCATGTAGCTTACAATATACAACGTATTCATCAAGAATAGGTAAAATCTGACTTTATTTATGTAAAAACTCATATAAATATTTGCTTCCGTGCCCGAATTTTATAATTCTTTACCATATTTTAGCTAAAAGAAAATATTGCTATAAGAAAATTGCTATTTCAAGTGTGGTAGGTATTCTAGAATCCAGCCTTTGTAGCTTACAATATAAACGTAGTCATTAAAATGACACCCGAAAATTGAATGTTTATTATCTGATTGGTACCACGTTTTGATCACTTTTGCAAGTCCAATGCTTAAAACCATCCATAGTATAGATCCTACAACATGAATATTAATGTTTTAACAGAAATATCCATTTCAAGAATAGTTAAAATCTGACATTATTTTTGTCACAAATCATATAAATATTATTTCCGCGCCCGAATTTTATAAATCTTTATCATATTTTTGCTATTTCAAGTGTGGTAGGTATTCTAGAATCCAGCCCATGTAGCTTACAATATACAACGTATTCATTAAAATGACACCTGAAAATTAAATGTTTATTATCTGATTGGTACCACGTTTTGGTCACTTTTGCATGTTTAATGCTTAAAACCAATTATAGTATAAATTCTAAAACATGAATATGAATATTTTAACAAAAATATCCATTTGAAGAATAGGTATAATCTGACATTATTTTTGTCAAAAATCATATAAATGTTTGCTTCTGCGTCCGAATTTTATAATTATTCATCATATTTTAGCTAAAAGAAAACGTTGCAACATGAAAATTGCTACTTCAAGTGTGGTAGGTATTCTAGAATCCAGCCCATGTAGCTTACAATATACAACGTATTCATTAAAATAACACTTGAAAATTAAATGTTTATTATCTGATTGGTACCACGTTTTGGTCACTTTTGCATGTCCAATACTTGAAACCATCATAGTATAGATCGTAAAGCATGAATATGAATGTTTTAATAAAAATATCAATTTCAAGAATAAGTAAAATATGACTTTATTTTTGTATAAAATCATATAAATATTTGCTTCCGCGCTCGAATTTTATAATTTTTCATCATATTTTAGCTAAAAGAAAACATTACAACAACAAAATTGCTTTTTCAAGTGTGGTACGTATTCTAGAATCCAGCCCATGTAGCTTACAATATACAACGTATTCATTAAAATGACACCCGAAAATTGAATGTTTATTATCTGATTGGTGCCACGTTTTGGTCACTTTTGCATGTCCAATGCTTAAAACCATCCATAGTATAGATCCTAAAGCATGGATATGAATGTTTTAACAAAAATATCCATTTGAAGAATAAGTATAATCTGACATTATTTTTGTCAAAAATCATATAAATATTTGCTTCTGCGCCCCAATTTTTTAATTCTACATGATATTTTAGCTAAAAGAAAACATTGCAAAAAGAAAATTGCTATTTTAAGTGTGGTAGGTATTCTAGAATCCAGCCTTTGTAGCTTACAATATAAACGTAGTCATTAAAATGACACCCGAAAATTGAATGTTTATTACTCTGAGATAGCGCGTGTTTTGATCACTTTTGCAAGTCAATTGCTTAAAACCATCCATAATATAGATTCTACAAACATGAATATTAATGTTTTAACAAAAATATCCATTTCAAGAATAGTTTAAAATCTGGCATTATTTTTGTCAAAAATCATATAAATATTATTTCCGCGCTCGAATTTTATAATTCTTTATCATATTTTAGCTAAAAGAAAACATTGCAACAAGAAAATTACTATTTTAAGTGTGGTAGGTATTCTAGAATACAACACATGTAGCTTACAATATAAAACGTATTCGTTAAAATGACATCCGAAAATTGAATGTTTATTATCTGATTGGTACAACGTGTTGGTCACTTTTGCATGTCCAATGCTAAACTTATCCATGGTATAGATCCTAAAGCATGAATATGAATGGTTTAACAAAAATATCCATTTCAAGAATAGGTAAAATCTGATTTTATTTTTGTAAAATATCATATAAATATTTGCTTCCACGACCGAATTTTATAATTCTTTGTCATATTTTGGCTCAAAAAAAAACATTGCAACAAGAAAATTACTATTTCAAGTGTGGTATTTATTCTAGAATCCTGCCCATGTAGCTCACAATATACAACGTATTCATTAAAATGACACCCGAAAATTTAATGTTTATTATCTGATTGGTATCACGTTTTGGTCACTTTTTTATGTCCAATGCTTAAAACCATCCATAGTTTAGATCCTAAAGCATGAATATGAATGTTTAAACAAAAATTTCCATTTTAGGAATAGGTGAAATTTGACTTTAATTTTTGTAAAAAATAATATAAATATTTGCTTCCGCGTTCGAATTTTATAATTTTTTTTCATATTTTAGCTAAAAGAAAACATTGCAACAAGAAAATTGCTATTTCAAGTGTGGTAGGTATTCTAGAATCCAGCCCATGTAGCTTACAGTATACAACGTATTCATCAAGAATATGTAAAGTCTGACTTTATTTTTGTAAAAAATCATATAAATATTTACTTCCGCTCCCGAAAATTTATAATTCATCATCATATTTTAGCTAAAAGAAAACATTGCCAAATGAAAATTGCTATTTCAAGTGTGGTACGTATTCTAGAATCTAGCCCATGTAGCTTACAATATACAACGTATTCATTCAAATGACATCCGAAAATTGAATGTTTAATATTTGATTGGTAACACGTTTTGGTCACTTTTGCATGTCCTACGCTTGAAACCATCCATAATATAGATCCTAAAGCATGAATATGAATGTTTTAACAAAAATATTCATTTCAAGAATAGGTAAAATCTTACTTAAGTTTTGTAAAAAATCATATAAATATTTGCTTCCGCGAACGAATTTTATAATTCTTTATCATGTTTTAGCTCAAAGAAAACATTGCAACAAGAAAATTGCTATTTCAAGTGTGTTAGGTATTCTAGAATCCAGCCCATGTAGCTCACAATATACAACGTAATCATAAAATGACACCCGAAAATTGAATGTTTATTATCTGATTGGTACCACCTTTTGGTCACTTTTGCATGTCCAATGCTTAAAACCATCCATAGTTTAGATCCTAAAGCATGAATAAGAATGTTTTAATAAAAATATTCATTTTAAGAATAGCTAAAATTTGACTTTATTTTTGTAAAAAATCATATAAATATTTGCTTCCCCGTCCGAATTTTATATTTTTTTTTTCATATTTTAGCTAAAAGAAAACATTGCAACAAGAAAATTGCTATTTCAAGAGTGGTAGGTATTCTAGAATTAAGCCCATGTAGCATACAATATACAACGTATTCATTGAATTGACACCCGAAAATTGAATGTTTATTATCTGATTGGTACCACGTTTTGGTCACTTTTACATATTTAATGCTAAAATGCTCCATAGTATAGATCCTAAAGCATGAATATGAATGTTTTAACAAAAATATCAATTTCAAGAATAGGTAAAATCTGATTTAATTTTTGTAAAAAATCATATAAATATTTGCTTCCGCGCCCGAGTTTTATAATTCTTTATCATATTTTAGCTAAAAGAAAACATTGCAACAAGAAAATTGTTATTCAAGTGTGGTAGGTATTCTAGAATCCAGCCCAAATAGCTTACAATATACAACGTATTCATCAAGAATAGATAAATTCTGCCTTTATTCTTGTAAAAAATCATATAAAATATTTACTTCTGCGGCCGAATTTTATAATTCTTCATCATATTTTAGCTAAAAGAAAACATTGCAACAAGAAATTTGCTACTTCAAGTGTGGTAGGTATTTTAAAATCCAGCCCATGCAGCTTACAATTATACAACGTATTCATTAAAATGACAACCGAAAACTGATTGTTTATAATCTGATTGGTACCACGTTTTGGTCACTTTTGCATGTTCAATGCTTAAAACCATCCATAGTATAGGGTCCTAAAGCATGAATATGAATGTTTTAACAAAAATATCCATTTCAAGAATAGGGAAAATCTGTCATTATTTTTGTCAAAAATCATATAAATATTTGCTTCCGCGCCCGAATTTTTTAATTCTACATCATAATTTAGCTAAAAGAAAACATTGCAACAAGAAAATTGCACTTTCAAGTGTGGAAGGTATTTTAGAATCCAGCCCATGTAGCTTACAATATACAACGTAGTCATTAAAATGACACCCGAAAATTGAATGTTTATTATCTGATTAGTACCACGTTTTGATCACTTTTGCAAGTTAAATGCTTAAAACCATCCATAGTATAGATCCTAAAGCATGAATATTAATGTTTTAACAAAATATCTATTTCAAGAATAGTTAAAATCTGACATTATTTTTGTCAAAAATCATATAAATATTAGCTTCCGCGCCCAAATTTTATAATTCTTCATCATATTTTAGATAAAAGAAAACATTGCAACAAGAAAATTGCTATTTCAAGTGTTGTAGGTACTCTAGAATCCAGCCAATGTTGCTTAAAATATACAATATATTCATTAAGAATAGGTAAAATCTGACATTATTTTTGTAAAAAATCATATAAATATTTGCTTCCGCGCTCGAATTTTATAATTCTTCATTATAATTTAGCTAAAAGAAAACATTGCAACAAGAAAATTGCTATTTCAAGTGTGGTAGGTAATCTACAATCCAGCCCATGTAGCTTACAATATACAACGTATTCATTCAAATGACACTCGAAAATTAAATGTTTATAATCTAATAGGTCCTTTTTTTAGTCACTGTTGCATGTCCAATGCTTAAAACCATCCATAGTATGTATGTATGTATGTATATATATATGAGGGTTTTTTTAAGCGTTTTGTCGCTTTTTGTCATCTCGACCTAGAAGATCTATTGTGACACAGCCCTTACTTAGTTTTTCCGGAAGTAGATCCAGATTTTGATGAAGCCGATTAGGCCTCAAGTACCTGAAGTACTTGTTTCGTGACATGTTTTTTACTTGCATTTTAGTGATGCAGGTTGTCAGCCTACAGTCTGTGCAAGGCCAGCACACACCGAGCCGTTGTGCGGCAACCCATCCAATTGGACAGGGCGGGCAATGTTGCTTATCTACACGATCAGACAAGACACACCACGACCACACAACCGAACTGGCTGACATCCATAGTATAGATCCTAAAGTATGAATATGAATATTTTTACAAAAATATCCATTTGAAGAATAGATAAATTTGACTTAATTTTTGTAAAAAATCATATAAATATTTGCTTACGCGCCCGAATTTTATAATTCTTCATCATATTTCAGCTAAAAGAAAACATTGCAAAAAGAAAATTGCTATTTCAAGTGTGGTAGTTATTCTACAATCCTGCCCATGTAGCTCACAATATACAACGTATTCATTAAAATGACACCCGAAAATTGAATGTTTATTATCTGATTGGTGCCTCGTTTTGGTCACTTTTGTATGTCCAATGTTTAAAACCATCCATAGTACAGATCCTAAAGCATGATTATGAATGTTTTAACAAAAATATCAATTTCAAGAATAGGTAAAATCTGACATTATTTTTGTCAAAAATCATATAAATATTTGCTTCCACGCCCGAATTTTTTAATTCTACATCATATTTTAGCTAAAAGAAAACATTGCAACAAGAAAATTGCAATTTCAAGTGTGGAAGGTATTTTAGAATCCAGCCCTTGTAGCTTAAAATATACAACGTAGTCACTAAAATGACACCCGAAAATTGAATGTTTATTATCTGATTGGTATTACGTTTAGGTCACTTTTGCTTGTCCAATGCTTAAAACCGTCCATAGTATAGATCCTTAAGCATGAATATGAATGTTTTAACAAAAATATCCATTTTAAGAATAGGTAAAATCTGACTTTATTTTTGTAAAAAATCATATAAATATTTCCTTCCGCGCCAAAATTTTATAATTCTTCATAATATTTTAGATAAAAGAAAACATTGCAACAAGAAAATTGCTATTTCAAGTGTTGTAGGTATTCTAGAATCCAGCCAATATTGCTTAAAATATACAACGTATTCATTAAGAATAAGTAAAATCTGACTTTATTTTTGTGAAAAATCATATAAATATTTGCTTCCGCGCTCAAATTTTATAATTCTTCGTCATATTTTAGCTAAAAGAAAACATTGCAACAAGAAAATTGCTTTTTCAAGTGTGGTACGTATTCTAGAATCCAGCCCATGTAGCTTACAATATACAAAGTATTCATTAAAATGACACCCGAAAATTGAATGTTTATTATCTGATTGGTGACACGTTTTGGTCACTTTTGCATGTCCAATGCTTAAAACCATCCATAGTATAGATCCTAAAGCATAAATATGAATGTTTTAACAAAAATATCCATTTCAAGAATAGTTAAAATCTGACATTATTTTTGTCAAAAATCATATAAATATTTGCTTCCGCGCCCGAATTTTATAATTCTTCATCATATTATAGCTAAAAGAAGACATTGCAACAAGAAAATTACTATTTCAAGATGGTTGGTATTCTAGAATACAACACATGTAGCTTACAATTTAAAACGAAAATTGAATGTTTATTATCTGATTGGTAGAACGTGTTGGTTACTTTTGCATGTCCAATGCTAAAATTATCCATAGTACAGATCCTAAAGCATGAATATGAATGTTTTAACAAAATTATTCATTTCAAGGATATGTAAAATCTGATTTTATTTTTGTAAAATATCATATGAATATTTGCTTATGCGACCGAATTTTATAATTATTCATCATATTTTAGTTCAAAGAAAACATTGCAACAAGAAAATTTCTATTTCAAGTGTGGTAGGTATTCTAGAATCCAGACCATGTAGCTTACTATATGCAACGTATTCATTAAAATGACACCCGAAAATTGAATGTTTATTATCTGATTGGTACCACGTTTTGGTCACTTTTGCATGTCCAATGCTAAAATTATCCATAGTGTAGATCCTAAAGCATGAATATGAATGTTTTAACAAAAATATCCATTTCAAGAACAGATAAAATATGACTTAATTTTTGTAAAAAATCATATAAATATTTGCTTCCGCGCTCGAATTTTATAATTTTTCATCATATATTAGCGAAAAGAAAATATTGCAACAAGAAAATTGCTATTTCAAGTGTGGTAGGTATTCTAGAATCCAGCCCATGTAGCTTACAATATACAACGTATTCATTAAAATTAAACACGAAAATTTAATGTTTATTATCTGATTGGTTCAACGTGTTGGTCACTTTTGCATGTCCAATGCTAAAATTATCCATGGTATAGATCCTAAAGCATGAATATGAATGTTTTAACAAAAAATATCTATTTTAGGAATAGGTGAAATTTGACTTTAATTTTTGTAAAAAATCATATAAATATTTGCTTCCGCCCCTGAATTTTATAATTTTTTTTCATATTTTAGCTAAAAGAAAACATTGCAACAAGAAAATTGCTATTTCAAGTGTGGTAGGTATTCAAGAATCCAGCCCATGTAGCTTACAATATACAACGTATTCAACAAGAATAGGAAAAATTTGACTTTATTTTTGTAAAAAATCATATAAATATTTGCTTCCGCTCCCGAAATTTATATTTCATCATCATATTTTAGCTAAAAGAAAACATTGCAACAAAAAAATTCCTATTTCAAGTGTGGTACGTATTCTAAAATCCAGCCCATGTAGCTTACAATATACAACGTATTCATTAAAATGACACCCGATAATTGAATGTTTATTATCTGATTGGTAACACGATTTGGTCACTTTTGCATGTCCAATGCTTAAACCACCTATAATATAGATCCTAAAGCATGAATATGAATGTTTTAACAAAAATATCCATTTCAAGAATAGGTAAAATCTTACTTAATTTTTGTAAAAAATCTGTAGGTCACTTTTGCATGTCCAATGCTAAAATTATCTATGGTATAGATCCTAAAGCATGAATATGAATGTTTTAACAAAAATATCCATTTTAGGAATAGGTGAAATTTGACTTTAATTTTTGTAAAAAATCATATACATATTTGCTTCCGCGCCTGAATATTATAATTTTTTTTCATATTTTAGCTAAAAGAAAACATTGCAACAAGAAAATTGCTATTTCAAGTGTAGTAGGTATTCTAGAATCCAGCCCATGTAGCTTACAATATACAACGTATTCATCAAGAATAGATAAAATCTGACTTTATTTTTGTAAAACATCATATAAATATTTGCTTCCGCTCCCGAAATTTATAATTCATCATCATATTTTCGCTAAAAGAAAACATTGCCACAAGAAAATTGCTATTTCAAGTGTGGTACGTATTCTAGAATCCAGCCCATGTAGCTTACAATATACAACGCATTCATTAAAATGACACCCGAAAATTGAATGTTTAATATTTGATTGGTAACACGTTTTGGTTACTTTTGCATGTCTAATGCTTAAAACCATCCATAGTATAGATCCTAAAGCATGAATATGAATGGTTTAACAAAAATATCCATTTCAAGAATAGGTAAAATCTTATTTTATTTTTGTAAAATATCATATAAATATTTGCTTTCGCGCCCGAATTTTATAATTCTTTTTCATATTTTAGCTAAAAGAAAACATTGCAACAAGAAAATTGCTATTTCAATTGTGGTAGGTATTCAAGAATCCAGCCCATGTAGCTTACAATATATAACGTATTCAACAAGAATAGGAAAAATTTGACTTTATTTTTGTAAAAAATCATATAAATATTTGCTTCCGCTCCTGAAATTTATATTTCATCATCATATTTTCGCTAAAAGAAAACATTGCCACAAGAAAATTGCTATTTCAAGTGTGGTACGTATTCTAAAATCCAGCCCATGTAGCTTACAATATACAACGTATTCAGTAAAATGACACCCGAAAATTGAATGTTTATTATCTGATTGGTAACACGATTTGGTCACTTTTGCATGTCCAAAGCTTAAACCATCTATAATATAGATCCTAAAGCATGAATATGAATGTTTTATCAAATATATCCATTTTAAGAATAGGTAAAATCTTACTTAATTTTTGTAAAAAATCTTATAAATATTTGCTTCCGCGCCTGAATTTTATAATTCTTTATCATATTTTAGCTAAAAGAAAATATTGCAACAAGAAAATTGCTATATCAAGTGTGGTATGTATTCTAGAATCCAGCCCATGTAGCTTATAATATACAACGTATTCATTAAAATGAAACACGAAAATTGATTTTTTATTATCTGATTGGTTCAACGTGTTGGTCACTTTTGCATGTCCAATGCTAAAATTATCCATAGTATAGATCCTAAAGCATGAATATGAATGTTTTAACAAAAATATCTATTTCAAGAATAGGTAAAATCTGATTTTATTTTTGTAAAATATTGTAACGTTTTATTTATTTAAGTGAAGTGTAAAATTGATTAAAACACTAATATTTATATAACTAAGTGTAATTAAAGAAATATGAATTATAAAGAATAATGAAAAATAACTAACACTAAGAATTAACAAATATAAACACTAATTTACGACTAACATATATCAATAAAGATTTAAACACTAAGATAATTTATTTAAACAATTAGAACTACGCAATATTTATTTCAACAATATTTATATCATTTTTTATTTATTTATATCACCATGTGTTCACTACCCGTATCGATACAAGACTGTCCTCGCGATCTTTTGCTCGGGGTATTTAAGTAAAACAGTTTATTCTAGAATATTCTGCGACTCTTCTCGAAATCAGAACAATAGGGAGCGGACGGACGTGTTTTGACCTGTTCGCTAGCGGTCGCCGCCCGCGCCGCCATCCTGGGTTCGCTACATTGCCCCCTCCTTAAGACTGTTTCGTCCCGGAACAGTTCGTTATGACGAAATCTGCATGCATCACCCTTGGTGCATCTGGAAGTCTTGAAGAAGTAACAGTCGACGGTCCGTTTGAGCTCTTCTTGGCCGGTAGAGTTGAAGCTGCAGACTAGAATTTCCACTCCGGTAAAGTGGAAGATTGTTTCTAACAATCCTCCAATCCAAACCATCTAGTCCACAGCCTATCTTCGGAAATGCCAGCTTCATGATGTCGTTCTTCAAAATATGGTCCTTCATATCGCACAACGAGTCCCATAAACTGCGGTATGACGGCTTCTGATATGAGTATTGTTTGGTAACCAGGTAGTAAAGGTACCGCTTGTTTTCTACGTTATCATCCTTCAGTTGTAGCGTTTTTCCGACAGTTGGACGTTGGTTGGCCAGTTCTTGTACTTGTCCAAATTTTCTTTTAAAAACTGAAGCGATGCCGCGGGACATTTTAATATCTTTCGCTACACAGTGAGCGAGGGAATATTCTGGGGACACGGTGAACAGATCTCGTTGTTCTTCTCGTGTCACGCCATACCGTGCTTTGTGACCAGTGGAATGGCTTTCCATAAAGTCTTCAAATGTAGGTTCCTCAGGTACAACCCGGCGAACCGTCGCTCCACGATGATCGTCAAAGTTTTCACCAGCAAAAGGGGCTAACCGATTGAAGTGGACTACCCTCGGCTTTCCATTAGGTGTTTTCCTAATTCTGTAGACCACATCATTTATTCTTTTTATGATCTCGTAAGGACCTTCCCAATTCCTTTGCAGCTTGGGCGATAAGCCGCGACGTCTTTGTGGATTATAAAGCCACACCAAATTTCCAGGTTGATAACCACCTTTCTCAGCCTTGACGTCATACTGGTCCTTCATCCGATCGCTGGCACCTTGAATGGTTGTACGGACTTGTTCATGGATGTCATTCATTCTTCTCCGTAAGTCCGTCACATAGTCCTTCCCGGCAAGATCTTCACCGGGTTTACTGTCAAATATCAGGTCGCATGGTAAGCGCAACTCCCGCCCGAATAAGATGTTTGCTGGTGTCTGCCCTGTTGTCTCATGCACGGATGAACGGTAAGCCAACAAGAACAGATGAAGATGTCCGTCCCAGTCCCGTTGATGGTTAGAGACTACCTTTGACAAATACCGATTTATTGTTCTACTCATCCTTTCAACCATGCCATCAGTCTGCGGGTGTAATGCAGTAGTTCTGGTTTTCTTTATTCCTAATATCATACAGGTATTTTGGAACAGAGCAGACTCGAAATTCCTTCCTTTGTCGGAATGTATCTCTCGCGGTACTCCAAATCGGCAGATGCATTCTTTTACCAAGACTTCAACAACCGTTACGGCTTCCTGGTTGGGTAATGGATAGGCTTCGACCCACTTAGTAAAGTAGTCCATTACCACTACTATGTATTTATTTCTATAATCAGTTTCGGGGAATGGTCCGGCCACGTCAATCGGAATGCGTTCAAAGAGACTTCCAACGTTATATTGGCGCATAGGAGCTCTTCTTTTCCTATGTGGCCCGTTACTTCCCGCGCAGACCACACATTTCTTGCACCACTCTTTAACATCTTCTTTGCAATTTACCCACTAAAATCGTTGGCGCAATCTCTCAAGGGTTTTATTTACTCCAAAATGTCCAGATCCGTCGTGGATCTTCTCCAATACTTCCGGTACTCTATTTCTAGGGATTATCAGCTGAGTTCTACTCTCAGTACCTTTAGTATTCTCTATGACACGTTTCAGGAGGCCCTCTTCAACAACAATAGAGTCCCACTGCGCCCAGTACGATTTTACACTTTGTGAGTGTCGTGCAACATCTTCCCAAACTGGTCTGCTATCTCCACGTTTCCAATCCAATATGATTTTTAAGTCCGAGTCATTCTCTTGGTCCTTGCGAAGGTCTTCCGTTTGCCAACTATCATTCACTACTGTTGTTCTAGCGATGGTAGAGAGTATTTCCTCTAGGCGACTGCAATGATTGCATTCGTCTTGGCAAGGTCTTCTTGATAATGCGTCAGCATTACGATGGCTTGTACCTGCTCGATGCTCAATAACAAAGTTATATTCTTGCAATCTTTCAATCCATCTAGCTGCCTGACCTTCAGGATTCTTAAATTGTAGTAGCCATTTGAGAGCAGTGTGGTCAGTTCTTACAAGAAATTTTCTACCGTACAAATATTTGTAGAAGTGCTCCACGGATTTCACGACTGCCAAAAGTTCTTTTCTGGTGACGCAATAATTCCTCTCTGGTTTTGACAAGGTCTTACTAAAATAGGCAATAACCTTCTCTTGTCCGTCTTGTATCTGGGAAAGAACGCCACCAATTCCAACGTTGCTGGTATCTGTATGTAGAACGAATTCTCCTTCTGGTAAAGGATAACTTAGGACAGGTGCGCTTGTCAAGGAATATATATGTTGTTTGAACGCAGCTTGACAGTCCATCTCCCAGATAAATTTTCTGCCTTCTTCAGTAAGCCTTGTCAATGGCTTCGCTATGTTGGCAAATCTAGGTACATAACGTCGGTAGTATGTACAGAGACCAAGGAAACTTCTCAATTCATTTTTGTCCCTCGGTACTGGCCAGTCACTGACAGCCCTTATTTTCTTTGGGTCAACTGCAATACCCTTACCAGAAACTATGTGTCCAAGATGATGAACTTCTTTTTGAAATAAGTGACACTTCTTTGGACTGAGTTTCAGGTTAGCATTCTTCAATCTGTGGAAAACCTCTTCCAAGTTCTTCATGTGGTCCTCGAACGTTTTTCCTACCACAATAATATCGTCGAGGTAAACCAAACATGTTTTCCATGACAGTCCAGCCAACACGGTTTCCATAAGTCGTTTAAATGTTTCAGGGGCATTGCAGAGCCCAAATGGCATAACAGTAAATTGTCACAGACCGGTACCGATGGTAAATGCCGTCTTTTCTTTGTCTCTTGGATCTAAATCCACTTGCCAGTATCCGCTCTTTAGATCAAGAGTAGAGAAGATCTTTGATCCTGCCAATGTGTCCAATGTATCGTCTATTCGAGGTAGCGGGTAGCTATCCTTCTTCGTCACGTTGTTAAGTTGACGATAATCGACGCAAAATCTTGTAGAGCCATCCTTCTTTTTCACCAGCACCACTGGTGAAGCCCATGGACTGCTTGAAGGTTCAATCACACCTTTCGTCCTCATGTCCTCTATAATTTCTTCTGCTTCTTCCCGCTTCGCCAGTGGTAATCTTCTTGCTGTTTGGCGGATGGGTCTTGCGTCTCCGGTGTCTATTTTATGATGGACTACATTGGTTCTTCCTTTGTCCTTCTTGTCCAATTGGAACACATCTTGATAGTTGGCAATTAAACCCTTAGCCTCGGTTTTCTGGTCGGTGGTCAAGTCCTGGAACGATGTTGACAGCTCCTTCAACAGAATATCTGGAACTGCACAGGATGAGTTGTCTTTGGCCGTCACAGTTCGAATAATCGATGATACCGTTGAGCATTCTCCTACTATGGTACCTTTCTTCAGTATAACGGGATAAAAATTTATGTTCATTACTCGAACTGGGATAACCTTGTCGGTTTTGAGCAAGGCTTTTCCAATTACAACTCCAGTCCCAGTTTTGGCATCATCGTTTTTCGGCTGGAGCATGACAATGTTTCCCTCACAGAAGCTACCCTCTAGCTGTGCTTCCACGATTGATTCACTTCGTTCTGGGAGGGTTACATCTTCCGTTATTAATACTCGCATGGCATTGTCGTCTCGTGGATTTAATACCAATTCTTCATCATTGACCATCATCACCCCATTCTTCAGGTCAAGTTTAAATCCATGCTTTTTCATAATGTCCATGCCGAGAATGAATTCATCTTCTACATCAGCTACCAGCACACGATGTTTAATGCACGTTTTTCCAACAGTGATGCTCAGATCTATTTCTCCAGATGCGGTAGCTTGTTCTCCGGTGGCTGTGCGTATTTGCCACTTTGTTGGAAGTAGGTGTTTTCTGCATATTTCTCTTGCTACGTCGGGTCTGATTATTGTTTTTGTCGCACCCGTATCCAACAACATTTTAAGCGGCCTTCTGTCGATAGAGCCGTCTACATAGACGCTATTAGCTTGATGATGTAGGGATGCGACATAACTAATGGATTCTGGGGCTACTAGATTACGGGTCGACGATTGCCCCTTCGCATCAACCCGACTTAGTTTTCCGACTCCTTTTCGTCTTTTCTTGGTTCTGCTTTCTTCTGCTGTTTTCTGCAGAGCCTTTGCGGGTGACCTAATTCACCGCAATTCCAACAGCCGAGTTTCTTTCTTCCAGCAGCATTAATTTCAGACGTAATTCGTCTTATCTTGTCTTCTATATCTTCGGTGTCTTCGGGCCTTCATGGTCTAAGGCATATGGAGTTTTTTGTCGAGCCAATCGTAGTGCCTGCTAAGTTTCATTATCTCGGATCCCATAGATAAATGCTTGTGTAGCTAGGCATTCCAAAACACTATCAGGAGCTGGAGGGTGTGCAAGACGAACCAGACGAGCTATGTCGGCTTCAAATTCTTGAAGGTTTTCTTTAGAACTTTGATATCTGTTCCTCAGTTGCGTCTGATACACCTGCTCCAAATGCGCATTGCTATATCTCATATCCAATCGCTTGACAAATTGTTCGTAATCTTCATGTTCATCTTCTTTTCACGTCTGTAGGATATCGATGGCTTCTCCACGCAGCGAAACTGTCAGCGCTGTAGTCTTATCTTTGGAAGTCCAGCCATTTGCTTTGGCAGCGGCTTCAAATTGTTTTACATAATTCGGCCATGATGACTTGCCATCGAATTCGGGTGCTTTAATGTGCAGTTTTGAATTATGTTCCGCTTTTACTGTTTTGTTTACTTGAATAATATCTTGCCACATTAGAATTTGATACCGCTGGCGTAATATTAGAGAAATTTTGCTGTAACTCTTCAACTTTTTTCTCGTAAGTTTCTATTCTCTCTTCTAATATTCTAGAACTTTCTTTCAATTGTTCGTTTAGCCTGTCCTCCAAACCTTTAGAATTTTCCATTAATTTCTCCTCCCATATTCTAGAATTTTCTAATAATTCTTCTTTTAAAGTTCTAGTATTTTCTGTTAACTTTTCTTCCAAAGTTCGAGAACTTTCCTCCAACTTTTGTTCTAAGGTTCTAGAATTTTCTATCAATTCGTCTTTCAATATTCTAGAACTTTCTTCAGACTTTCTAGCACTTTCCTCTAATTTTTGTTCTAATGTTCGAGAATTATCCGTCAATTTTTGTACTAAATTTTCTATCAGTTCTTCTTTTAATGTTCGACAATTTGTTATCATTTGTTCTTTCAATACTCTAGAATTTTCTTCGGACTTTCAAGAACTTTCTTCTAATTTTTGTTCTATTGATCTAATAAAATCATCAATTTCGAATAAAAAATCATTAGGATTTTCACCAGCTTCTATTAGAGCTTGCCGTAGACGATGTTGCAGAACAGTCTTGGTTCCCGATGTCTCTAACTCTCGTTCTTCCAGCTCCCTCTTGAGATCAGCCACTCTTAATTCACTTAATTTTACTTGTTTAGTAGCCATTTTTTTTATTTTAATTTACACTTCACAGTTATTTTAACCCTTGCACCTGACACCAATTGTAACGTTTTATTTATTTAGGTGAAGTGTAAAATTAAATAAAACACTAATATTTATATAACTAAGTTTAATTAAAGAAATATGAATTATAAAGAATAATGAAAAATAACTAACACTAAGAATTAACCAATATAAACACTAATTTACGACTAACATATATCAATAAAGACTTAAACACTAAGATAATGTATTTAAACAATTAGAACTACGCAATATTTATTTCAACAATATTTATATCACTCTTTATTTATTTATATCACCATGTGTTCACTACCCGTATCGATACAAGACTGTCCTCGCGATCTTTTGCTCGGGGTATTTAAGTAAAACAGTTTATTTTGAATATTCTTCAAATCTTCTCGAAATCAGAACAATGGGGAGCGGACGGACGTGTTCTGACCTGTTCGCTAACGGTCGCCGCCCGCGCCGCGATCCTGGGTTCGCTACAATATCATATAAATATTTTCTTCCGCGACCGAATATTATAATTCTTTATCATGTTTTAGCTCAAAGAAAACATTGCAACAAGAAAATTGCTATTTCAAGTGTGGTAGGTATTCTAGAATCCAGCCCATGTAGCTCACAATATACAACGTATTCATTAAAATGACACCCGAAAATTGAATGTTTATTATCTGATTGGTACCACGTTTTGGTCACTTTTGCATGTCCAATGCTTAAAACCATCCATAGTTTAGATCCTAAAGCATGACTATGAATGTTTTAACAAAAATATCCATTGTAAGAATAGGTAAAGTTTGACTTTATTTTTGTAAAAAATCATATAAATATTTGCTTCCACGCCCGAATTTTATAATTCTACATCATATTTTAGCTAAAAGAAAACATTGCAACAAGAAAATTGCTATTTCAAGTGTGTTAGGTATTCTAGAATCCAGCCCATGTAGCTTACAATATACAACGTATTCATTAAAAGGAAACCCGAAAATTGAATGTTTATTATCTGATTGGTACAACGTTTTGGTCTCTTTTGCATGTCCAATGTTTAAAACCATCCATAGTATAGATCCTAAAGCATGAATATGAATGTTTTAACAAAAATATCTATTTAAAAAATAGGTAAAATCTGACTTAATTTTGGAAAAAATCATATAAATATATGCTTTCGCGCCGGAATTTTATAATTCTTTATTATATATTAGCTAAAAGAAAACATTGCATCAAGAAAATTGTTATTTCAAGTTTGGTAGGTATTCTAGAATCCAGCCCATGTAGCTTACAATATACAATGTATTCATCAAGCATAGGTAAAATCTCACTTAATTTTTTTAAAAAATCATATAAATATTTGCTTTCGCGCTCGAATTTTATAATTCTTCGTCATATTTTAGCTAAAAGAAAACATTGCTACAAAAAAATTGCTATTTCAAGTGTGGTAGGTATTCTAGAATCCAGCCCATGTAACTTACAATATACAACGTTATTCAGCAAAAATAGGTAAAATCTGACTTTATTTTTGTAAAAAATTATATAAATATTTGCTTCCGCTCCCGAAATTTATAATTTATCATCATATTTTAGCTAAAAGAAAACATTGCAAAAATAAAATTGCTATTTCAAGTGTGGTAGGTATTCTAGATTCCAGCCCAGGTAGCTTACAATATACAACGTATTCATTAAAAAGAAACCCGAAAATTGAATGTTTATTATCTGATTGGTACAACGTTTTGGTCTCTTTTGCATGTCCAATGCTTAAAATTATCCATAGTATAGATCCTAAAGCATGTGACGAAGCGTCACGATGCAGTTTTATTTGAACATTATTTTTGAACGTAAATTAGTTATCAAATTTACCGAAGCTCTACCTTCCAAATATTTTTAAACTATTGCCTAGACTTTGCATTCGAATCAAGCAATCGCGCAAGGCCAGCGCGTGCATGTCTAGTAATGGCAGATCAACATGGAATTTTATTTGTTTACATCGTGTTTTTGTGATGTTGTTCTACAAACCATTACTCTGATTTTCTTGATTCGAACACCATAAGATGCAAGATAATGTTCTACGTAGTGTAGTGCTAAACACATTGCAGTGGTTTTTGTGAAAGTGGTGTTTTGAAAAACATAACCATCTAACATGTGTTTGGATTGTAGTCAAGTTACTCGTTCAGTAAATTTCATGCGGCGAAATTAACTCGTTTAGTGACTTAAGGCAATAGTAAGTGTTTTTATTACTGTTTGTATCGTATTAATGTTTATTGTTATTTATTTATATTTTTATATTGTATTTATAATTGTTTTGTGACTATGTTCACCTCTGATGATGGGTACGAGGGGAAGGTGGTGAACATTTTGATAAAAGCGCTTTCGTTGACCGACTCGTTGGTTTTTTTTAATGAGTATTTGGCCAAATAAAAACGTAAAAAATAAAAGTTGTGAAGCAGAGATTTTTATTTGAATTATTTTCATTTGTTTTCCTATCCTTCCACTGGTGAGCGTAAGGTAAGTGGAAGTGAAGTATTTATGGGAAAATTGGAATAGTATTTTGCCGTTTTTCACACCCTTATGTGAGCAAAACCTGTGTTTGAGAAAATCGTTCATTTTCATCCCGTGCACGAGTTGTGCGTAAGTTGTGATAGTTTGAGAATTCCGATTACTAGGGGCAGAGAAGAACTAGTGATTGCGCTACCACTATCGAGATAATTTTGGATGAATTTCGGCGTAGAAAGAATCCTTGAACCGTCATTTTGCTTCGTGAGCCGCGGAACAGAATTCGGCTTGTCCATCGGCCACCGCCAGGACTAATCAAGGATAGTTCTGCTGAATTTGGTTATGC
Organism: Stenolophus ochropezus; assembly: GCA_035578165.1. Lineage (NCBI taxonomy): Eukaryota > Metazoa > Arthropoda > Insecta > Coleoptera > Carabidae > Stenolophus > Stenolophus ochropezus. Next base: position 34,364,059 of record JAQOWZ010000006.1, on the reverse strand, counting down.
GTTCGTTTTTACCTCACCCTCGCATCGCGTGCACGTGGGTGAGCGAGCAACGTAGGTTGTAAGAAGAACCGATTTTTATCCAAAATTTATTTATGCTTTTATTTACGTATTTTTACTATCTTTTTTGGAAAGTCGTTCAGTGATAATGTGTTCAAGCGAGCGACCACAACCAATGTTGGAATCCGTACCTTCGCTACAATATCATATAAATATTTTCTTCCGCGACCGAATATTATAATTCTTTATCATGTTTTAGCTCAAAGAAAACATTGCAACAAGAAAATTGCTATTTCAAGTGTGGTAGGTATTCTAGAATCCAGCCCATGTAGCTCACAATATACAACGTATTCATTAAAATGACACCCGAAAATTGAATGTTTATTATCTGATTGGTACCACGTTTTGGTCACTTTTGCATGTCCAATGTTTAAAACCATCCATAGTATAGATCCTAAAGCATGAATATGAATGTTTTAACAAAAATATCTATTTAAAAAATAGGTAAAATCTGACTTAATTTTGGAAAAAATCATATAAATATATGCTTTCGCGCCGGAATTTTATAATTCTTTATTATATATTAGCTAAAAGAAAACATTGCATCAAGAAAATTGTTATTTCAAGTTTGGTAGGTATTCTAGAATCCAGCCCATGTAGCTTACAATATACAATGTATTCATCAAGCATAGGTAAAATCTCACTTAATTTTTTAAAAAAATCATATAAATATTTGCTTTCGCGCTCGAATTTTATAATTCTTCGTCATATTTTAGCTAAAAGAAAACATTGCTACAAAAAAATTGCTATTTCAAGTGTGGTAGGTATTCTAGAATCCAGCCCATGTAACTTACAATATACAACGTTATTCAGCAAAAATAGGTAAAATCTGACTTTATTTTTGTAAAAAATTATATAAATATTTGCTTCCGCTCCCGAAATTTATAATTTATCATCATATTTTAGCTAAAAGAAAACATTGCAAAAATAAAATTGCTATTTCAAGTGTGGTAGGTATTCTAGATTCCAGCCCAGGTAGCTTACAATATACAACGTATTCATTAAAAAGAAACCCGAAAATTGAATGTTTATTATCTGATTGGTACAACGTTTTGGTCTCTTTTGCATGTCCAATGCTTAAAATTATCCATAGTATAGATCCTAAAGCATGTGACGAAGCGTCACGATGCAGTTTTATTTGAACATTATTTTTGAACGTAAATTAGTTATCAAATTTACCGAAGCTCTACCTTCCAAATATTTTTAAACTATTGCCTAGACTTTGCATTCGAATCAAGCAATCGCGCAAGGCCAGCGCGTGCATGTCTAGTAATGGCAGATCAACATGGAATTTTATTTGTTTACATCGTGTTTTTGTGATGTTGTTCTACAAACCATTACTCTGATTTTCTTGATTCGAACACCATAAGATGCAAGATAATGTTCTACGTAGTGTAGTGCTAAACACATCGCAGTGGTTTTTGTGAAAGTGGTGTTTTGAAAAACATAACCATCTAACATGTGTTTGGATTGTAGTCAAGTTACTCGTTCAGTAAATTTCATGCGGCGAAATTAACTCGTTTAGTGACTTAAGGCAATAGTAAGTGTTTTTATTACTGTTTGTATCGTATTAATGTTTATTGTTATTTATTTATATTTTTATATTGTATTTATAATTGTTTTGTGACTATGTTCACCTCTGATGATGGGTACGAGGGGAAGGTGGTGAACATTTTGATAAAAGCGCTTTCGTTGACCGACTCGTTGGTTTTTTTTAATGAGTATTTGGCCAAATAAAAACGTAAAAAATAAAAGTTGTGAAGCAGAGATTTTTATTTGAATTATTTTCATTTGTTTTCCTATCCTTCCACTGGTGAGCGTAAGGTAAGTGGAAGTGAAGTATTTATGGGAAAATTGGAATAGTATTTTGCCGTTTTTCACACCCTTATGTGAGCAAAACCTGTGTTTGAGAAAATCGTTCATTTTCATCCCGTGCACGAGTTGTGCGTAAGTTGTGATAGTTTGAGAATTCCGATTACTAGGGGCAGAGAAGAACTAGTGATTGCGCTACCACTATCGAGATAATTTTGGATGAATTTCGGCGTAGAAAGAATCCTTGAACCGTCATTTTGCTTCGTGAGCCGCGGAACAGAATTCGGCTTGTCCATCGGCCACCGCCAGGACTAATCAAGGATAGTTCTGCTGAATTTGGTTATGCGTTCGTTTTTACCTCACCCTCGCATCGCGTGCACGTGGGTGAGCGAGCAACGTAGGTTGTAAGAAGAACCGATTTTTATCCAAAATTTATTTATGCTTTTATTTACGTATTTTTACTATCTTTTTTGGAAAGTCGTTCAGTGATAATGTGTTCAAGCGAGCGACCACAACCAATGTTGGAATCCGTACCTTGGACATTTTTCTCCACTGAGATACCCGTGGCCGTCGTCACTGGAAGCCTACGAGTTAGACGTCTCTACCGTCACGTAGAGTGGCGCCCGAGATTTGGCAACGAATAGTACGACAGCGTTTGTATATTTTATTATATTGTGCCTGTCGACTAATTATTATGTTTTTGTATGAGTTACTGTGTTATAGGCTGTCACGACGTATTTTACATTGTGTGACGCGAAGGTAACGCCGTAGTCCGTCACATGTTTTCGAGAACGATACGGACTGACGACGTAACGACGTCACAAGCATGAATATGAATGTTTTAACAAAAATATCCATTTCAAGACTAGGTAAAATCTGATTTTATTTTTGTAAAATATCATATAAATATTTGCTTCCGCGACCGAATTTTATAATTCTTCATCATATTTTAGATCAAAGAAAACATTGCAACAAGAAAATTGCTATTTCAAGTGTGGTAGGTATTCTAGAATCCAGCCCCTGTAGTTTACAACGTATTCATTAAAATGACACCCGAAAATTGAGTGTTTATTATCTGATTGGTACCACGTTTTGGTCACTTTTGCATGTCCAATGCTTAAAACTATCTATAGTTTAGATCCTAAAGCATGAATATGAATGTTTTAACAAAAATATCCATTTCAAGAATAGGTAAAATCTGATTTTATTTTTGTAAAATATCATATAAATACTTGCTTCCGCGACCGAATTTTATAATTCTTCATCATATTTTAGCTCAAAGAAAACATTGCAACAAGAAAATTGCTATTTCAAGTGTGGTAGGTATTCTAGAATCCAGCCCATGTAGCTTATAATATACAACGTATTCATTAAAATGACACCCGAAAATTGAGTGTTTATTATCTGATTGGTACTACGTTTTGTTCACTTTTGCATGTCCAATGCTTAAAACCATCCATAGTATAGATCCTAAAGCATGAAAATGAATGTTTTAACAAAAATATCCATTTCAAGGATAAGTAAAATTTGATATTATTTTTGTCAAAAATCATATAAATATTTGCTTCCGCGCCTGAATTTCATAAATCTACATTATATTTTAGTTTAAAGAAAAGAATTGCAACAAGAAAATTGCTATTTCAAGTGTGGTAGGTATTCTAGAATCAAGCCCAGGTAGCTTACAATATACAACGTATTCATTAAAAGAAACCCGAGAATTGAATGTTTATTATCTGATTGGTACAACGTTTTGGTCACTTTTGCGTGTACATAGCTTAAAACCATCCATAGTATAGATCCTAAAGCATGAATATGAATGTTTTAACAAAAATATCCATTTCAAAAATAGGAAAATATGACTTTATTTTTGTAAAAAATCATATAAATATTTACTTCAGCGCCCGAATTTCGTACTTCTTCTTCATATATTAGCTAAAAGAAAACCTTGCAACAAGAAAATAGCTATTTCAAGTGTGGTCGGTATTCTAGAATCCAGCCCACGTAGCTTACAATATACAACGTATTCATCAAGAATAGGTAAAATCTGACTTTATTTTTGTAATATATCTTATAAATATTTGCTTCCGCGCCCGAATTTTATAATTCATCATCAAATGTTAGCTAAAAGAAAACATTGCAACAAGAAAATTGCTATTTCAAGTGTGGTAGGTATTCTAGAATACAGCCCATGTAGCTTACAATATACAACGTATTAATTTAAATGACACCCGAAAATTGAGTGTTTATTATCTGATTGGTACCACGATTTGGTCACTTTTGCATGTCCAATGCTTAAAACCATCCATAGTATAGATCCTAAAGCATGAAAATGAATGTTTTAACAAAAATATCCATTTCAAGAATAGGTAAAATCTGATATTATTTTTGTCAAAAATCATATAAATATTTGCTTTCGCGCCCGAATTTTATAAATCTACATAATATTTTAGTTTAAAGAAAACATTCCAACAAGAAAATTGCTATTTCGAGTGTGGTAGGTATTCTAGAATCAAGCCCAGGTAGCTTACAATATACAACGTATTCATTAAAAGAAACCCGAGAATTGATTGTTTATTATCTGATTGGTACAACGTTTTGGTCACTTTTGCATGTCCATAGCATAAAACCATCCATAGTATAGATCCTAAAGCATGAATATGAATGTTTTAACAAAAATATCCATTTCAAGAATATGTAAAATCTGACATTATTTTTGTTAAAAATCATATAAATATTTGCTTCCGCGTCCGAATTTTATAATTCTACATCATATTTTAGCTAAAAGAAAACATTGCAACAAGAAAATTGCTATTTCAAGTGTGGTAGGTATTCTAGATTCCAGCCCAGGTAGCTTACAATATACAACGTATTCATTAAAAAGAAACCTGAAAATTGAATGTTTATTATCTGATTGGTACAACGTTTTGGTCACTTTTGCATGTCCAATGCTTAAAACCATCCATAGTATAGATCCTAAAGCATGAAAATGAATGTTTTAACAAAAATATCAATTTCAAGGATAGGTAAAATTTGATATTATTTTTGTCAAAAATCAAATAAATATTTGCTTCCGCGCCTGAATTTTATAAATCTACATTATATTTTAGTTTAAAGAAAAAAATTGCAACAAGAAAATTGCTATTTCAAGTGTGGTAGGTATTCTAGAATCAAGCCCAGGTAGCTTACAATATACAACGTATTCATTAAAAGAAACCCGAGAATTGAATTTTTATTATCTGATTGGTACAACGTTTTGGTCACTTTTGCATGTACATAGCTTAAAACCATCCATAGTATAGATCCTAAAGCATGAATATGAATGTTTTAACAAAAATATCCATTTCAAAAATAGGAAAATATGACTTTATTTTAGTAAAAAATCATATAAATATTTACTTCGGCGCCCGAATTTCATAATTCTTCTTCATATATTAGCTAAAAGAAAACCTTGCAACAAGAAAATAGCTATTTCAAGTGTGGTCGGTATTCTAGAATCCAGCCCACGTAGCTTACAATATACAACGTATTCATCAAGAATAGGTAAAATCTGACTTTTTTTTGTAATATATCGTATAAATATTTGCTTCCGCGTCCGAATTTTATAATTCATCATCAAATGTTAGCTAAAAGAAAACATTGCAACAAGAAAATTGCTATTTCAAGTGTGGTAGGTATTCTAGAATACAGCCCATGTAGCTTACAATATACAACGTATTAATTAAAATGACACCCAAAAATTGAGTATTTATTATCTGATTGGTACCACGTTTTGGTCACTTTTGCATGTCCAATGCTTAAAACCATCCATAGTATAGATCCTAAAGCATGAAAATGAATGTTTTAACAAAAATATCCATTTCAAGAATAGGTAAAATCTGATATTATTTTTGTCAAAAATCATATAAATATTTGCTTCCGCGCCCGAATTTTATAAATCTACATAATATTTTAGTTTAAAGAAAACATTCCAACAAGAAAATTGCTATTTCAAGTGTGGTAGGTATTCTAGAATCAAGCCCAGGTAGCTTACAATATACAACGTATTCATTAAAAGAAACCCGAGAATTGATTGTTTATTATCTGATTGGTACAACGTTTTGGTCACTTTTGCATGTCCATAGCATAAAACCATCCATAGTATAGATCCAAAAGCATGAATATGAATGTTTTAACAAAAATATCCATTTCAAGAATATGTAAAATCTGACATTATTTTTGTTAAAAATCATATAAATATTTGCTTCCGCGTCCGAATTTTATAATTCTACATCATATTTTAGCTAAAAGAAAACATTGCAACAAGAAAATTGCTATTTCAAGTGTGGTAGGTATTCTAGATTCCAGCCCAGGTAGCTTACAATATACAACGTATTCATTAAAAAGAAACCCGAAAATTGAATGTTTATTATCTGATTGGTACAACGTTTTGGTCACTTTTGCATGTCCAATGCTAAAAACCATCCATAGCATAGATCCTAAAGCATGAATATGAATGTTTTAACAAAAATATCTATTTCAAGAATAGGTAAAATCTGACTTAATTTTGGAAAATTTATTATAAATATTTGCTTCCGCGCCCGACTTTTATAATTCTTCATCATATATTAGCTAAAAGAAAACATTGCAACAAGAAAATTGCTATTTTAAGTCTGGTAGGTATTCTAGAATCCAGCCCATGTAGCTTACAATATACAACCTATTCATTAAAATGACACACGAAAATTGAATGTGTGTTATCTGATTGGTACCACGTTTTGGTCACGTATGCATTACTAATGCTTAAAACCATCCATAGTATAGATCCTAAATCATGAATATGAATGTTTTAACAAAAATATTCATTTTAAGAATAGGTCAAATCTGACTAAATTTTTGTAAAAAATCATATAAATATTTGCTTCCGCGCTCGAATTTTATAATTCTTAGTTATATTTTAGCTAAAAAAACCATTGCAACAAGAAAATTGCTATTTCAAATGTGGTAGTTATTATAGAATCCAGCCATGTAGCTTACAATATACGACGTATTCAATAAAATGACACCTGAAAATTGAATGTTAATTATATGATTCGTACCAAGTGTTGATCACTTTTGCACGTCCAATGCTTAAAACCATCCATAGCACAGATCTTAAAGCATGAATATGAATGTTTTAACATAAATATCCATTTCAAGAATAGGTAAAATCTGAGTTAATTTTTGTAAAAAATCATATAAATATTTGCTTCCGCGCCTGAATTTTATAATTCTTCATCATATTTTAGCTAAAAGAAAACATTGCAACAAGAAAATTGCTATTTCAAGTGTTGTAGGTATTCTAGAATCCAACCTATGTAGCTTACAATATACAACGTATTCATTAAAATGACACCCGAAAATTTAATGTTTATTATCTGAGTGGTGCCTCGTTTTGGTCACTTTTGCATGTCCAATGCTTGAAACCATCCATAGTACAGATCCTAATGCATTACAATGAATGTTTTAACAAAAATATACATTTCAAGAATAGGTAAAATATGACTTTATTTTTGTAAAAAATCATATAAATATTTGCTTCCGCGCCCGAATTTCATAATTTTTCTTCATATATTAGCTAAAAGAAAACATTGCAACAAGAAAATTGCTATTTCAAGTGTGGTAGGTATTCTAGAATACAGCCCATGTTGCTTACAATATACAACGTAATCATTAAAATGACACCCGAAAATTGAATGTTTATTATCTGATTGGTACCACGTTTTGGTCACTTTTGCATGTCTAATACTAAAATTATTCATAGTATAGATACTAAAGCATGAATATGAATGTTTTAACAAAAATATCCATTTCAAGTATAGGTAAAGTCTGACTTTATTTTTGTAAATAATTATATAAATATTTGCTTTCGGGCTTGAATTTTATAATTCTTTATCATATTTTAGCTAAAAGAAAATATTGCAACAAGAAAATTGCTATTTCAAGTGTGGTAGGTATTCTAGAATCCAGCCCATGTAGCTTAAAATATACAACGTATTCGTTAAGAATAGGTAAAATCTGACTTTAATTTTGTAACACATCATATAAATATTTGCTTCCGCGAACGAATTTTAAAATTCTTAATTATATTTTAGCTAAAAAAAACATTGTAACAAGAAAATTGCTATTTGAAGTGTGGTAGGTATTCTAGAATCAAGCCCATGTAGCTTAGAATATACTACGTATTCATGAAGAATAGATAAAATCTGACTTTATTTTTGTAAAAATCATATATATAATTGCTTTCGCGCCCCAATTTTATAATTCTTTATCATAATTTAGCTGAAAGAAAACATTGCAACAAGAAAATTGCTATATCAAGTGTGGTAGGTATTTTAGAATTCAGCCTATGTAGCTTACAATATACAACCTATTCATCAAGAAAAGGTAAAATCTGACTTTATTTTTGTATAAAATCATATAAATATTTGCTTTCGCGACCGAATTTTATAATTCTTCATCACATTTTAGCTAAAAGAAAACATTGCAACAAGAAAATTGCTATTTCAAGTGTGATAGGTATTCTAGAATCTAACCCATGTAGCTTACAATATACAACGTATTCATCAAGAAAATGTAAAATCTGACTTTATTTTTGTGAAAAATCATATAAATATTTGCTTCCGCGACCGAATTTTATAATTTTCTTCATATTTAAGCTCAAAGAAAACATTGCAACAAGAAAATTGTTATTTCAAGTGTGGTAGGTATTCTAGAATGCAGCCCATGTGGCTTACAATATACAACGTATTCATCAAGAATAGGTAAAATCTGACTTTATTTATGTAAAAACTTATATAAATATTTGCTTCCGTGCCCGAATTTTATAATTCTTTACCATATTTTAGCTAAAAGAAAACATTGCTATAAGAAAATTGCTATTTCAAGTGTGGTAGGTATTCTAGAATCCAGCCCATGTAGCTTACAATATACAACATAATCATTAAAATGACACCCGAAAATTGAATGTTTATTATCTGATTGGTACCACGTTTTGGTCACTTTTGCATGTCTAATACTAAAATTATCCATAGTATAGATACTAAAGCATGAATATGAATGTTTTAACAAAAATGTTAATTTCAAGTATAGGTAAAGTCTGACTTTATTTTTGTAAATAATTATATAAATATTTGCTTTCGTGCTTGAATTTTATAATTCTTTATCATATTTTAGCTAAAAGAAAATATTGCAACAAGAAAATTGGTATTTCAAGTGTGGTAGGTATTCTAGAATCCAGCCCATGTAACTTACAATATACAACGTATTCATTAAAATGACACCCAAAAATTAAATGTTTATTATCTGATTGGTACCACGTTTCGGTCACTTTTGCATGTCCAATGCTTAAAACCATCCATAGTATAGATCCTAAAGCATGAATATCAATGTTTTAACAAAAATATCCATTTCAAGAATAGGTAAAATCTGATTTTATTTTTGTAAAAAATCATATAAATATTTGCTTCCGCGACCGAATTTTATAATTTTCTTCATATTTTAGCTCAAAGAAAATATTGCAACAAGAAAATTGTTATTTCAAGTGTGGTAGGTATTCTAGAATGCAGCCCATGTAGCTTACAATATACAACGTATTCATCAAGAATAGGTAATATCTGACTTTATTTATGTAAAAACTCATATAAATATTTGCTTTCGCGCCCGAATTTTATAATTCTTTATCATATTTTAGCTAAAAGAAAACATTGTAACAAGAAAATTGCTATTTCAAGAGTGGTAGGTATTCTAGAATCCAGCCCATGTAGCTTACAATATGCAACGTATTCATTAAAATGAGACCCGAAAATTGAATTTTTATTATCTGATTGGGACCACGTTTTGGTCACTTTTGCATGTCCAATGCTAAAATTATCCATAGCATAGATCCTAAAGCATGAATATGAATGTTTTAACAAAAATATCCAATTTTATAATTTTTTATCATATTTTAGCTAAAAGAAGACAGTCTTGTATCGACTGTCCTCGCGATCTTTTGCTCGGGGTATTTAAGTAAAACAGTTTATTCTAGAATATTCTTCGATTCTTCTCGAAATCAGAACAATGGGGAGCGGACGGAAGTGTTCTGACCTCTAGCGGTCGCCGCCCGCGCCGCCTCCCACGCTGCGATCCTGGGTTCGCTATATTGCCCCCTCCTTAAGACTGTTTCGTCCCGGAACAGTTCGTTATGACGAAATCTGCATGCATCACCCTTGGTGCATCTGGAAGTCTTGAAGAAGTAACAGTCGACGGTCTGTTTGAGCTCTTCTTGCCGGTAGAGTTGAAGCTGCAGACTACAATTTCCACTCCGGCCTATCTTCGGAATTGCCAGCTTCATGATGTCGTTCTTCAAAATATGGTTCTTCATATCGCACAACGAGTCCCATAAACTGCGATATGACGGCTTCTGATATGAGTATTGTTTGGTAACCAGGTAGTAAAGGTACCGCTTGTTTTCTACGTTATCATCCTTCAGTTGTAGCGTTTTTCCGACAGTTGGACGTTGGTTGGCCAGTTCTTGTACTCGTCCAAATTTTATTTTAAAAACTGAAGCGATGCCTCGGGACATTTTAATATCTTTCGCTACACAGTGAGCGAGGGAATATTCTGGGGACACGGTGAACAGATCTCGTTTTTCTTCTCGTGTCACGCCGTACAGTGCTTTGTGACCAGTGGGATAGCTTTCCATAAAGTCTTCAAATGTAGGTTCCTCAGGTACAACCCGGCGAACCGTCGCTCCACGATGATCGTCAAAGTTATCACCAGCAAAAGGGGCTAACCGATTGAAGTGGACTATTCTCGGCTTTCCATTAGGTGTTTTCCTAATTCTGTAGACCACATCATTTATTTTTTTGATGATCTCGTAAGGACCTTCCCAATTCCTTTGCAGCTTGGGCGATAAGCCGCGACGTCTTTGTGGATTATAAAGCTACACCAAATTTCCAAGTTGATAACCACCTTTCTCAGCCTTGACGTCATACTGGTCCTTCATCCGATCGCTGGCACCTTGAATGGTTGTACGGACTTGTTCATGGATGTCATTCATTCGTCTCCGTAAGTCCGTCACATAGTCCTCCCCGGCAAGATCTTCACCGGGTTTACTGCCAAATATCAGGTCGCATGGTAAGCGCAACTCCCGCCCGAATAAGATGTTTGCTGGTGTCTGCCCTGTTGTCTCATGCACGGATGAACGGTAAGCCAACAAGAACAGATGAAGATGTCCGTCCCAGTCCCGTTGATGGTTAGAGACTACCTTTGACAAATACCGATTTATTGTTCTATTCATCCGTTCAACCATGCCATCAGACTGCGGGTGTAATGCAGTAGTTCTGGTTTTCTTTATTCCTAATATCATACAGATATTTTGGAACAGAGCAGACTCGAAATTCCTTCCTTGGTCGGAATGTATCTCTCGCGGTACTCCAAATCGGCAGATGCATTCTTTTACCAAGACTTCAGCAACCGTTACGGCTTCCTGGTTGGGTAATGGATATGCTTCGACCCACTTAGTAAAGTAGTCCATTACCACTACTATGTATTTATTTCTATCATCAGTTTCGGGGAATGGTCCGGCCACGCCAATCGCAATGCGTTCAAAGGGACTTCCAACGTTATATTGGCGCATAGGAGCTCTTCTTTTCCTATGTGGCCTGTTACTTCCCGCGCAGACCACACATTTCTTGCACCACTCTTTAACATCTTCTTTGCAATTTACCCACTAAAATCGTTGGCGCAATCTCTCAAGGGTTTTATTTACTCCAAAATGTCCAGATCCGTCGTGGATCTCCTCCAATACTTCCGGTACTCTATTTCTAGGGATTATCAGCTGAGTTCTACTCTCTGTACCTTTAGTATTCTCTATGACACGTTTCAGGAGGCCCTCTTCAACAACAATAGAGTCCCGCTGCGCCCAGTACGATTTTACACTTTGTGAGTGTCGTGCAACATCTTCCCAAACTGGTCTGCTATCTCCCCGTTTCCAATCCAGTATGATTTTTAAGTCCGAGTCATTCTCTTGGTCCTTGCGAAGGTCTTCCGTTTGCCAACTATCATTCACTACTGTTGTTCTAGCGATGGTAGAGAGTTTTTCCTCTAGGCGACTGCAATGCTTGCATTCGTCTTGGCTTGTACCTGCTCGATGCTCAATAACAAAGTTATATTCTTGCAATCTTTCAATCCATCTAGCTGCCTGACCTTCAGGACTCTTAAATTGTAGTAGCCATTTGAGAGCAGCGTGGTCAGTTCTTACAAGAAATCTTCTACCGTACAAATATTTGTAGAAGTGCTCCACGGATTTCACGACTGCCAAAAGTTCTTTTCTGGTGACGCAATAATTCCTCTCTGGTTTTGACAAGGTCTTACTAAAATAGGCAATAACCTTCTCTTGTCCGTCTTGTATCTGGGAAAGAACGCCACCAATTCCAACGTTGCTGGCATCTGTATCTAGAACGAATTCTCCTTCTGGTAAAAGATAACATAGGACAGGTGCGCTTGTCAAGGAATATATAAGTTGTTTGAACGCAACTTGACAGTCCATCTTCCAGATAAATTTTCTGCCTTCATCAGTAAGCCTTGTCAATGGCTTCGCTATGTTGACAAATCCAGGTACATAACGTCGGTAGTATGTACAGAGACCAAGGAAACTTCTCAATTCATGTTTATCCCTCGGCACTGGCCAGTCACTGACAGCCCTTATTTTCTCCGGGTCAACTGCAATACCCTTACCAGAAACTATGTGTCCAAAATAATGAACTTCTTTTTGAAATAAGTGACACTTCTTTGGACTGAGTTTCAGGTTAGCATTCTTCAATCTTTGGAAAACCTCTTCCAAGTTCTTCATGTGGTCCTCGAACGTTTTTCCTACCACAATAATATCGTCGAGGTAAACCAAACATGTTTTCCATGACATTCCAGCCAACACATTTTCCATAAGTCGTTCAAATATTGCAGGGGCATTGCAGAGCCCAAATGGCATAACAGTAAATTGTCACAGACCGGAACCGATGGTAAATGCCATCTTTTCTTTGTCTCTTGGATCTAAATCCACTTGCCAGTATCCGCTCTTTAGATCAAGAGTAGAGAAGATCTTTGATCCTGCCAATGTGTCCAATGTATCGTCTATTCGAGGTAGCGGGTAGCTATCCTTCTTCGTCACGTTGTTAAGTTGACGTTAATCGACGCAAAATCTTGTAGAGCCATCCTTCTTCTTCACTAGCACCACTGGTGAAGCCCATGGACTGCTTGAAGGTTCAATCACACCTTTCGTCCTCATGTCCTCTATAACTTCTTCTGCTTCTTCCCGCTTCGCCAGTGGTAATCTTCTTGCTGTTTGGCGGATGGGTCTTGCGTCTCCGGTGTCTATTTTATGATGGACTACATTGGTTCTTCCTTTGTCCTTCTTGTCCAATTGGAACACATCTTGATAGTTGGCAATTAAACCCTTAGCCTTGGTTTTCTGGTCGATGGTCAAGTCCTGGAACGATGTTGACAGCTCCTTCAACAGAATATCTGGAACTGCACAGGATGTGTTGTCTTTGGCCGTCACAGCTCGAATAATCGATGATACCGTTGAGCATTCTCCTACTATGGTACCTCTCTTCAGTATAACGGGATAAAAATTTATGTTCATTACTCGAACTGGGATAACCTTGTCGGTTTTGAGCAAGGCTTTTCCAATTACAACTCCAGTCCCAGTTTTGGCATCATCGTTTTTCGGCTGGAGCATGACAATGTTTCCCTCACAGAAGCTACCCTCTAGCTGTGCTTCCACGATTGATTCACTTCGTTCTGGGAGGGTTACATCTTCCGTTATTAATACTCGCATGGCATTGTCGGCTCGTGGATTTAATACCAATTCTTCATCATTGACCATCATCACCCCATTCTTCAGGTCAAGTTTAAATCCATGCTTTTTCATAATGTCCATGCCGAGAATGAATTCATCTTCTATATCAGCTACCAGCACACGATGTTTAATGCACGTTTTTCCAACAGTGATGCTCAGATCTATTTCTCCAGATGCGGTAGCTTGTTCTCCGGTGGCTGTGCGTATCTGCCACTTTGTTGGAAGTAGGTGTTTTCTGCATATTTCTCTTGCTACGTCGGGTCTGATTATTGTTTTTGTCGCACCCGTATCCAACAACATTTTAAGCGGCCTTCTGTCGATAGAGCCGTCTACATAGACGCTATTAGCTTGATGATGTAGGGATGCGACATAACTAATGGATTCTGGGGCTACTAGATTACGGGTCGACGATTGCCCCTTCGCATCAACCCGACTTAGTTTCCCGACTCCTTTTCATCTTTTCTTGGTTCTGCTTTCTTCTGCTGTTTTCTGCAGAGCCTTTGCGGGTGACCTAATTCGCCGCAATTCCACCAGCCGAGTTTCTTTCTTCCAGCAGTATTAATTTCAGACGTAATTCGTCTTATCTTGTCTTCTAGATCTTCGGTGTCTTCGGGCCTCTCAGCATCGATATTTCGGTGAAGTGTAAAATTGATTAAAACACTAATATTTATATAACTAAGCTTAATTAAAGAAATATGAAATATAAAGAATAATGAAAAATAACTAACACTAAGAATTAACAAATATAAACACTAATTTACGACTAACATATATCAATAAAGACTTAAACACTAAGATACTTTATTTAAATATATATATATATAGTGATATAAATATAATATTTATATCACTCTTTATTTATTTATATCACCATGTGTTCACTACCCGTATCGATACAAGACTGTCCTCGCGATTGTAGAATATTCTTCGATTCTTTATGAAATCAAAACAATGGGGAGCGGACGGACGTGTTCTGACCTGTTCGCTAGCGGTCGCCGCCCGCGCCGCCGCCCGCGCCTCGATCCTGGGTTCGCTACAATATCATATAAATATTTGCTTCCGCGCTCGAAATTTATAATTCTTAGTCATATTTTAGCTAAAAGAAACCATTGCAACAAGAAAATTGCTATTTCAAGTGTGGTAGTTATTATAGAATCCAGCCATATAGCTTACAATATACAACGTATTCAATAAAATGACACCCGAAAATTGAATGTTAATTATATGATTCGTACCAAGTGTTGGTCACTTTTGCACGTCCAATGCTTAAAACCATCCATAGCACAGATCCTAAAGCAAAAAGAAAATTGCTATTTCAAGTGTTGTAGGTATTCTAGAATCCAGCCTATGTAGCTTACAATATACAACGTATTCATTAAAATGACACCCGAAAATTTAATGTTTATTATCTAAAAAGTGCCTCGTTTTGGTCACTTTTGCATGTCCAATGCTTGAAACCATCCATAGTACAGATCCTAATGCATTAATATGAATGTTTTAACAAAAATATACATTTCAAGAATAGGTAAAATATGACTTTATTTTTGTAAAAAATTATATAAATATTTGCTTCCGCGCAAGAATTTCATAATTCTTCTTCATATATTAGCTAAAAGAAAACATTGCAAAAAGAAAATAGCTATTTCAAGTGTGGTAGGTATTCTAGAATCCAGCCCACGTAGCTTACAATATACAACGTATTCATCAAGAATAGGTAAAATCTGACATAATTTTTGTAAAATATCTTATAAATGTTTGCTTCCGCGCCCGAATTTTATAATCCATCATGAAATGTTAGCTAAAAGAAAACATTGCAACAAGAAAATTGCTATTTCAAGTGTGGTAGGTATTATAGAATAAAGCCCATGTAGCTTACAATATACAACGTATTCATTAAAATTATACCCGAAAATTTAATGTTTATTATCTAAGTGGTGCCTCGTTTTGGTCACTGTTGCATGTTCAATGCTTAAAACCATCCATAGTATAGATCCTAAAGCATGAATATGAATGTTTTAACAAAAAATATCCATTTCAAGAATAGATAAATTTGACTTAATTTTTGTAAAAAATTAAATAAATATTTGCTTTCGCGCCCGAATTTATAATTCTTCATTATAGTTTAACTAAAAGGAAACATTGCAACATAAAAATTGCTATTTTAAGTGTGGTAGGTATTCTAGAATCCAGCCCATGTAGCTTACAATATGCAACGTACTCATTAAAATGACATTCGAAAATTAAATGGTTATTATCTGATTGGTACCACGTTTTGGTCACTTTTGCATGTCCAATGCTTAAAACCATCCTTAGTACAGATCCTTATGCATTAATATGAATGTTTTAACAAAAATATCCATTTCAAGAATAGGTAAAATATGATTTAATTTTTGTAAAAAATATATAAATATTTGCTTCAGCGCCCAAATTTCATAATTCTTATTCATATATTAGCTAAAAGAAAACATTGCAACAAGAAAATAGCTATTTCAAGTGTGGTAGGTATTCTAGAATCCAGCCCACGTAGCTTACAATATACAACGTATTCATTAAGAATAGGTAAAATCTGACATTATTGTTGTAAAAAATCAAATAAATATTTGCTTCCGCGCCCGAATTTTATAATTCTTCATCATATTTTAGCTAAAGGAAAACTTTGCAATAAGAAAATTGCTATTTCAGGTGTGGTAGGTATTCTAGAATCGAGCCTTTGTAGCTTACAATATACAACGTAGTCTTAAAATGACACCCGAAAATTTATTATTTATTATCTAATTGGTACCACGCTTTAGTCACTATTGCAAGTCCAATGCTTAAAGCCATACATAGTATAGATCCTAAAGCATGAATATGAATGTTTTAACAAAAATATCCATTTCAAGAATAGGTAATTTCTGACATTATTATTGTCAAAAGTCATATAAATATTTGCTTCCGCGCCTAAATTTTATAATTCTTCATCATATGTTAGGTAAATGAAAACAATGCAACAAGAACATTGCTATTTCATGTGTGGTAGGTATTCTAGAATCCATCCCATGAATCTTACAATATACAACGGATTTATTAATATGACACCCGAAAATTGAATGTTTATAATCTGATTGGTACCACATATTGGTCACTTTTGCATGTCCAATGCTTAAAACCATCAATAGTATAGACCCTAAAGCATAAATATGAATGTTTTAACAAAAATATCCATTTCAAGAGTAGGTAAAATCTGACATTATTTTTGTCAAAAATCATATAAATATTTGCTTCCGCGCCTGAATTTTATAATTCTTCAATATATGGTAGCTAAAAGAAAACATTGCAACAAGAAAATTGCTATTTCATGTGTGTTAAATATTTTAGAATCCATCCCATGTAGCTTACAATATACAACGTATTCATTAATATGACACCCAAAAATTAAATGTTTATTATCTGATTGGTACCATGTTTTAGTCACTTTTGCATGTCCAGTGTTAAAATTATGAATAGTATAGATCCTAAAGCATGAATATGAATGTTTTAACAAATATATCCATTTTAAGAATAGGTAAAATCTGTCTTTATTTTTGTAAAAAATTATTTAAATATTTGCTTCCGCACCCGTATTTTATAATTCTTCATCCTATTTTAGCTTAAAGAAAACATTACAACAAGAAAATTGCTATTTCAAGTGTGGTAGATATTCTAGAATCTAGCCCACGTAGCTTACAATGTACAACGTATTCATTAAAATGACACTAAAAAATTGAATGTTTAATATCTGACTGGTACAACGTTTTAGTCACTTTTGCATGCCCAATGCTCAAAACTATCCATGGTATAGATTCTAAAGCATGATTATGAATGTTTTAACAAAAATATTCATTTCAAGAATAGGTAAAATCTGAATTTATTTTTGTAAAAAATCATATAAATATTTGCTTCCGCGCCCGAAATTTATAATTCTTCATCATATTTTAGCAAAAAGAAAACATTGCAACAAGAAAATTGCTATTGCAAGCGTGGTAGGTATTCTAGAATCCAGCCCATGTAGCTTACAATATACAACGTATTTATCAAGAATATGTAAAATCTAACTATATTTTTGTAAAAAATCATATAAATATTTGCTTCCGCGCCCGAATTATATAATTCTTCGTTATATAGTAACTAAAAGAATTCATTGCAACAAGAAAATTGCTATTGCAAGTGTGGTAGGTATTTTAGAATCCAGCCCATGTAGCTTACAATATACAACGTATTCATTAAAATGACACCCGAAAATTTAATGTTTATTATCTTAGTAGTACCAAGTTTTGGTCACTTTTGCATGTCCAATGCTTAAAACTATCCATAGCATAGATCCTAAAGCATGAATAGGAATTTTTTAACAAGAATATCCATTTTAAGAATAGGTAAAATATGACTTAATTTTTGTAAAATATCATATAAATATTTGCTTCCGCGCCCGACTTTTAATTCTTTATTATATTTTAGCTAAAAGAAAACATAGCAACAAGAAAATTGCTATTTTAAGTGTGGTAGGTATTCTAGTATTCAGCCCATGTAGCTTACAATATACAACGTATTCATTAAAATGACACCTAAAAATTTAATGTTTATTATCTGATTGGTATCACGTTTTGGTCACTTTTGTATGTCCAATGCTATAATTATTTATTGTATAGATCGTAAAGCATGAATATGAATGTTTTAACACATATATCTATTTCAAGAATAGGTAAAATCTGGTTTTATTTTTGTAAAAAAATATATACATATATGCTTCCGCACCCGAAATTTATAATTCTTAATCAAATTTAAGCAGAAAGAAAACATTGCAACAAGAAAAATGCTATTTCAAGTGTGGTAAGTATTTTAGAATCCAGCCCATGTAGCTTACAATATGCAACGTATTCATCAAGAATAGTTAAAATCTGACTTTATTTTTGTAAAAATTCATATAAATATTTGCTTCCGCGCCCGAATTTTATAATTCTTCATCATATTTTAGCTAAAAGAAAACATTGCAACAAGAAAATTGCTATTTCAAGTGTGGTAGTTATTCTAGAATCCAGCCTATGCAGCTTACAATATACAACCTATTCATCAAGAATAGGTAAAATCTGACTTTATTTTTGTAAAATATCATATAAGTATTTGCTTCCGCGCCCGAATTTTATAAATCTTCATAATATTTTAGCTAAAAGAAAACATTGCAACAAGAAAATTGCTATTTCAAGTGTGGTAGGTATTCTAGAATCCGGCCCATGTAGCTTACAATTTACAACGTTTTCATTCAAATGACACCTGAAAATTAAATGTTTATTATCTGATTGGTACCACGTTTTGGGCACTTTTGCATGTCCAATGCTAAAATTATCCTTATTATAGATCCTACAACATGAATAAGAATGTTTTAACAAAAGTATCCATTTCAAGAATAGGTAAAATCGGACTTTATTTTTGTCAAAAATCATATATATATTTGTTTCCGCGCCTGAATATTATAATTCTTTATCATATTTTAGCTTAAAGGAAACATTGCAACAAGAAAATTGCTATTTCAAGTGTGGTAGGTATTGTAGAATCCAGCCCATGTAGCTTACAATATACAACGTGTTCATCAAGAGTAGGTGAAATCTGACTTTATTTATGAAAAAAAATCATATAAATATTTGCTTTCGCGCCCGAATTTTATAATTTTTCGTCATATTTTAGCTAAAAGAAAACATTGCAAAAAGAAAATTGCTATTGCAAGTGTGGTAGGTATGCTAGAATCCAGCCCATGTAGCTTACAATATACAACGTATTCATTAAAATGACACACGAAAATTAAATGTTTATTATCTGATTGGTACTACGTTTTGGTCACTTCTGCATGTCCAATGCTTGAAACCATCCATAGTATAGATCCTAAAGCATGAATATGAATGTTTTAACAAAAATATCCATTTCAAGAATAGGTAAAATCTGACTTTATTTTTGTAAAAACTTATATAAATATTTGCTTCCGCGCCAGAATTTTATAACTCTTTATCATATTTTAGCTAAAAGAAAACAATGCAACAAGCAAATTGCTATTTCAAGTGTGGTAGGTATTCTAGAATCCAGCCCATGTAGCTTACAATATATAACGTATTCATCAAGGAAAGGTAAAATCTGACATTTATTTTTGTAAAAAATCCTATAAATATTTGCTTCCGCCCCCGAATTTTATAATATTTTATCATATTTTAGCTAAAAGAAGACATTGCAACAAGAAAATTCCTATTTCAAGTGTGGTAGGTATTCTAGAATCCAGGCCGTGTAGCTTACAATATATAACGTATTCATCAAGAATAGGTAAAATATGACTTTATTTTTGTAAAAATTATATAAATATTTGCTTCCGCGCCCAAATATTATAATTCTTTATCATATTTTAGCTAAAAGAAAACATTAAAACCAAAAAATTGCTATTTCAAGTGTGGTGGGTATTCTAGAATCCAGCCCAAGTAGCTTAAAATTTACAACGTATTCATTAAAATGACACTCGAAAATTAAATTTTTATTATCCGATTGGTACAAACGTTTTGGTTACTTTTGCATGTCCAATGCTTAAAACCATCCGAAATATAGATACTAAAGCATGAATATGAATGTTTTAATAAAAATATCCATTTCAAGAATAGGAAAATCTGACTTTATTTTTGTAAAAAATCATATAAATATTTCCTTCCGCGCCCGAATTTTATAATTCCTTATCATATATTAGCTAAACGAAAACATTGCAACAAGAAAATTGCTATTTCAAGTGAGGTAGGTATTTTAGAATCCAGCCCATGTAGCTTACAATATACAACGTATTCATCAAGAATAGATAAAATATGACTTTATTATTGTGAAAAATTATATAAATATTTGCTTCCGCGCCCGAATATAATAATTCTTTATCATATTTTAGCTAAAAGAAAACATTGCAACAAAAAAATAGCTATTGCAAGTGTGGTAGGTATGCTAGAATCCAGCCCATGTAGCTTAAAATATACAACATATTCATTAAAATGACACCCGAAAATTGAATGTTTATTATCTGATTGGTACCACATTTTGGTCACTTTTGCATGTCCAATGCTTAAAACCATCCATAGTATAGATAATAAAACATTGATATGAATGTTTTAACAAAAATATCCAATTTAAGAATAGGTCAAATCTGACTTTATTTTTGTAAAAAATCATATAAATATTTGGTTCCGCGCCCGAATTTTATAATTCTTCATCATATTTTAGCTAAAAGAATACATTACAATAAGAAAAATGCTATTTCAAGTGTGGTAGGTATTCTAGAATCCAGCCCATGTAGCTTACAATATACAACGTATTCATCAAAATGACACCCGAAAATTAAATGTTTATTATCTGATTGGTACCACGTTTTGGTCACTTTTGCATGTCCAATGATTAAAAATTTCCATAGTATAGATAATAAAACATTAATATGAATGTTTTAACAAAAATATCCAATTTAAGAATAAATCAAATCTGACTTTATTTTTGTAAAAAAACATATAAATATTTGGTTCCGCGCCCGAAATTTATAATTCTTCATCATATTTTAGCTAAAAGAATACATTACAACAAGAAAAATGCTATTTCAAGTGTGGTAGGTATTCTAGAATCCAGCCCATGTAGCTTACTATATACAACGTATTCATCAAAATGACACCCGAAAATTGAATGTTTATTATCTGATTGGTACCACGTTTTGGTCACTTTTGCATGTCCAATGCTTAAAAATTTCCATTAGTATAGATACTAAAACATTAATATGAATGTTTTAACAAAAATATCCAATTTAAGAATAGATCAAATATGACTTTATTTTTGTAAAAAATCATATAAATATTTGGTTCCGCGCCCGAATTTTATAATTCTTTATCATATTTTAGCTAAAAGAATACATTGCAACAAGAAAACTGATACTTCAAGAGTGGTAGGTATTCTAGAATCCAGCCCATGTAGCTTACAATAAACAACGTATTCATTAAAATGACACCCGAAAATTGAATGTTTATTATGTGACTGGTACCATGTTTTGGTCACTTTTACTTGTTTAATGCTTAAATCCATCTATAGTATAGATCCTAAAGTATGAATATGATTATTTTAACAAAAATATCAATTTCAAGAATAGGTAAAATCTGACTTAATTTATGTAAAAAATCATATAAATATTTGCTTCCGCGCCCGAATTTTATAATTCTTTATTATATTTTGGCTAAAAAGAAACATTGCAACAAGAAAATTGCTATTTCAAGTGTGGTAGGTATTCTAGAATCCAGCCCATGTAGCTTACAATATACAACGTATTCATCAAGAATAGGTAAAATCTGACTTTATTTTTATAAAAAATCATATAAATATTTGCTTCCACGCCCGAATTTTATAATTTTTCATCATATTTTAGTTTATAGAAAACATTGCAACAAGAAATTTGCTATTTCAAGTGTGGTAGGTACTCTAATATCCAGCCCATGTAGCTTACAATATACAACGTATTTATCAAAAATAGGTAAAATTTGAATTTATTTTTTCAAAAATTATACAAATATTTGCTTCCTCGCCCGAATTTATAATTCTTTATTATGTTTAAGCTAAAACAAAACATTGCAACAAGATAATTGCTATTTTAAGTGTGGTAGGTATTCTAGAATCCAGCCCATGTAGCGTACAATTTACAACGTATTCATTAAAATGACACCCAAAAATGGAATGTTTATTATCTGATTGGTACCACGTTTTGGTGACTTTTGCATGTCCAATGCTTAAAACCATCCATAGTATTGATCCTAAAGCATGAATATGAATGTTTTAACAAAAATATCCATTTTAAGAATAGGTAAAAACTGACTTTATTTTTGTAAAAAATTATATAAATATTTGCTTCTGCGCCAGAATTTTATAACTCTTTATCATATTTTAGCTAAAAGAAAACATTGCAACAAGCAAATTGCTATTTCAAGTGTGGTAGGTATTCTAGAATCCAGCCCATTTAGCTTACAATATATAACGTATTCATCAAGGAAATGTAAAATCTGACATTATTTTTGTAAAAAATCCTATAAATATTTGCTTCCGCGCCCGAATTTTATAATATTTTATCATATTTTAGCTAAAAGAAGACATTGCAACAAGAAAATTGCTATTTCAAGTGTGGTAGGTATTCTAGAATCCAGCCCGTGTATCTTACAATATATAACGTATTCATCAAGAATAGGTAAAATATGACTTTATTTTTGTAAAAAATTATATAAATATTTGCTTCCGCGCTCGAATATTATAATTCTTTATCATAATTTAGCTAAAAGAAAACATTAACACCAAAAAATTGCTATTTCAAGTGTGGTAGGTATTCTAGAATCCAGCCCAAGTAGCTTACAATTTCCAACGTATTCATTAAAATGACACTCGAAAATTAAATTTTTATTATTTGATTGGTACAACGTTTTGGTTACTTTTGCATGTCCAATGCTTAAAACCATCCGAAGTATAGATACTAAAGCATGAATATGAATGTTTTAACAAAAATATCCATGTCAAGAATAGGAAAATCTGACTTTATTTTTGTAAAAAATCATATAAATATTTGCTTCCACGCCCGAATTTTATAAATCCTTATCATATTTTAGCTAAACGAAAACAGTGCAACAATAAAATTGCTATTTCAAGTGAGGTAGGTATTTTAGAATCCAGCCCATGTAGCTTACAATATACAACGTATTCATCAAGAATAGGTAAAATATGAATTTATTATTGTGACAAATTATATAAATATTTGCTTCCGCGCCCGAATATAATAATTCTTTATCATATTTTAGCTAAAAGAAAACATTGCAACAAAAAAATTGCTATTGCAAGTTTGGTATTTATGCTAGAATCCAGCCCATGTAGCTTACAATTAATATACAACGTATTCATTAAAATGACACTCGAAAATTTAATTTTTATTATCTGATTGGTACCCACGTTTTGGTCACCTTTGCATGTCCAATGTTTAAAACCATCCATAGTATAGATCCTAAAGCATGAATATGAATGTTTTAACAAAAATATCCATTTCAAGAATAAGTAAATTCTAACTTTATTTTTGTAAAAAATCATATAAATGTTTTCTTCCGAACCCGAATTTTATAATTCTTTATCATATTTTCGCTAAAAGAAAACATTGCAACAAAAAATTTCTATTTCAAGTGTGGTAGGAATTCTAGAATCCAGCCCATGTAGCTTACAATTTACAACGTATTCATTAATATGACACCCGAAAATTGAATGTTTATTATCTGATTGGTACCACGTTTTTGTCACTTTTGCATGTCCTAAGCTTAAAATCATCCATAGTATAGATCCTAAAGCATGAATATGAATGTTTACAAAAATATCCATTTCAAGAATAGGTAAAATCTCACATTATTTTTGTAAAAAATCAAATAAATATTTGCTTCCGCGCCCAAATTTTACAATTTTTCATCATTTTTTAGATAAAAGAAAACATTGTAACAAGAAAATTGCTATTTCAAGTGTGGTAGGTATTCTAGAATCCAACCCATGTAGCTTACAGTATACAACGTATTCATCAAGAAAAGGTAAAATCTGACTTTATTTTTGTAAAAAATCATATAAATATATGCTTCCGTGCCCGAATTTTATAATTCTGAAACATATTTTAGCCAAAAGAAAACATTGCAACAAGAAAATTGCTATTTCAAGTGTGGTAGGTATTCTAGAATCAAGCCCATGTTACTTTCTATATACAACGTATTCATTAAAATGACACTCGAAATATGAATGTTTATTATCTGATTCGTACTACGATTTGGTCACTTTTGCATGGCTAATGCTAAAATTATCTATAGTATAGGTCCTAAAGCAAGAATATGAATGTGTTACCAAAAATATCCATATCAAGAATAGGTAAAATCTGACTTTATTTTTGTAAAAAATCATAAAAATATTTGCTTTCGCGCACGAATTTTATAATTCTTCATCATATTTTAGCTAAAAGAAAACATTGCAACAAGAAATTTGTTATTTTAAGTGTGGTAGTTATTCTATAATCCAGCCCATGTAGCTTACAATATACAACGTATTCATCAAGAATAGGTAAAATCTGACTTTATTTTTGTAATAAATCATATAAATATTTGCTTTTGCGCCCGAATTTTATAATTCTACATCATATTTTAGCTAAAAGAAAACATTGCAAGAAGAAAATTGCTATTTCAACTGTGGTAGGTATTCTAGAATCCAACCCATGTAGCTTAAAATATACAACGTATTCATCAAAAATAGGTAAAATCTGACTTTATTTTTGTAAAAAATTATATAAATATTAGCTTCCGCGCCCGAATTTTATAATTCTTCATCATATTTTAGCCAAAAGAAAACATTGGAACAAGAAATTAGTTATTTTAATTGTGGTAGATATTCTAGAATCCAGGCCATGTAGCTTACAATATACAACGTATTCATAAAGAATAGGTAAAATCTGGCTTTATTTCTATAAAAAATCATATAAATATTTGCTTCCGCGCCCGAATTTCTTGATCATATTTTAGCTACAAGAAAACATTGCAACAAGAAAATTGCTATTTAAAGTGTGGTAGGTATTCTAAAATCCAGCCCATGTAGCTTATAATACACAACGTATTCATCAAGAAAAGATAAAATCTGACTTTATTTTTGTATAAAATCATATAAATTTTAGCTTCCGCGCCCGAATTTTATAATTTTTCATCATACTTTTGTTAGAAGAAAACATTGCAACAAGAAAATTGCTATTTCAAGTGTGGTAGGTATTCTAGAAGCCAGCCCATGTAGCTTACAATTTACAACGTATTCATTAAAATGACACCCGAAAATTTAATGTTTATTATCTGAGTGGTACCACGTTTTGGTATCTTTTGCATGTCCAATGATAAATTTATCCATAGTATAGATTCTAAAGCATGAATATGAATGTTTTAACAATAATATCCATTTCAAGAATAGGTAAAATCTGACTTTATTTATGTAAAAAATCATATAAATATTTGCTTCCGCGCCCGAATTTTATAATTTTTCATTATATTTTAGCTAAAACAAAACATTGCAACAAGAAAATTGCTATATCAAGTGTGGTAGGTATTCTAGAATCCAGCCCATGTAGCTTACAATATACAACGTATTCATCAAGAAAAGGTAAAATCTGACTATTTTTATAAAAAATCTTATAAATATTTGCTTCCGCTCCCGAATTTTATAATTCTTTATCATATTTTAGCTAAAAGAAAACATTGCAACAAGAAAATTGCTATTTCAAGTGTGGTAGGTATTCTAGAATCCAACCCATGTAGCTTACAATATACAACGTATTCATCAAGAATAGGTAAAATCTGAATTTATTATTGTAAAAAATCATATAAATATTTGCATCCGCGCATGAATTTTATAATTCTTCATCATATTTTAGCTAAAACATTGCAACAAGAAAATTGCTATTTCAAGTGTGATAGGTATTCTAGAATCCAACCTATGTAGCTTACAATATACAACGTATTCATCAAGAAAAGGTAAAATCAGACTTTATTTTTGTAAAAAATCATATAAATATTTGCTTCCGCGCCCGAATTTTATAGTTTTAAATCATATTTTTGCTAAAAGATAACATTGCAACAAGAAAATTGCTATTTCAAGTGTGGTAGGTATTCTAGAATCCAGCCCATGTAGCTTACAATATACAACGTATTCATTAAAATGACACCAGAAAATTTAATGTTTATTATTTTATTGGTACAACGTAATGGTCACATTTGCATGTCCAATGCTAAAATTATCCATATTATAGATCCTAAAGCATGAACATGAATGTTTTAACAAAAATATCCATTTCAGGAATAGGTAAAACCTGACGTAAATTTTGTAAAAAATCATATAAATATTTGCTTCCGCGCCCAAATTTTCTAATTTTTTATCATATTGTTACGGATTTGGTACAAAGTATTTAACAACTTGGGTTCTTTAGATCTTTAATTTGCAAACATACAAAACAGGAAGTATAAACTAACTCGAACAGGATAACTCAAACAAGATAACGCAAAAGGAACTATAACAAACACGAACACAAGAACAACAAACTCGATAACTAACGGATCGTACAGTAATTCGCTTTTTTAATCAGTCGCTTTTCTTCTCCAGTTGTCACTCGTCACTCCCTGTCACTTCTCTTTTCCTCGCCTTCTTGTATCCATATTCTGATAATGGTTTTTAAGCAACCAGGCGACGTAAATGTATCGCGGGTTGTGTAGACATATGTAACACTGCTCCCCCTTTAGATCTGATTGTCCCAATCAGACAATGGTCCCGAATATTTTACCAAGCGGTCGAAATGTACTACTTTCATCTTGGCTCGTGGAGAACGATAAACTACATTGTTTATTCGATGTATAATTTTATAAGGCCCTTCCTATAAAGATTGGAGTTTTGGTGCTTTTCCTTTTATTCTTCTGGGATTATACAACCAAACTTTTTCTCTCTCTTGGAACACGAATCTCTTGGATCTACAGTCATACCTGGTTTTCATACGATCATAGTCTACTTCCAGATTTTGTCGAGCTGTATCTTGTGCAATCTCTAATCGCTTTTGTAGTATTATCACGTATTCTGAGGTAGAAAGAGTTACGTCGTTTGGAACACCGTAGAGTAAGTCACATGGTAGGCGTATTTCTCGCCCCAATAATAGTCTAGATGGTGTCATTTTTGTCATTTCATGAGTTGCTGTTCGATATGACATCAGGAATAGCGGAATTAATGTATCCCAGTTGCATTGGCTTTTGTCAACTGCTTTTCTTAAATATTGCTCTAAAGTTCCAATGAATCGTTCCACCATACCGTCAGATTGGGGATGCAGTGGCGTTGTCCTGGTTTTATTTATTCTTAATTTTTTACACACTTCTTGAAGCAAATTTAGATTCAAAATTACGCCCTTGATCTGAGTGGATTTCTAAAGGTATACCAAAGCGACAAAACACGTCGGAAATCAATACTTCTGCTACGGTAGTTGCTTCTTGATCCGGGATAGGAAATGCTTCCGGCCATTTTGTGAAGTAATCCATAGCTACTAAGATATATTTGTTTCCTTCCGTTGTTTTGGGAAATGGTCCAGCTATGTCGATGGCTATCCTTTCGAATGGAGCACCTACATTATATTTCTGAAGATGCCCTCGATTTCGTTTGGCCGGTCCCTTAGAAGCTGCGCAAACGTCACATTGATGGCACCACTCCTCTACATCTGTCCTACTTTTTAGCCAGTAAAATCAATTACGAATTTTATTTAAAGTTTTATTTATGCCGAGATGTCCCCCTGAATTTCCACTATGCAGCTCTTGTATTACTTCTCGAATCCTTGATTTTGGTAACAGTAGTTGCATTTTGTAAGAATGGCCATCTGCTGCTTCCCATTTCCGTCGGAGTACTCCGTCACAGACGTGCAAAGAGTCCCACTGAGCCCAGTAACTTTTATAAGTACGACTACGATTAGAAATACTTTCCCAAAATGGCCGTTCACCAGTTTCCTTCTCCACGAGTAGCGGGCCAATATCAATATCCTACAGTTGTTCTGTGCGGATGGAGTCATTCTTTCATGGGTCGCCCCGCATAATCGTAACTACGTTAATTGAAATTTCTGTTTCTCGTTTTTCCTGTTGATGGCAATGCTTGCAGTCTTCTTTGCAAGGGCGTCTTGATAATCCGTCTGCATTTCTATGGGATTTTCCCCGTCGATGATGTATTGTAAAATCATAAATCTGCAGTCTTTGTAGCCATCATGCCAACTGTCCTTCCGGTTCTTTAAACGACAATAACCAGGTGAATGCAGCGTGATCAGTACGAATTATAAATTTTTCACCATAGAGATATTTATGGTAATGCTGAATTGTTCGCACAATAGCTAAGAGTTCTCGACGAGTAACGCAATAGTTTCGTTCGGGTTTACTTAGTGTATGACTATAATATCCAATGACGAACTCGTTGTCTTCAATTTTTTGAGATAACACCCCTCCAATTCCAACGTTACTTGCGTCTGTGTCGATTATATATGTTCCATTAGGTTGCGGGTAATTCAAAACTGGAGCATCAGATAGCGTATTTCTTAATGCATCGAAGGCCTTTTGACAATTTTCATTCCACGAATATGGTTGTTTTTTTTCTGTTAATTTTGTCAACGGTCTTGCAATTTTAGAAAACTTGTGTATGAATTTTCGATATTAGGAACAAAAACCAAGAAAGCTTTGTAGTTCATGCTTATCTTTTGGCACTGGCCAGTCCTTAACAGCTTTAACTTTCTCTGGATCTGGTGATACGCCACTACTCGAAACAATCTGTCCAAGATACTTTACTTCTGATTGAAATAGATGACATTTCTTCGGAATAAGTTTTAAATTTGCAGCCCGAAATCTCTGGTAAACATCTTAGACGTTGTCCAAATGTTCTTTGAATGATTTCCCCAGTACAATCACATCATCCAAATAGACTAAGCAAGTTTTCCAGGATAAGCCCCGAAGAATCATCTCCATTAGCCTTTCAAAAGTGGCTGGTGCGTTACATAACCCGAAAGGCATTCTTGTAAACTGCCAAAGCCCAGTACCTATCGTAAAAGCGGTTTTCTCTTTATCGTCTGGGTGAAGAGCGACTTGCCAATAACCGCTCTTTAAGTCTAATGTAGAAAACCATATTGACCCTGCTAAGGCATCCAATGTATCGTCAATCCGAGGCAGAGGATAACTATCCTTCTTGGTTATATTGTTCAGGCGTCGGTAGTCTACGCAGAAACGAGTAGTTCCATCTTTCTTCCTAACCAGTACTACAGATGAAGCCCAAGGACTAGATGACTCTTCTATTATTCCTTGTTTTTCCATATCATTGATTATATTTTCCGCCTCTTTAAATTTCACCAAAGGTAATCTACGAAATGGTTGACGAATTGGTACTAAATCTCCAGTATTAATTCTATGATGAACCAGAGCTGTACTCCCAAATTCTTCTTCGGTGATCGCAAACACGTCTCCATATTCCCGAAGCAGGTTTCCAACAACTTCTTTTTCTACTTCTGTTAAGTTAATCCATTCTTCCTCTAACCTTTGTAACTCTACAAGATATTTTGCAGTGTTACAATTAATAGGAGTGGTATTCTTTCCCGAAGCGATCCATGTAATTGGTTCAATGGTGCCAAGTTTTGTATTTTCTTTAATTTTTATATTCTTATTGCTGGTGTTCGCAATCTGTACTGGAACAATTTCTTTTATCTCAACGAGTGTTCTAGCTATTAGCAGATCTGGTATACTTAAATCTATTTTTGGTTCGACAAGTCTAAAGGCGCTACAGAATCCCATTCTTCCGCCTTCAACATAACTACTTGTTGACTGAATGGCGGTATTGTCACATCATGTGTCGTAAATAAGCTATTTATTTTTATTTTATCTGAAGGAGAAGTTAAAATTATTTCTTCATTTCCTATTCGGCTCATCACGTCAACCCCCAAAATCATCTCGTCGATAATATTGGCAACCAGAGCTCGAAGAGGAATGATTTGTTGTCCCAGTTGCAACTGCACAGCGACTTCTCCTAAGACTGGTGATGATTCTCCCGTTGCAGTCTGCAGTTCCCACGAATTTACTGTAGAGTTCCACCGCTCTTTTGCTACAAGGTCTGGTCGTATTATTGTAGCAGTTGCACCAGTATCAATAGTAATATCGCATGGCTTCTTGTTTATTATGCCTTGTGTTGTCAAACTTTTGTTACTTTTCCGCAATTGTGAAATCTTTATTGGAATTTTATAGGCCTCTGTAGACTTTGCCGACATCCAGCCCTCAATGCCGGCTCTTAGTCGTTTCCCTGATTCTCTTCTTCCTGAGTTCGTAGAGGACAACTGGGACTTATGTGTCCCAATTTATTGCAATTCCAACAACGGTAATATTTATAATCTCTGTTAGAGGTTTGCAGCTTCATTTCTCGTAAATTAACCATCCTTCGTGGTATACTAGCTTCTATGGCTTCTTGTTGCAGAGCTCGAACCAAAACAGAACTAAGTTCTTGATGATCTGACACGTTAATACATCGCCTAATTTCCGAGTCACGGATACCTCTAATAAATCTATAGGTAGCTTCCTGCTCCTGGAATGCAAGAGGAGAATTATGGCATGCTAGACGTGCTAATCTTTCTATGTCAGCTGCAAATTCTTGTAACGTTTCGTTACTTCGTTGAATTCTCGTTTCAAGCTGAGTTTTGTATATTAGAGAAAGATGTCCATCACCAAATCTTTGTTCTAGAGCTTTAGTCAGTGTTTCATATGTTCGTTCAGACTCAGGGATTATTCTTAATGTGTCTTCAGCAGTTCCATGCAACACGGAAATCAAAGCAATAGCCTTCTTTTCTTCAGTCCACCCGTTAATAGAGGCAACAGCTTCAAATTTTATCTTGAATGTCGCCCATGGACTTTTACCATCAAATTTGGGTGGTTTTATACTACTACCACTTGTTGGAATGATATTCATGCCTAGCTCTGATCCATTTCTTTCTTAAGTCATTTGTATTTGCAATTCAATGGTTTCAACTTTCTTACATACTTCTCCAAGCAGCTCATTATGTTTCATGGAAAATTATTCGTGTTTCTCATCTTTCTTCTTATATACTTCTTTAAGTTGTTCATTGTATTTTCTAGAAAATGCTTCATATTTTTCATCTTGCTTTACATTGAATTCTTGAAATTTCTCTTCAATTTTCTGCGAATTTTGAAACATTTCTTCTTTCATTTTTCGGAAGTTCTCCTCTTGTTTAACTGAGACTTCATGTAAATTTTTAGAAAATTCTTCAGAAGTAAATTTCAATTCTTCTTTCAAATTTTTAGAAAATTCTTCTAACTGTTTTCTAGAATTTTCTTCCGCTGTCAGGAAATCAAACACATCTGGATCATTACCTGCGTCGACAAGTGCTTGCTTCAGTCGATCTAAGAGTACAGATTTGTTTCCAGACTTATACAGTTCTCGTTCTTGTAATTCTTCTTTGAGTTGTTTTACACTCAATTCCCTCAACTTCATTTTGATAATTATTTTAATTTGTAATTTCTATAAAGATCCCACTTCTGACACCAATTGTTACAAATTTGGTACAAAGTATTTAACAACTTGGGTTCTTTAGATCTTTAATTTGCAAACATACAAAACAGAAAGTATAAACTAACTCGAACAGGATAACTCAAACAAGATAACGCAAAAGGAACTATAACAAACACGAACACAAGAACAACAAACTCGATAACTAACGGATCGTACAGTATTTCGCTTTTTTAATCAGTCGCTTTTCTTCTCCAGTTGTCACTCGTCACTCCCTGTCACTTCTCTTTTCCTCGCCTTCTTGTATCCATATTCTGATAATGGTTTTTAAGCAACCAGGCGACGTAAATGTATCGCGGGTTGTGTAGACATGTAACAATATTTTAGCTAATAGAAAACATTGAACAAGAAAATTGCTATTTCAAGTGTGGTAGGTATTCTAGAATCCAGCCATGTAGCTTACAATATACAACGTATTCAACAAGAATAGGTAAAATCTGACTTTATTTTTGAAAAAAATCATATAAATATTGGCTTCCGCGCCCGAATTTTAAAATTCTTTATCATATTTTAGCTGAAAGAAAACATTACAACAAGAAAATTGCTATTTTAAGTGTGGTAGGTATTCTAGAATCCAGCCCATGTAGCTTACAAAATACAACGTATTCATTAAAATGACATCCGAAAATTGAATGTTTTTTATCTAATTGATACCACGTTATAGTCACTTTTGTATGTCCAATGCTAAAATTATCCGTAGTATAGATCCTAATGCATAAATATGAATGTTTTAACAAAAATATCCATTTCAAGAATTGGTAAAATCTGACTTTATTTTTGTAAAAAATCATATAAATATTTGCTTCCGCGCCCGAATTTTATAATTATTTATCATATTTTAGATAAAAGCAAACATATCAACAAGAAAATTACTATTTCAAGTGTAGTAGGTATTCTAGAATCCAGCCCATGTAGCTTACAATATACAACGTATTCATCAAGAAAAGGTAAAATCTGACTTAATTTTTGCAAAAAATCATATAAACATTGGCTTCCGCGCCCGAATTTTAAAATTCTTTATCATATTTTAGCTGAAAGAAAACATTACAACAAGAAAATTGCTATTTTAAGTGTGGTAGGTATTCTAGAATCCAGCCCATGTAGCTTACAAAATACAACGTATTCATTAAAATGACATCCGAAAATTGAATGTTTTTTATCTAATTGATACCACGTTATAGTCACTTTTGTATGTCCAATGCTAAAATTATCCGTAGTATAGATCCTAAAGCATGAATATGAATGTTTTAACAAAAATATCCATTTCAAGAATAGGTAAAATCTGACTTTATTTTTGTAAAAAATCATATAAATATTTGCTTCCGCGCCCGAATTTTATAATTATTTATCATATTTTAGCTAAAAGCAAACATATCAACAAGAAAATTACTATTTCAAGTGTAGTAGGTATTCTAGAATCCAGCCCATGTAGCTTACAATATACAACGTATTCATCAAGAAAAGGTAAAATCTGACTTAATTTTTGTAAAAAATCATATAAACATTAGCTTCCGCGCAAGAATTTTATAATTTTTCTTCATACATTAGCTAAAAGTAAACATTACAACAAGAAAATTGCTATTTCAAGTGTGGTAGGTATTCTAAAATCCAGCCAATGTAGATTACAATATACAACGTATTATTCAAGAATAGGTAAAATCTGACTTTATTTTTGTAAAAAATCATATAAATATTTGCTTCCGCGCTCGAATTTTATAATTCTTCATAATATTTTAGCTAATAGAAAACAATGCAACAAGAAAATTGCTATTTCAAGTGTGGTAGGTATTCTAGAATCCAGCCCATGTAGCTTACATTATACAACGTATTTATCAAGAATAGATAAAATCTGACTTTATTTTTGTAAAAAATCATATAATTATCTGCTTCCGCGTCCGAAATTTATAATTCTTCATCATATTTTAACTAAAAGTAAACATTGCAACAAGAAAATTGCTATTTCAAGTGTGGTAGGTATACTAGAATCCAGCCCATGTAGCTTACAATATGCAACGCGTTCATTAAAATGACACCCGAAAATTAACTGTTTATTATCTGATTGGTACCACGTTTTTGTCACTTTTACATGTGTAAAGCTAAAACCCATCCATAGTATAAATCCTAAAGCATGAATATGAATGTTTTAACAAAAATATCCATTTCAAGAATAGGTAAAATCTGACATTATTTTTGTAAAAAATCATTAAAATGTTTGCTTCCGCGCCCAAATTTTATAAATCTTTATCATATTTTAGCTAAAAGAAAACATTACAACAAGATAATTGCTATTTCAAGAGTGGTAGGTGTTCTAGAAATGTATTCAATAAAATGACACCCGAAAATTAAATGTTTATTATCTGATTGGCACTACGTTTTTGTCACTTTTGCATGTTTAATGCTTAAAACCATCCATGGTATTGATCCTACAGCATGAATATGAATGTTTTAACAAAAATATCCATTTCAAGAATACGTAAATTCTGACTTTATTTAAAAAAAAATCATATAAATATTTGCTTCCGCACCCAAATTTTATAATTCTTTATCATATTTTAGCTAAAAGAAAACATTGTAACTGGAAAATTGCTATATCAAGTGTGGTAGGTATTCTAAAATCCAACCCATGTAGCTTACAATATACAACGTATTCATCAAGAATAGCTAAAATCTGACTTTATTTTTGTAAAAAATAATATAAATATTTGCTTCCGCGCCCGAATTTTATAATTTTTCATCATACTTTAGCTAAAAGAAAACATTGCAACAAGAAAATTGCTATATCAAGTGTGGTAGGTATTCTGGAATCCAGCCCATGTAGCTTACAATATACAACGTATTCATCAAGAATAGGTAAAATCTGACTTTATTTTTGTAAAAAATCATATAAATATTTGCTTCCGCGCACGAATTTTATAAATCTTCATCATATTTTAGTAAAAGAAAACATTGCAACAAGAAAATTGCTATATCAAGTGTGGTAGGTTTCTAGATTCCAGCCCATGTAGCTTACAATATACAACGTATTCATCAAGTAAAGGTAAAATCTGACTTTATTTTTGTAAAACATCATATAAATATTAGCTTCCGCGCCCAAATTTTATAATTTTTCAACATACTTTAGCTAAAAGTAAACATTGCAACAAGAAAATTGCTATTTTAAGTGTGGTAGGTATTCTAGAATCCAGTCCATGTAGCTTACAATATACAACTATTCATCAAGAATAGTAAAATCTGGCATTATTTTTGTAAAAAATCACATTAATATTTGATTCCGCGCTCGAATTTTATAATTCTTCATCATATTTTAGCTAAAGAAAACATTGCAACAAGAAAATTGCTATTTCAATTGTGGTAGGTATTCTAAAATCTAGCCCATGTAGCTTACAATATACAACGTATTCATCAAGAATAGGTAAAATCTGACTTTATTTTTGAAAAAATCTTATAAATATCTGCTTCCGCGCCCGAAATTTAAATTTTTTTATCATATTTTAGCTAAAAAAAAACATTGCAACAAGAAAATTGCTATTTCAAGTGTGGTAGGTTTTCTGGAATACAGCCCTTGTAGCTTACAATATACAACGTATTTATCAAGAATAATTAAAATCTGACTTTATTTTTGTAAAAAAACATATAAATATTTGCTTCTGCGCCCGAATTTTATAATTCTTTATCATATTTTAGCTAAAAGAAAACATTGCAACAAGAAAATTGCTATTTCAGGTGTGGTAGGTATTTTGGAATCCAGCCCATGTGGCTTACAATATACAACGTATTTTATAAGAATAGGTAAAATCTGACTTTATTTTTGTAAAAAATCATATAAATATTTGCTTTCGCGCCCGAATATTATAATTCTTAATCATATTTTAGCTAGAAGAAAACATTGCAACAAGAAAATTGCTATTTCAAGTGTGGTAGGTATTCCGGAATCCAGCCCATGTAGCTTACAATATACAACGTAGTCATCAAGAATAGGTAAACTATGACTTTATTTTTGTAAAAAATCATATAAATATTTGCTTCCGCGCCCGAATTTTATAATTCTTCATCATATTTTAGCTAAAAGAAAACATTGCAACAAGATAATTGCTATTTCAAGTGTGGTAGGTATTCTAGAATCCAGCCCATGTAGCTTACAATATACAACGTATTCATCAAGTAAAGGTAAAATCTGACTTTATTTTTGTAAAACATCATATAAATATTAGCTTCCGCGCCCAAATTTTATAATTTTTCAACATACTTTAGCTAAAAGAAAACATTGCAACAAGAAAATTGCTATTTCAAGTGTGGTAGGTATTCTAGAATCCAGCCCATGTAGCTTACAATATACAACTATTCATCTAGAATAGTAAAATCTGACTTTATTTTTGTAAAAAATCATATAAATATTTGCTTCCGCGCCCGAATTTTATAATTCTTCATCATATTTTAGCTAATAGAAACCATTTCAACAAGAAAATTGTCATTTTAAGTGTGGTAGGTATTCTAGAATCCAGCCCAAGTAGCTTACAATATACAACGTATTCATCAAGAGTAGGTAAAATCTGACTTAATTTTTGTAAAAAATCATATAAATATTGGCTCCCGCGCCCGAATTTTAAAATTCTTTATCATATTTTAGCTAAAAGAAAACATTGCAACAAGAAAATTAATATTTCAAGTGTGGTAGGTATCCTAGAATCCAGCCCATGTACCTTACGAAATACAACGAATTCATTAAAATGAATTTTTATCTAATTGATACAACGTTGTAGTCACTTTTGCATGTCCAATGCTAAAATTATCCGTAGTATAGATCCTAAAGAATAGATATGAATGTTTAAACAAAAATATCCATTTCGAGAATAGGTAAACTCTGCTAAAAGCAAACATGGCAAAAAGAAAATTACTATTTTAAGTGTAGTAGGTATTCTAGAAGCCAGCCCATGTAGCATACAATATACAACGTATTCATCAAGCCAAGGTAAAATCTGACTTTATTTTTGTAAAAAAGATATAAATATTTGCTTCGCTGCCCGAATTTTATAATTTTTCATCATATTTTAGCTAAAAGGAAACATTGCAAAAGAAAATTGCTATTTCAAGTGTGGTAGGTTTTCTAGAATCCAGCCCATGTAGCTTACAATATACAATGTATTCATTAAAATGACACCCGAAAATTGAATGTTTATTATCTGATTCGTACCACGTTATGGTCACTTTTGCATGTCCAATGCGAAAATTACCCATAGTATAGATCCCAAAGCATAACTTGAAATATTTTAACAAAAATATCCATTTCAAGAATAGGTAATATCTTACTTTATTTTTGTAAAAAATCATATAAATATTTGCTTCCGCGCCCGAATTTTATAATTTTTTATCATATTTTAGCTAAAAGCAAACATGGCAAATAGAAAATTGCTATTTCAAGTGTAGTAGGTATTCTAGAATCCAGCCCATGTAGCTTACAATATATAACGTATTCATCAAGAATAGGTAAAATCTGACATTATTTTTGTAAAAAATCATATAAATATTTGGTTCCCCGCCCGAATTTTATAATTCTTCGTCATATTTTAGCCCATAGAAAACATTGCAACAAGAAAATTGCTATTTCAATTGTCGTAGGTATTCTAAAATCTAGCCCATGTAGCTTACAATATACAACGTATTCATCAAGAATAGGTAAAATCTGACTTTATTTTTGAAAAAATCATACAAATATCTGCTTCCGCGCCCGAAATTTAAAATTTTTCATCATATTTTAGCTAAAAGAAAACATTGCAACGAGAAAATTGCTATTTCAAGTGTGGTAGGTTTTCTGTAATCCAGCCCTTGTAGCTTACAATATACAACGTATTTATCAAGAATAGGTAAAATCTGACTTTATTTTTGTAAAAAAACATATAAATATTTGCTTCTGCGCCCGAATTTTATAATTCTTTATCATATTTTAGCTAAAAGAAAACATTGCAACAAGAAAATTGCTATTTCAAGTGTGGTAGGTATTCTGGAATCCAGCCCATGTAGCTTACAATATACAACGTATTCATCAAGAATAGGTAAAATCTGACTTTATTTTTGTAAAAAATCATATAAATATTTGCTTCCGCGCCCGAATTTTATAATTCTTCATCATATTTTAGATAAAAGAAAACATTGCAACAAGAAAATAGCTATTTCAAATGTGGTAGGTATTCTAAAATCCAGCCCTTGTAGCATACCATATACAACGTATTCATTAAGAATAGATAAAATCTGACTTTATTTTTGTAAAAAATAATATAAATATTTGCTTCCGCGCCCGAATTTCATAATTCTTGATCATATTTTAGCTAAAAGAAAACATTGCAACAAGAAAATTGCTGTTTCAAGTGTGGTAGGTATTTTCGAATCCAGCCCATGTAGCTTACAATATACAACGTATTCATTAAAATGACACCCGAAAATTAAATGTTTATTATCTGACTGGTACCCACGTTATGGTCACTTTTGAATGTCCAATGCTAAAATTATCCATTGTATAGATCCTAAAGCATGAATATGAATGTTTTAACAAAATTATCCATTTCAAGAATAGGTAAAATCTGACTTTATTTTTGTAATAAATCATATAAATATTTGCTTCCGCGCCCGAATTTCATAATTCTTCATCATATTTTAGCTAAAAGAAAACATTGCAACAAGAAAATTGCTATTTCAAGTATGGTAGGTTTTCTAGAATCCAGCACATGTAGCTTACAATATACAACGTTTTCATCAAGAAAAGGTAAAATCTGACTTTATTTTTGTAAAAAATCATATAAATTCTTCCCGAGCCCGAATTTTATGATTTTTCATCATATTTTAGCTAAAAGAAAACATTGCAACAAGAAAATTGCTATTTCAAGTGAGGTAGGTATTCTATAATCCAGCCCATGTAACTTACAATATGCAACGTATTTATCATGAAAAGGTAAAATCTGACTTAATTTTTGTAAAAAATCATATAAATAATTTCTTCCGCGCCTGAATTTTATAATTTTTCATCATATTTTAGCTGAAAGAAAACATTGTAACAAGAAAATTGCTAATTCAAGTGTGGTAAGTATTCTAGAATCCAGCCCACGTAGCTTACAATATACAAAGTATTCATCAAGAATAGGTAAAATCTGACTTTATTTTTGTAAAACATCATATATATATTTGCTTCCGGGCTCGAATTTTATAATTTTTTATCATATTTTATCTAAAAGAAAACATTGCAACAAGAAATTTGCTATTTCAAGTGTGTTAGGTGTTTTAGAATCCAGCCCATGTAGCTTACAATATACAACGTATTCATCAAGAATAGGTAAAATCTAACTATATTTTTGTCAAAAATCATATAAAAATTTGCTTTCGCGCTCGAATTTTACAATTCTTTATCATATTTTAGCTAAAAGAAAACATTGCAACAAGAAAATTGCTATTTCAATTGTGGTAGGTATTCTGGAATCCAGCCCATGTAGCTTACAATATACAACGTGTTCATCAAGAAAAGGTAAAATCTGACTTTATTTTTGTAAAAAATCATATAAATATTTGCTTCTGCGCCCGAATTTTATAATTCTTCATCTTATTTTGGCTAGAAGAAAACATTGCAACAAGAAAATTGCAATTTCAAGTGTGGTAGGTATTCTAGAATCCAGCCCATGCAACTTACGATATACAACGTATTCATCATGAAAAGTTAAAATCTGACATTATTTTTGTAAAAAAATCATATAAATATTTACTTCCGCGCCCGAATTATATAATTTTTCATCATATTTTAGCTAAAAGATAACATTGCGACAAGAAAATTGCTATTTCAAGTTTGGTAGGTATTCTAGAATACAGCCCATGTAGCTTACAATATACAACGTTTTCATCAAGAATAGGTAAAATCTGACTTTATTTTTGTAAAAAATTCTATAAATACATACTTCCGCGCCCGAATTTTATAATTCGTCATCATATTTTAGCTAAAAGAAAACATTGCTACAAGAAAATTGCTATTTCAAGTGTGGTAGGTATTCTAGAATCCAGCGCATGTAGCTTAAAATATACATCGTATTCATCAAGAATACGTAAAATCTGACTTTATTTTTGTAAAAAAATCATATAAATATTTGCTTACGCGCCAGAATTTTATAATTCTTCATCATATTATAGCTAAAAGTAAACATTGCAACAAGAAAATTGCTATTTCAAGTGTGGTAGGTAAACTAGAATCCAGCCCATGTAGCTTACAATATACAACATTTTCATTAAGAATAGGTAAAATTTGACTTTATTTTTGTAAAAAATCATATAAATATTTGCTTCCGCGCCCTAATTTTATAATTCTTCATCACATTTTAGCTAAAAGAAAACATTGCAACAAGAAAATTGCTATTTCATGTGTAGTAAGTATTATAGAATTCAGCCCATGTAGCTTAATATATACAAACTATTCATCAAGAAAAGGTAAATTCTGACTTTATTTTTGTAAAAATTCATATAAATATTTGCTTCCGCGCCCGAGTTTTATAATTTTTCGTCATATTTTAGCTAAAAGAAAACATTGCAACAAGAAAATTGCTATTTCAAATATGGTAGGTATTCTAGAATCCAGGCCATGTAGCTTAAAATATACAACGTATTCATCAAGAATACGTAAAATCAGACATTATTTTTGTAAAAAATCATATAAATATTTGCATCCGCGCCCGAATTTTATAATTCTTCATTATATATTAGCTAAAAGAAAACATTGCAACAAGAAAATTGCTGTTTCAAGTGTGGTAGGTATTCTAGAATCCAGTTCTCGTAGCTTACAATATACAACGTATTCATCAAGAATAGGTAAAATCTGACTTTATTTTTGTAAAAAAATCATATAAATATTTGCTTCCGCGCCAGAATTTTATAATTCTTTATCATATTATAGCTAAAAGAAAACATTGCAACAAGAAAATTGCTATTTCAATTGTGGTAGGTATACTAGAATCCAGCCCATGTAGCTTACAATATACAACGTTTTCATCAAGAATAGGTAAAATCTGACTTTATTTTTGTAAAAAATTCTATAAATACATGCTTCCGTGCCCGAATTTTATAATTCGTTATCATATTTTAGCTAAAAGAAAACATTGCTACAAGAAAATTGCTATTTCAAGCGTGGTAGATATTCTAGAATCCAGCCCATGTAGCTTACAATATACAACGTATTCATTAAGAGTAGGTAAAATTTGACTTTATTTTTGTAAAAAATCATATAAATATTTGCTTCCGCGCCCTAATTTTATAATTCTTCATCACATTTTAGCTAAAAGAAAACATTGCAACAAGAAAATTGCTATTTCATGTGTAGTAAGTATTATAGAATCCAGCCCATGTAGCTTAAAATATACAAACTATTCATCAAGAAAAGGTAAAATCTGACTTTATTTTTGTAAAAAATCATATAAATATTTGCTTCCGCGCCCGAGTTTTATAATTTCTCATCATATTTTAGCTAAAAGAAAACATTGCAACAAGAAAATTGCTATTTAAATTATGGTAGGTATTCTAGAATCCAGGCCATGTAGCTTAAAATATACAACGTATTCATCAAGAATACGTAAAATCTGACATTATTTTTGTAAAAAATCATATAAATATTTGCATCCGCGCCCGAATTTTATAATTCTTCATTATATATTAGCTAAAAGAAAACATTGCAACAAGAAAATTGCTGTTTCAAGTGTGGTAGGTATTCTAGAATCCAGTTCTCGTAGCTTACAATATACAACGTATTCATCAAGAATAGGTAAAATCTGACTTTATTTTTGTAAAAAAATCATATAAATATTTGCTTCCGCGCCAGAATTTTATAATTCTTCATCATATTTTAGCTAAAAGAAAACATTGCAAAACAAAATTGCTATTTCAAGTGTGGTAGGTATTCTAGAACCCAGCCCATGTAGCTTACAATATACAACGTATTCATTTAAATGACACCCGAAAATTGAATGTTTATTATCTGATTGGTACCACGTTATGGTCACTTTTGCATGTCCAATGCTACAATTATCCATGGTATAGATCCTAAAGCATGAATATGAATGTTTTAGCAAAAATATCCATTTCAAGAATATGTAAAATCTGACTTTATTGTTGTAAAAAATCATATAAATATTTGCTTCCGCACCCAAATTTAATAATTCTTCATCATATTTTAGCTAAAGAAAACGTTGCGACAAGAAAATTTCTTTTTCAATTATGGTAGATTATATAGATTATATATTTATATTTGTAAAGAATAATATAAATATTTACTTCCGCGCCCGAATTTTATAATTCTTCATTATATTTTAGCTGAAAGAAAACATTGCAACAAGAAAATTGCTATTTCAAGTGTGGTAGGTATTCTAGAATCCAGCCCATGTAGCTTACAATATACAACGTATTCATGAAGATAAGGTAAAATCTGACTTTATTTTTGTAAAAAAATCATATAAATATTTGCTTTCGCGCCCGAATTTTATAATTTTTCATCATATTTTAGCTAAAAGAAACCATTGCAACAAGATAATTGCTATTTCAAGTGTGGTAGGTATTCTAAAAACTAGCCCATGTAGCTTACAATATACAACGTATTCATCAAGAATAGGTAAAATCTGACTTTATTTTTGTAAACAATCATATAAATATTTGCTTCCGCGCCCGAATTTTAAAATTCTTTATCACATTTTAGCTAAAAGAAAACAATGCAACAAGAAAATTGCTATTTCAAGTGTGGTAGGTATTTTAGAATCCAGCCCATGTAGCTTACTATATACAACGTATTCATCAAGAATAAGTAAAATCTGATTTTATTTTTGTAAAAAATAATATAAATATTTGATTTCTCGCCCGAATTTTATAATTCTTCATCACATTTTAGCTAAAAGAAAACATTGCAACAAAAAAATTTCAATTTCAAGTGTAGTAGGTATTCTAGAATCCAGCCCATGTAATTTAGAATATACAACGTATTCATTAATATGACAACCGAAAATTAAGTGTTTATTATCTGATTAATACCACGTTGTGGTCACTTTTGCATGTCCAATGCTAAAATTATCCATAGTATAGATACTAAAGCATGAATATGGATGTTTTAACAAAAATATCCATTTCAAGTATAGGTAAAATCTGACTTTATTTTTGTAAAAAATCATATAAATATTTGCTTCCGCGCCCGAATTTTATAATTTTTTATCATTATTTAGCTAAAAGAAAACATTGCAACAAAAAAATTGCTATTTCAAGTGTTGTAGGTATTCTAGAATCCAGCCTATGTAGCTTATAATATACAACGTATTCACCAAGAAAAGGTAATATCTGTCATTATTTTTGTAAAAAAACATATAAATTTTTGCATCCGCGCCCGATTTTTATAATTTTTCATCATATTTTAACTAAAAGAAAACATTGCAACAAGACAATTGCTATTTCAAGAGTGGTAGGTATTCTAAAATCCAGCCCATATAGCTTACAATATTCAACGTATTCATTAAAATGACACTCGAAAATTAAATGTTTATTATCTGATTGGTACCACGTTATGGTCACTTTTGCATGTCCAATGCTAAAATTTTCCATAGTATAGATCTTAAAGCATGAATATGAATGTTTTAACAAAAATATCCATTTCAAGAATAGGTAAAATCTGACTTTATTTTTGTAAAAAATCATATAACTATTTGCTTCCGCGCCCGAATATAATAATTCTTCATCATTTTTTAGCAAAAAGAAACCATTGCAACAAGAAAATTTGCTATTTCATGTGTGGTAGGTATTCTAGAATCCAACCCATGTAGCTTACAATATACAACGTATTCATCAAGAATAGGTAAAATCTGACTTTATATTTGTAAACAATCATATAAATATTTGCTTCCGCGCCCGAATTTTATAATTGTTCATCATATTTTAGCTAAAAGAAAACAATGCAACAAGAAAATTGCTATTTCAAGTGTGGTAGGTATTTTAGAATCCAGCCCATGTAGCTTACAATATACAACGTATTCATCAAGAATAAGTAAAATCTGATTTTATTTTTGTAAAACATAATATAAATATTTGATTTCTCGCCCGAATTTTATAATTCTTAATCACATTTTAGCTAAAAGAAAACATTCCAACAAGAAAATTTCAATTTCATGTGTAGTAGGTATTCTAGAATCCAGCCCATGTAATTTACAATATACAACGTATTCATTAATATGACAACCGAAAATTGAGTGTTTATTACCTGATTAATACCACGTTGTGGTTACTTTTGCATGTCCAATGCTAAAATTATCCATGTACCTTACAATATACAACTTATTCATGAAGAAAAGGTAAAATCTGACTTTATTTTAGTAAAAAATCATATAAATATTTGCTTCCGCTCCCGAATTTTAAAATTCTTCTTCATAGTTTAGCTAAAATAAAACATTGCTACAAGAAAATTGCTATTTCAAGTGTGGTAGGTATTCTAGACTCCAGCCCATGTAGCTTACAATATACAACGTATTCATCAAGAATAGGTAAAATCTGTCTTTATTTTTGTAAAAAATCATATAAAAATTTGCTTCTGCGCCCGAATTTTATAATTCTTCATCATATTTTAGTTAAAAGAAAACATTGCAACAAGAAAATTGCTATTTCATTTGTTGTAGGTATTCTAGAATCCAGCCAATGTAGCTTACAATATACAACGTATTCATCAAAAAAAGGTAAAATCTGACTTTATTTTTGTAAAAAATCATAAAAATATTTGCTTCCGCGCCCGAATTTCATAATTTTTTTATCATATTTTAGCTAAAAGAAAAAATTGCAACAAGAAAATTGCTATTCTAAGTGTGGTAGGTATTCTAGAATCCAGCCCATGTAGCTTACAATATACAACGTATTCATCAAGAATAGGTAAAATCTGACTTTAATTTTGTAAAAAATCATATAAA
Source organism: Stenolophus ochropezus (assembly GCA_035578165.1). Classification (NCBI taxonomy): domain Eukaryota; kingdom Metazoa; phylum Arthropoda; class Insecta; order Coleoptera; family Carabidae; genus Stenolophus; species Stenolophus ochropezus. The sequence goes on along the minus strand of JAQOWZ010000006.1, from coordinate 34,319,221 downwards.
TATTTGCTTCCGCGCCCGAATATTTTATTTCTTCATCATATTTTAGCTAAAAGATAACATTGCAACAAGAAAATTGCTATTTCAAGTGTGGTAGGTTTTCTAGATTCCATCCCATGTAGCTTACTATATACAAAGTAATCATCAAGAATAGGTAATATCTGACTTTATTTTTGTAAACAATCATATAAATATTTGCCTCCGCGCCCGAATTTTATAATTCTTTATCATATTTTAGCTAAAAGAAAACATTGCATCAAGAAAATTGTTATTTCAAGTGTGGTTAGTATTCTAGAATCCAGCCCACGTAGCTTACAATATACAACGTATTCATTTAAATGACACCCGAAAATTAAATGTTTATTATCTGATTGGAACCAAGTTATGGTCACTTTTGCATATCCAATGCTAAAATTATCCATAGTATAGATCCCAAAGCATGAATATGAATGTTTTAACAAAATTATCCATTTCAAGAGTAGGTAAAATCTGAATTTCTTTTGTTAAAATTCATATAAATATTTGCTATTTGGTCCAATGCTAAAATTATCCATAGTATAAATCCTAAAACATGAATATGAATGTTTTAACAAAAATATCCATTTCAAGAATAGGCAAAATCTGACATTCTTTTGTTAAAAATCATATAAATATTTGCTTCCGCTCCCGAATTTTATAATTCTTCATCATATTTTAGCTAAAAGAAAACATTGCAACAAGAAAATTGCTATTTTAAGTGTGGTAGGTATTCTAGACTCCAGCCCATGTAGCTTACAATATACAACGTATTCATCAAGAATAGGTAAAATCTGACTTTATTTTTGTAAAAAGTCATATAAATATTTGCTTCCGCGCACGAATTTTATAATTCTTCATCATATTTTAGCTAACAGAAAACATTGCAACAAGAAAATTGCTATTTCAAGTGTGGTAGGTATTCTAGACTCCAGCCCATGTAGCTTACAATATACAACGTATTCATTAATATGACAAACGAAAATTGAAGGTTTATTATCTGATTGGTACCACGTTAAGGTTACTTTTGCATGTCCAATGCTAAAATTGTCCATAGTATAGATCCTAAAGCATGAATATGAAAATTTTAACAAAAATATCCATTTCAAGAATAGGTAAAATCTGACTATATTTTTGTAAAAAATCATATAAATATTTGCTTCCGCGCCCGAATTTCATAATTTTTCGTCATATTTCAGCTAAAAGAAAACATTGCAACAAGAAAATTGCTATTTCAAGTGTGGTGGGTATTCTAGAATCCAGCTCATGTAGCTTACAATATACAACGTATTTATTAAGAAAAGGTAAAACCTGACTTAATTTTTGTAAAAAATCATATAAACATTTGCTTCCGCGCCCGAATTTTATAATTTTTCATCATATTTTAGCTAAAAGAAAACATTGCAACAAAAAATTGCTATTTACAAGTTTGGTAGGTATTCTAAAATCCAGTCCATGTAGCTTACAATATACAACGTATTCATAGAGAATAGGTAAAATCTGACTTAATTTTTGTAAAAAATTATATAAATATTTGTTTCTGCGCCCGAATTTTATAATTCTTTATCATATTTTAGCTAAAAGAACACATTGCAACAAGAAAATTGCTATTACAAGTGTGGTATGTATTCTAGAATCTAGCCCATGTAGCTTACAATATACAACTTATTCATCAAGAATAGGTAAAATCTGACTTTATTTTTGTAAAATCATCATATTTTAGCTAAAAGAAAACATTGTAACAAGAAAATTGCTATTTCAAGTGTGATAGGTATTCTTGAATTCAGCCCATGTAGCTTACAATATACAACGTATTCATTAAAATGACACCGAAAATTGAATGTTTATTATCTGATTGGTACCACGTTATGGTCACTTTTGTATGTCCAATGCTAAAATTATCCATAGTATAGATCCTAAAGCATGAATATGAATGTTTTAACAATAACATCCATTTCAAGAATAGGTAAAATATGACATTATATTTGTAAAAAATCATATAAATATTTGCTTCCGCGCCCGAATTTTATAATTCTTTATCATATTTTAGCTAAAAGAACACATTGCAACAAGAAAATTGCTATTACAAGTGTGGTATGTATTCTAGAATCTAGCCCATGTAGCTTACAATATACAACTTATTCATCAAGAATAGGTAAAATCTGACTTTATTTTTGTAAAAAATAATTTAACTATTTGCTTCCGCGCCCGAATTTTACAATTCTTCATTATATATTAGCAAAAAGAAAACATTGCAACAAGAAAATTGCAATTTCAAATGTGGTAGGTATTCTAGAATCCAGCTCATGTAGCTTAAAATATACAAAGTATTCATCAAGAATATGTAACATCTGACTTAATTTTTGTAAAAATGATATAAATATTTGCTTCCGCGCCAGAATTTTTAATTTTTTATTATATTTTAGCTAAAAGAAAACATTGCAACACGAAAATTGCTATTTTAAGTGTGGTAGGTATTCTAGAATCCAGCACATGTAGCTCACAATATACAACGTATTCATCAAGAATAGGTAAAATCTGACTTTATTTTTGTAAAAAATCATATAAATATTTGTTCCGCGCACGAATTTTATAATTAGTCATCATATTTTAACTAGAAGAAAACATTGCAACAAGAAAATTGCTATTTTAAGTGTGGTAGTTATTCTAGAATCCAGCCCATGTAGCTTACAATATACAACGTATTCGTCAAGAATAGGTAAAATATGACTTAATTTTTGTAAAAAATCATATAAATATTTGCTTCTGCGCCTGAAATTTATAATTCTTCATCATATTTTAGCTAAAAGAAAACATTGCAACACGAAAATTGCTATTTCAAGTGTGGTAGGTATTCTAGAATCTAGCACATGTAGCTTACAATATACAACGTATTCATTAATATGACACCCGAAAAATGAAGGTTTATTATCTAAATGGTACCACGTTATGGTCACTTTTGCATGTTCAATGCTAAAATTATCCATAGTATAGATCCTAAAGCATGTATATGAATGTTTTAACAATAATATCGATTTCAAGAATAGGTAAAATCTGGCTTTATTTTTGTAAAAAATCATATAAATATTTGCTTCTGCGCCCGAATTTTATAATTCTTCATCATATTTTAGCTAAAAGAACACATTGCAACTAGAAAATTGCTATTTCAAGTGTGGTAGGTATTCTATAATCCAGCCTATGTAGCTTACAATATACAACGTATTCATCAAGAATAGGTAAAATCTGACTTTATTTTTGTAAAAAATCATATAAATATTTGCATTCGCGTCCGAATTTTACAATTTTTCATCATATTTAGCTAAAAGAAAACATTACAATAAGAAAATTTCTATTTCAAGTGTGGTAGGTGTTCTAGAATCCAGCCTATGTAGCTTACTACAATATACAACGTATTCATCAAGAATAGGTAACATCTGACTTTATTTTTGTAAAAAATCATATAAATATTTGCTTCCGCGCCCGAATTTTATAATTCTTCATCATATTTTATCTAAAACAAAACATTGCACCAAGAAACTTGCTATTTCAAGTGTGATAGGTATTCTAGAATCCAGCACATGTAGATTACAATATACAACGTATTATTCAAGAATAGGTAAAATTTGACTATTTTTTTGTAAAAAATCATATAAATATTTGCTTCCGCGCCCGACATTTATAATTCTTCATCATATTTTAGCTAAATGAAAGCATTGCAACAAGAAAATTTCTATTTCAAGTGTGGTAGGTATCTAGAATCCAGCCCGTGTAACTTACAATATACAACGTATTCATTAAAATGACACCCGAAAATTTAATGTTTATTATATAAATGGTACTACGTTATGGTCACTTTTGCATGTCCAATGCTTAAATTATTCATAATAAAGATCCTAAAGCTATGAATATGAAAGTTTTAACAAAAATATCCATTTCAAGAATAGGTGAAATCTGACATTACATTTGTAAAAAATCATATAAATATTTGCTTACGCTCCCGAATTTTATAATTCTTCATCATATTTTAGCTAAAAGAAAACATTGCAACAAGAAAATTGCTATTTCGAGTGTGGTTGGTATTCTAGAATCCAGCCCATGTAGCGTACAATAATACAACGTATTCATTAAAATGACACCCGAAAATTGAATGTTTGTTATCTGATTGGTACCACATTATGGTCACTTTTGCATGTCCAATGCTAAGATTATCCATAGTATAGAACCTAAAGCATGAATATGAATGTTTTAACAAAAATATCCATTTCAAGAATAGGTAAAATCTGAGTTTATTTTTGTAAAAAAATCATATAAATATTTGCTTCCGCGCCTGAGTTTTATAATTCTTCATCATATTTTAGCTAAAAGAAAACATTGCAACAAGAAAATTGCTATTTCAAGTGTGGTAGGTATTCTAGTATCTAGCCCATGTAGCTTACAATATACAACGTATTCATCACGAATATGTAAAATCTGACATTATTTTTGTAAAAAAGCATATAAATATTTGTTTCCGCGCCTGAATTTTATAATTCTTCATCATATTTTAGCTAAAAGAAAACATTGCAACAAGAAAATTGCTATTTCAAGTATGGTAGGTATTCTAGAATCCAGCCTATGTAGCTTACAATATGCAACGTATTCATCAAGAATAGGTAAAATCTGACTTTTTTTTTTTAAAAAATCATATAAATATTTTCTTTCGCGCCCGAATTTTATAATTCTACATCATATTTTAGCTAAAAGAAAATATTGCAACAAGAAAATTGCTATTTCAAGTGTGGTAGGGGTTTCTAGAATTCAGCCCATGTAGCTTATAATATACAACGTATTCATCAAGAATAGGTAAAATCTGACTTTATTTTTGTAAAATATCATATAAATATTTGCTTCCGCGCCCGAGTTTTATAATTTTTCGTCATATTTTAGCTAAAAGAAAACATTGCAACAAGAAAATTGCTATTTCAAGTGTGGTAGGTATTCTAGAATTAGCCCATGTAGCTTACAATATACAACGTATTCATCAAGAATAGGTAAATTCTGACTTTATTTTTGTAAAAAATCATATAAATATTTGCTTTCGCGCCCGATATTTATAATTTTTCATTATATTTTAGCTAAAAGAAAACAGTGCAACAAGAAAATTGCTATTTCAAGTGTGGTAGGTATTCTAGAATCCAGCCCATGTAGCTTACAATATACAACGTATTCATTTAAATGACACCCGAAAATTGAATGTTTATTATCTGATTGGTACTACGTTATGGACACTTTTGCATGTTCGATGCTAAAATTATCCATAGTATAGACCCAAAAACATGAATATGAAAGTTTTAACAAAAATATCCATTACAATGAATAGGTAAAATCTGTCTTTATTTTTGTAAAAAAACATACAAATATTTGCTTCCGCGCCCAAATTTTTTAATTCTTCATCACATTTTAGCTAAAAGAAAACATTGCAACAAGAAAATTGTTATTTCAAATGTGGTAGGTTTTCTAGAATTAGTCCATGTAGCTTACAATATACAACGTATTCATCAAGAATAGGTAAAATCTGACTTTATTTTTGTAAAAAATCATATAAATATTGCTACCGCGCCCGAATTTTAAATTTTTTATCATATTTTAGCTAAAAGAAAACAATGCAACAAGAAAATTACTATTTCAAGTGTAGTAGGTATTCTAGAATCTAGCCCATGTAGCTTACAATATACAACGTATTCATCAAGAAAAGGTAAAATCTGATTTTATTTCTGTCAAAAATCATATATATATTTGCTTCCGTACCCGAATTTTATAATTCTTTACCATATTTAAGCAAAAAGAAAAAACATTGCAACAAGAAAAACGGCTATTTCAAGTGTGGTAGGTATTCTAGATTCCAGCCCATGTAACTTACAATATACAACGTATTCATTAAAATGACACCCGAAAATTGAATGTTTATTATCTGATTGGTACCATGTTATGGTCACTTTTGCATGTCCTATGCTAAAATTATTCATAGTATAGATCCTATAGCGTAAATATGAATGTTTTAACAAAAATATTCATTTCAAAAATAGGTAAAATCTGACTTTATTTTTGTAAAAAATCATATAAATATTTGCTTCCGCGCCCGAATTTTATAATTCTTTATCATATTTTAGCTAAAAGAAAACATTTCAAGAAGAAAATTGCTATTTCAAGTGTGGTAGTTATTCTAGAATCCAGCCCATGTATCTTACAATACACAACGTATTCTTCAAGAATAGGTTAAATTTGACTTTATTTTTGTAAAAAATCATATAAATATTTGCTTCCGCGCCCGAAATTTATAATTCTTCATCATATTTTAGCTAAAAGAAAACATTGCAACAAGAAAATTGCTATTTCAAGTGTGGTAGGTATTCTAGAATCCAGCCCATGTAGCTTAAAATATACAACGTATTCATCAAGAATAGGTAAAATCTGACTTTATTTATTGTAAAAAATCATATAAATATTTGCTTCCGCGCCCGAATTTTATAATTTTTATCTTATTTTAGCTAAAAGAAAACATTGCAACAAGAAAATTGCTATTTCACGTGTGGTAGGTATTCTAGAATCCAGCCAATGTTGCTTACAATATACAACGTATTCATCAAGAAAAGGTAAAATCTGACTTTATTTTTGTAAAAAATCATATAAATATTTGCTTCCGCGTCCGAATTTTATAATTCTTCATTATATTTTAGCTAAAAGAAAATATTGCAACAAGAAAATTGCTATTTCAAGTGTGGTACGTATTCTAAAATGAAGCCTATGTAGCTTACAATATACAACGTATTCATCAAGAATAGGTAAAAGCTGACTTTACTTTTGTAAAAAATCATGTAAATATCTGCTTCCGCCTCCGAATTTAATAATTCGTCATCATATTTTAGCTAAAAGGAAACATTGCAACAAGAAAATTGCTATTTCAAGTGTGGTAGGTATTCTAGAATCCAGCCCATGTAGCTTACAATATACAACGTATTCATTAAAATGACATCCGTAAATTGAATGTTTTTTATCTGATTGGTACCACGTTATGGTTACTTTTGCAAGTTCAATGCTACAATTATCCATAGTATAGATCCTAAAGCATGAATATGAATGTTTTAACAAAAATATCCGTTTCAAGTGTAGGTACAATCTGCCTTTATTTTTTTTAAAAATCATATAAATATTTGCTGCCGTGCCCGAATTTTATAAATCTTCATCATATTTTAGCTAAAAGAAAACATTGTAACAAGAAAGTAGTATCTAAAAAGCGACTTCTAGCGCAAGAAGATTCGGGAGATTTCACCCACCGTCCGAAAACACCATCTCCTAGCTTATTATATGAGACACTTCAGGACACTTTTTTTAAAACCTGAGAGTTCTGAAACGCATTCACCAAAATACCTTAAAACTACACATTTTTAATAATTTTTATAGTATTTTTTGCAAAAAACATGTCTTTATGCTCCTTGCGCTTAAAATGTCCTAATTGTTTAATAAAAATTGTTTGGTACTGCTACGGCTGTACAGATTGATAAACTTATCATAGTTTGTTAGCGTTAGCACATTTCATATATGTTGTAAAACAGTTAGGCTAGGTATTTATTCGATGGTAAGTAAATAACTTATTTTCATGTATTATAAAGTTGTAACGTCACAGGTTAATATTTACTGGAGTTCACGGTTCAAGAATAGTCGCAGACAAATTCGCTTCAGCTGACGTATCAAATAAATGGTTATCAGAACTCAAGAATAAATATTATTTAAAGAAGGAGCAAAAAGGTATTTATTAAAAGGATAGAACTGTGTTAAAATATATTATTAAAATTTTATTGTACTAAATGGAGAACAAAACTAACTATGCAAGTATGTTGAACAGCGCAACTTCTCAATTTATAAAATTATCTGAATTAAAATTAAATAAAACTTATAGAGTTATATCGTTTGAAACTAATACAGGAAATTACGGCACACAAGTTATAGTAAATTTAGAGTACTGCAAAGTATCATTACCACAAAAATTTAATAAATTTATTCCACAAATTAAAGAACTAAATAAAAACCCACCTAGTTTAGTTTATAAGGGTAAAATAGAAAGAAACAATAAACAAATACATGACATTGAATTTATTTAAAATATATAGAGAATAACGAGAAAAAATTAATGCATAAATGACATTTATTATGAATATATGAAAATACAAAAATTTATTGAGTACTACATTTTTTGATTACTATGTTGAATATCTTCTTTTTTAGAGTTAATCTGTAATGAAATTAGTGTTAGTTATAATATAAAGAAAACTGAATAGCAATACTTACTTTCTGATTCATAATCGCTAAAATCATCTTCGGTATCCAATTCCTTTTCATGTGTAATTTTTCTGTTGTATTTTTTATCTTCTTTATCTAAAATTTCATACTCTTGTATTTGTAATTTTGATGCTAATTCCTTTATGCGTAATTTTATTTTTCTTCTTCAACCTTTTTACTTTTGCTTGTTTTTGTAGTTTATCTGTCATACTAGTATTACCGTTTCAAAGTTCACTGAAGAAATTCGAAATAGCGGTCTTAACTTTATTATTTTTAATTGAGTTACGACTTTTATTTAGATTATTATTTTTATATGGAGCACTATTTTTAATTGAGTTACGACTGTTATTTACATTATTATTTTCACCGTCTACTTGCATGCGCTCCATGTACTATATTAAAATTATTTTTCCTGCTCACACCCATTATATAGAAAAATTATTCTGGAATATACAATTATACGCATGCGTATTGTAACAGCACCGTATACAGTGTCATATTTTCTTGACACCGATTTTAAAACGCATGCCGCGGCACCGTTTTTAATGTTTAAAGTTACTGCAGACACCGATATCATAATGCACACGAGTAGATGACAACTGCATATTTGCTTATTATGAACGGACAAAGTCTGTGATTCCGCAAGATTTGTACTCGGACTACTTAAGTTCAAGTAGATGATATGGCTTGTAGAAAATGTAAATCATATTGTTTTTGTAAATGTAAATGTAAATCACATAATAATATTTTTATAAAAATATTTAACAATTTTTTTTATAAAAAATGACTACTAAAAATAATATGAATAGTTACATGCAAGAATATCGTAAAAAAAATAAAGACAAAATAAATAAATATATGCGTAAATATTATAATGAAAACACAGAATTGTGTACTTGTGGTGAAATAGTAAAAAAAACAGCATTTGAAAGTTCATACAGAAAGTTTTAAACATCATGGAAAATTACGCTTAAAAGAAAATTTATTAAAAGAGTCCGCTTTGCCTGATTCTAATGATTTTGTGTGAATGGAGTTAAAATTTTTTTAATTTTGTGTTTAGTGCTTTTGTTTTCTTTTACTTCCTTGTTATGTTCTTCTTTCTTAATAGACAGTAAAATTATAAATTTACCAGTAACATCTCTTTCCCTTATAAAATTACTTTCTTTTTTATTATATTCTCTTAAATATCTAGATACTGTGTTATAATGTATACCATAATGTTTACTAAATGATCTAATTGAATTATTAACAAAATCATATTTTTTAAGAAAGCTAATAAATTCTGCTTTATTAATAAGTTTTATACTTTGTGATTCCATATTTATATCATATTTTATCACTCATCATATCATCACTTATCACTTATCATGTTACAAAATATTTTATATTAAATGAGTAAGAGAGAAGTAACTTTAAAAACAATGTATGATACAGTTGGGGCATTTGAAAATTTGTATAGCATTAATTTAAATAGTATTTTAGAATTTACAAAAAATGATTTGACAACAAAAACATCTAAGAAATATATTAATATGATGTCGGAATAATATGATAAAATTAGGGATTTTAATGTTCCAAATGAAGAAAAAGAACATTTTAGAGCTTTATTCACTATATTAACAAGTAAATATGCTGAATCTGAATGTAAAGGGATTTTGCTTTACAATTCAATAATGAAAAATAAAAAATATAGGGAAATAAATGATAAATTAGAAGAAGCATATCAAAAAGAAAGAGATTCGTACAACATATTAGCTAAAAAATATAATGAAAAACAAAAAGAAGATAAAGTTAGTAGTCCAGGAATTTCTCTATCTTCAACATTAAAAAAGAAAGTATTAACTAACAAAGAATGTGTCGATCTTATGAATGAAGCAATTATTATTGATAAAGAAATTGACGAATAATTTAAAAGATTATCTGTTCCTGTAGATTATAAAGATAAAGTAGATAGAGTATATATTAAAAAAGCTGAATCAGGAGTGAGGAATATAATACAAAAATCTAAAATACATTCTCTAATTAGCAACTAATTTTTATATTAAATAATGTCCATGAGCCAATGTATCTGTAGAATTTTCTAGTAAGTATCTCTTATCATCCTTCCAACTTAATGATTTTTTATTTACTTCTTCAGTGAAGATATCATGTTTGTAACTTCTAATTACTGTTTGTTTATTATAAAATTCTTTTAGCTCATATAAGCATGTTTTAAAATTTTCAAAACTAATTTCTTTTTTTAACACGGCTTTCTTAATTCCTTTTAACTTATTTTCAACTATTTTTTTTGGGTTTGAATTATTTTTTGGTTTTGTAACTGTACATTTTTGATCGTAATCCTATAAATTCCAACATTCTCAAAGAGTTTAACTCATCTTTAAATTTTCCTATTACCTTTTTATTTAATTCAGTATATACGGGGTGATCTTTTGGATAATCAGAGGTATCAAAGTAATTGGAATTTTCTCCCATAAATTTATAGAAATCTGTATTTTTAAACTCATGTATCTGTATCTGTATATAATAATTTTACTTTATCGTTAATTTCTTTTTTAATTACATTATAATGAAAATCATACATTAATAATTTTGATAAATCCAACACAGCCTGTCCAATATAAATAGGTTTATTAAATAATACCTTAGTTTTATATCTATGAACTGCCACAAAATTTTCACCAAATATTGTTCTACGTTTAAAATTAGGTTTATTTATTGCTGTCTGTTATTTTTGCTCATCTGAATATAATTTAATATTCTGCTGATTTCTAACTGATTGCAATGATTTCCCAAACACTGCATTGGATACTAATTTCCAATAATCTTTTTCAAAATCATTTTTTGCTTCTTGCCTTTTCTCAGTATTAAATTTTATGTATGATGCTATGAAGTTCGATTGTGTAAATTTCAAACTTCTCTGAATTTTATCAATTCTTATACCTAAACTTACATAAAGCTGTAATATTTTGTAATGTACTATGTAGTTTTTTTATCATAGAAATGGCAAAGTAGTTTTGATACTTTCCCACCAGGAGGTGTTCTATTATCTGGAGCTAGAGGAATATCGTTAAATTTATCGTGGAGGTCTTTTGGAAATGATAAGTCAACTTCTAAAACATATCCTGTATCATCATTTGACATTAATATTTTATTAATATCTTTAATCTCATCAGAAGTCATCCACTCAAAGTCTTTTTGAGGTAATTTTTGGGATATAGAATGACCATACAAATTATTTGCATCAATATAAGCAAGTTGAGTATTTTCGTCTGATTTTGCATATCTATTACTACACTGAGATATTCCTCCTCTAATTCCCTTCTCAAAAAACATGTACATTTCGTAGTCAGTTAATAACTCCAATTCAATTTTTGTATATTTCAACATACAATCCCAAGCAAATCTCGGAGTTGTATAATACCAAGCAGGGTCTAATCCATAACTTTTAAGCAAACACAAATCTCTAAAATTGTGAAATACATCAGCCAATAACAACACATCTAATTTTAAATATGTCATGCCATTCACCTAAATTTTTAATTTGAAAATAGTTCCAGATTTTCTGTGCATGTTCATATTCTCCTTGTGAAATTCCTTCTGATGTTAGTGAGAAATGAAATTTATCTATTGAAGGTAGTTCTACTTCTAAAAACTTTTCCCAAGAATTCATATATTCATAGGGGTAAATTCCTTTTCTTATTATTTTATTTTCATCTTTCCTAAACAAAATATCTAAATATTTATTTGAAAAGTATTTAGCAGTTTCCCTTATTTGATCCTGTTCCAAATTAGATGATAACGTATCTAAACAACTTCCTAAAAATCTAAACGAATCAATAAATCTTAATTCAATATATCCACTATTGTTAGTTTTTATAGTCTTACTAAACGAAATATATTTCTCTTTATTGTTAGGAATTAGTTTCAAGTTACTCTTATCTTCTCCCAAATTCTTTACAAATAAGTGGCAGTCATATGAAGATAAATTATAAAACACAATTGGAATAAATAGAGGTTGTTTATACTTTAAATTACAATTCTTCAATGCCGCTCCTCTATGTTTGCCAGTAGTATGATCATGGTCTTTAACTTTTGGATTTTCATCTGTAAATGTGTTTTCGCAAAGATAACATATTTTTGCTTCTTCATACTTTTCGACATCCAAATCTGTTATAGACTTATAATCGTTTAATAACTTATATATTGTTTTAGCGTAATTTGATATTGTTTTTATGAAGTGTTTATCAGCATTCTCACCTCTATAAGTTTTAAGTGGATTATTAATATTATTATAAATACTTTTAACATATAAACCATATCCGCATGGAGTATGAAATTGTTTTTTGATTGTGTAAGGTTTTTCAGGATCAGATATACATGTTTGAATAGGTTTTAAAAGTGATTCAAAATCTGCATAAATTACAAAAGGGTGTCTTTGCATTCTTTGAATGGCTTTGAATTTTAAAATATTATCTTGAGGCATTATTGGAACACATGGCTCGTTACTAAAAGAAATTTCTTGGTGTTTCTTCATATAATTTGCAGATTTTGTGGCAAACTTTAAAGATCTTCTACAGAAATGTTTTTTATGACTATCTATCTCCAATTGATTATTTAATATAGCACTCAAATTTTTTATCCAACAATAATGGTTCTTTTCTTTACTTCCAAAGTGTAACAAGTCAATATTTCGCTCATAGAAATCCTTATTATTATGATATAATAGTTACAATGTTTTATCTTCAAAACTAAACACAGTTATATTTATTTTATTATTTAATTCGAATTGGGGAATATCTTGAATCTTCACGGGGAAACTTATTCCCTCAAAATTAGCCAAATTATTATACTCGGGTGTATGGTATTTTAAAACTCGATTTGCATCTTTTTTTGGTGTTTTTAAAGCACTTAATACTGAATACATAAAACACTTGTCGTCATTAGTTTTTACATTCACACAGGCATGTTTATCTTTTATCCATTTAGGTAATTCATTGTATGAATTCCCACTTAACGGTGTATATTTATTTATATTAATTCTTAAACAAATTACGATTTAAATACCAAGTCTGAACCTCTTGCTTCTATTTCATCACATTTTGTTACGAATAAATCTTTCTGATCATCCCAATATTGAGATAAATTATCTTCTTCTCTTAATATCACATTCTCTAACTGAAATGGAAATATCTCTGTTATACTCGGATTTTTTATTTTATTAAATTTACATTCCATATTTAAGTTAATTTTACTATTCTTATGTATACTCAAAGCATTTTGAATTATATTTACTGCTTTTTCTTTTACTAAATTCATATATCTATACTCATTTCTTTATTATTATGTTCGTAGGTTAATAATCGAGTTCTATAAGCATTATCCACTAAAATAAAGTCCGATTTAGAGCAATAACTAAGTTTATGTGTCATCATTCGAGGTTCTTTAATATATTCTTCACACACATCACACTTTACTCTTTGCACTCTTTCTTTCTTTGGTTTTTCAAACAACGTATCATCGAATGGAAATAGTTTAAAAATTTCATTAGTTTCTCTATCTTGGCTTTGTCGATCTTTTATTTTATTAATTTATTCCACTTTCTTGTATTTTTTAATATTTACTATTCCCAATGATTTTGCGATGTTGTACAGCTCAGGCAATCGGAGATCTTCCAATCGATTATTATTATTTGCTTCCATTTACTTTAGTCAAAATTCATTAAATCTCGCAGAGGACTCCTATTCAAACATTTTATTTCAAAACAATACATTTATTTATAAAATCATTCAATAAATTGTCATATACGATATGTTTGTGGATTATTTAATAATTTGTTTAAGAAATATTTATGTGGTACATTACTTGTGTAACCATGAGTATATAAAAAATTTAGTAAATATTGATATTTTTCAAGTATGTGTTCTTTTGTTTTACCATCACGAGATGTATAAGAATGAGGTCCTATTTTTATCATATAATTACAAATTAATTTTTCAACATATTTCATTTTATCTACGTGTTTAATGAATATATTTTTATTTTGTTTATTAATAACATAGAAATCACAATTTATACAATATGGTACATGAGCAGAACTAACAAATGAATATTCTAAACACTGTCTGCATTTCTTATATTCTTCTTTATCAATTTCTATAACTCTAGCATCTGGAATACTAAAAAATGTCATTTATTTGAAATATTTTTTTATTTAAAACAGGTGTTATAATTACTGAACATTTATTAATACGTAATTGAAATCTTTCACGATCTATAGCATATTGTTGCCAAATAATACCTTGACGACTTTTTCTATAAGCATAATTCCACGTAAACATATAATGTATCTTAACAGAATCATTAAATCTTAAAAAGGTCTTAACATTTCTAAAACATTTTCCACTGTTAATGTATTTTTTGAATCATCAGTTACGGTTTCCTCAGTTACGGTTTCCTCAATATTAGAATCAATTAACTCATTATCTGATTCAGAATCTAAGCCTATCATATTAACGACTGATTCAAACATTTTTTTTTTAACAATTGTCTCAATATATTTTTTTAACAAATGTTTCAAATCATCTTCCATTTTTGTAAGTTGCTCCATTTATTAGGAGAAAAAAATCTATTCCTTTAGGTTATTCTTTTAAAGACAATATCCCAATTAACTTTATCATGAAAATCTTCTAAAAATAACTGACTATATCGTTTCCAATAATATGATAATACTATCCAATCTAATTTATCTTTAAACTCTCTAACATTCGACAACTTGCCGCTATACGAGTGAGACGTGCGATAGTGATAGTTGTCAGCAATACAGTAAATTATTATTAATTTAGTTTTGAATTAGTACCAATCACGAGTAAACCAACCACAGTGTTCAAGGAGCATAACGGGAGGTAAGCTTTTGTGGTATTATCACTTATTTTCTGGCACTCGCCAAAACATCCCGTGCAAGGTCGTACTCATAAACTCACACTCATTCCCATCTAAAAACCATCCTTGCTAAAACTTCATACTAGCTCCATCAAATGGAGTCTAGCGAAACTCAATAAAAGCAAAAACACAAGTAATCGCAGAGAACTTCTGACTACAGGGGTCCTCCGCTAAATAAAACATGTCACAACTACAGACTCAAATCTTAAAACAGCTTACACAAACAAACGCAACCCAAACAGCAACTATGAACACCACACAACAAACATATGCAAAAGCCACAAAACAAAGACAAGACACTTTTCCAAGCAAAGAACAAGCCATAATAATCAATGCAATTGACGGTATAAAATTAAAAGAATATGCCTACGATATAGGAAACATTATCCAACCTAGTAATATTATATTTATCTCTCGCATGTCAAACAACAGAATAGGCATATATTTATCAAGGAAAGAACTGGTCGACACTATCATGGCAAACAACAAAATTCAAATAAACGAACACCAAATAAGTATTCGACGCTTAATCACACCAGCCAAGCGAATCATATTATCCAATGTATGTCTAACCATTCCCCACTCAATCATAGAAAACGAACTCAAAAACAAAGGTCTAAAACTTGTATCAGAGTTAAACTTCCTGAGAGCAGGAATATAGGAAACGGAATACGCCCATATTTTAAGCTTCCGACGCCACATATATGTAGTGCCCTTTGCTTGCTTCATAAAGAAAGTAGTAGGTGTTGTTCAATAAAATGTTTTACGATAGGTTTTTAGTTGCTATGTATTATTGAGTTGTCAGATTTCGACTAGAATAAACAGCAATATTTGTGTTCGTTAAATTTATATTTATTTTTATATATATTTTCGATTATACAATATTATTAACTAATATTTTTACATTGGTGACCCCGAACTGAATCTTCGCACCTTCGTTTTCGTCATGGAAGATGTACACCATGACTCTCTACCACTTCATCCTTCGGAAGCCGAATCTGTTCAACTTTCGACCCTCTCCACTTCTTTTAAGATTCCTGAATTTTGGCCGGCCGATCCAGAGCTTTGGTTTTCTCAAGTTGAAGCTATTTTCGCTTCCCAGAGGATCATTTCAGAGAGAAGCAAATTCGTAAGACTAATTAGTGCCTTAGGCCCACAGTTTGCCGCTGAGGTAAGAGACTTAATCATTGCACCTCCAGTGGAACAACCGTACTCTGTAATTAAAAAGGCACTGATTCAACGATTAAGTATTTCTGAAAAAGAAAAGCTACAACAACTATTAACATCTTCTATTATTGACGACAAAAAGCCTTCACAAGTCCTACGATACATGCGTCAGTTGGTCTCAGGGAAGCTACTTGACGAAACTATCCTCGAAGAACTGTTCATGCAAAAATTACCATTATCAACTCAATCCATTATTTCTTCTTTGTTGCACTGTTCCCTTGAAGAGAAGGCAGAAGTCGCAGACAAAATCGCGAGCATTTCCCAACCTTCAATAGCATCGATCTCGCAGGAAACAATTTCTATCAAAAAACTATCAGAAGATGTCAAGAAGTTGCAGTCACAACTAGAACTTCTGACCACGGAATCACCTTCTCTCTGTTGGTACCACAAGAAATTCGGAAGCAACGCCAAGAAATGCACACCACCCTGCAACATGGAAGATTCTTTCAAAAAGAAAAAGGTTCTTCTCAACGAAACTGCTATAAAAATTTCAACTAATACAAAATTAATACCTTGTATTTCCAGTTGTCATCATCTTAATGTATCTGCAACACTATTTTATTTGACGGACAGAACGTCTGGGCAACGTTTCCTGGTGGACAGCGGTGCTCAGGTTAGTGTCATTAAGGTTGCATTTAACGAATCTAAACTGAAATTGTTACCTATTTCTTTACAAGCTGCCAATAAGTCATCTATTGACACATACGGTTTCAAAACTTTGACATTAGATTTCGGTCTTTCAAAACCTTTTACATGGAAATTTGTCATTGCAAATGTTCAATGCTCAATAATCGGAGCAGATTTTTTGACACATTTCAAATTAACTGTCAATATGTCAAAGAAACAAGTTTTAGAATCGGATCAATACACAAACAAAATACACTTCATAAAAAAAACCCAAACTCCTATTTCACCACAATCTTACTCAGAATTACTCTCACATTATCCTTCTCTATTAACAAATAAATTATATTCAAAATGTCAAATCAAACATAAAGTAAAACACTGTATAACTACTACCAGTTCCCCAACTTTTGCAAAACCACGCCGTCTAGCTCCTGAAAAATTGATGGAAGTCAAAAAAGAATTTAATAATATGCTAGAGATGGGTATAATAAGACCTTCTTCTAGTTGCTGGGCTTCACCCTTACACTTAGTTCGAAAAAAATCGGGAGAACTACGACCCTGCGGAGATTATAGAGCTCTCAATTCACAAACGATTCCGGACAGATACCCACTTCCTCATTTACAAGATTTTACGGCAAACTTACAAAATTCAAAAATTTACTCTAAAATAGATTTAGTAAAGGCGTATAATCAAATACCAATGGATGAAGAATCAATAGCCAAAACAGCAATTACAACTCCATTCGGTCTTTTTGAATACATAGTTATGCCGTTCGGTTTAAGAAACAGCGCTCAAACTTTTCAACGTTTCATTGACATCGTCACGAGAGGTTTAGACTTTTGTTTCGCTTATATAGACGACATACTCATTGCTAGCAATTCTCCGGAACGTCACTATGAACACCTAAAAATTATTTTTGACAGATTACAAAAATTTGGTATTTTCATCAACAAAGATAAATGTCAATTCGGTCAAAATCAAATATTATTTCTAGGACATAACATTTCTCCTTCCGGAATCAAACCTGTACATGAAAAAGTAGATAGTATTTATAAATTTCCAATGCCAAAGACACAAAAACAACTACGAGAATTTCTTGGTTTAGTAAATTTTTATCATCGCTTCATCAAAAACTGCGCTACTATTTTACATCCAATCAACAAACTATTAGATAACAAAAAAAATAGTTCTAAAGAAATAATTTGGACTAAGGAAGCTACTAGAGCCTTTAATATGATTAAAACTAAACTAACACATGAAACAAATCTTTCTTTTCCAATACACGGTGCAAAAATTAATATTATGGTTGACGCATCAGACATCGGAATCGGTGCTGTTCTTCAACAATTCGTCAATAATCAATGGGAACCACTCTCTTTCTTTTCGCGAACTTTTAACTCGACTGAAAAACGTTACAGCACATTTAGTAGGGAACTTTTGGCTATATTTTCAGCGATAAAAAAATTCAGATATTTCCTTGAAGGTAAAGAATTTTTTGTTTTAACTGATCATAAACCTCTAACTTTCATTACAAAAATAGCCAGCAATAATACTTATTCACCTCGCGAAATGCGGCAATTAGATTACATTTTTCAGTTCACAAATGACATACGTCACATCTCTGGCAAAAATAATCCAGTTGCGGATGCCCTTTCTCGCATTTCCATAAACATCCTATATTCAAATAGTCAAATAGACTATAATCAGATTGCAAAAATGCAACAATATGATCAGGAATTACAAGAGTTACTCGAAAACAAAAATACAAATTTAATATTTAAACAAATATCTCTACCTAAAACAGATGTTAAATTATGGTGTGATATTTCAACAAACACTTACAGACCATACATACCAAAACAATTCCAAAATCTTATATTCAAACATTTTCATTCATTCTCACATCCGGGAATTAAATCAACAATTAAATTAATTACTTCAAAATTCATTTGGAAAAATATGAAAAGATATTTAACTGACAAAACAAAACAGTGTTTACAATGCCAAAAAGCTAAAATAGTTAAACACACCAAATCACCTATTTTTCAATTCACAACTCCAACTTCACGTTTCAGTTCAATTCATATCGACTTAGTCAAGTTACCAAATTCACAAGGTTTTTCTTACCTTCTTACTTGCATCGACCGTTTCACCAGATGGCCTGAAGCAATACCTTTAAAAGATTGTTCTGCACAATCAGTTGCAACAGCTCTACTTGATGGTTGGATATCACGGTTTGGTGTACCAGCAACAATTACATCTGATAGAGGCCAACAATTTAATTCCTCTCTTTTTCAAAAACTACTAAAACTTTTAGGAACACATCATATACAAACAACAGCTTATCACCCTCAATCAAATGGCATTATTGAACGTTTTCACAGACAATTAAAAACTTCCTTAAAAACCTTTCAAAATCCTTCACAATGGATCAGTTTCCTTCCGTTGGTCCTTCTTGGAATACGATCCTCCGTAAAAAATGATATAAATTGTAGTTCTGCAGAACTCGTGTACGGCACGAACCTTAAATTTCCTGGAGAATTAATTCCCACAACTAAACATAACATATTAAATAAAGCAGAAGCAAATCAATATTTAACACTATTAAAAAACACAATCAATAAATTTACTCCAATCACTACAAGACTATCAACAAAAACATCACACAACATCCATCCAGATTTATTCAAAACTTCCCATATTTTAATTAGAAATGACACTATTGGTCCCATTCTTAAACCAGCATATAATGGACCTTTCAAAGTTGTCAAAAGATATGATAAATTTTTTAAAATTCTTATAGATGACAAGATAGAAACAGTGTCAATAGATAGACTTAAACCAGCTTATATCAATCATTTTGATTAACACAGTTCAGCAACCTCAATGACACAACTGTCATTCCGTTATATTGTTAATTTTTTTGATTTTTTACAACCTACTACTTCCTTTCTTGGGGAGGGCTTGTGTAGTGCCCTTTGCTTGCTTCATAAAGAAAGTAGTAGGTGTTGTTCAATAAAATGTTTTACGATAGGTTTTTAGTTGCTATGTATTATTGAGTTGTCAGATTTCGACTAGAATAAACAGCAATATTTGTGTTCGTTAAATTTATATTTATTTTTATATATATTTTCGATTATACAATATTATTAACTAATATTTTTACATATATATAAACCCTGATGAGAGCACACCAATACCTGAAACACTAGCCATAGTATACGACGATACAAATTACAGAATATTTCTGTCTGAAGACATAATCACTTGCTTTGTATGTAAACAAGTAGGTCACACGTCTAAGCAGTGTGAAAATAACATGCCACCCCCAAGCCTAGCCACAACAATCCAGAACACACCTCAAATCACGGGAGTGAAGAGACCAGTGTCTATAAACTCCGACTCAACAAATAATCAGATCAATTCCCAAATAGAAAACAACAATATAAAAAACACTCCAACAATCCCTAAAAACATTTTAAGTGACACAAGCGTCGTAAAACCAAACATCAAAAAACACAAAATTGATACACCACAAATAGAAATATCCTTGGAGGAACAACTTGTACCAGCAAAGAAAGCAATAGAATCAGAACCAAACAAATTCATTCTTACATTCAACGAATTCAAAGATTTTTTGGACAATGCATACGGAAGCTACGAACAACTACAAATATCAAAGGATTATACAGACAACACTACAAAACTATTAGAGATGATATCCGACATCCACCCACTACTACACCACAGAGCCATCAAATCAAGACTTACACGAATAAAAAACCGAATTACTAGACAACTCAACAATGATCCAAACAGTATGTACTCAAGCCAAGAGTCTATCACATCAAATCCATAAACTACTATCATTAATGACAATATTAACTGCAACAGCTTCTACTCACACCTGGGAGAATTACAAAATATCGTAAACCAAATATCTCCTGATTTCATATTCCTACAAGAAACCCGACTAAAACACAACCATAAAGGAAATCTTAGAGGATACATGTCACACAGAAAAGACAGAGATGACAATAGAATAGCTAGTGGGGGAGTAGCAATATACGCAAAAAAATATACATCAAGTACAAGAAATCAACTTGCAAACCAACTTGCAAGCTATTGCAGTCAGCTGCACAATACGAACAAATTTACTCTCTGTAGTCTATACTTACCACCCAACGAAAACATAAACAAACAAGACATAATTGACTTAGTAAAACAATTACCCCAACCATTCATCCTAACAGGCGATTTCAATTGCCATAACCCGATATGGGGGAGCACATACACATATCGACGAGGAAAACAAATTGAAGAAATAATAGACGACGATTCAATCCTTCTAAACGACGGAACTGCTACTCACTTCTGTTCCAGAACCGGGAAATTCTCCAACATTGATTTAACACTTTGCGATACCAGTCTTGCACCGAACCTAACATGGGACGTACAACCATACTTACACGGAAGTGACCATTTTCCTATCAAAATATCATTCCCCGACACAGCACATAATATAGACCCACATCCCGTTTACTTTAAATGGAACCTTGGCAAACCAGACTGGAGTGAATTCACAACACTGATATAAATCATCCCCATCTTAGAATCCAACGATATCGATGAAACAGTTAAACACTTCACAGACACCATCACAAACGCGGCAGAACAAACCTTCGGTAGAAAAACAACCAGAAGCAATAAAAGAACGGTACTATGGTGGAATCAAGAATGCCATAAAGCAATAAAAGACAAAAAAGAGTCTTATACAGCTATCGGAAAAACAAAACATTAGAAAATCTCATCAACCTTAAAAGAACAAGAGCCATCGCCCGTCGAATTATACAGCACAGCAAACAAAAATCCTGGGAAAAAATGTCTCGACCATCCACCCAAACACTCCGACAAGCAAAATATGGAATAAAATAAAAACACTGAAAGGAACAAAAACAAATCAAGAAACATCTTCATTAATCTCAGGCACACAAACTATCACAAATCCACAAGAAATAACAGAACTATTTGCAGAGACATTCGAAGCCAATTCCAGCGATCAACACTACAGCTTACAGTTCTCTACATACAAAAAAGAAATAGAAAAACAAGAAATTCTAATTGACGACAATAATAATGACGCAATAAATAATCCATTCACCATAACAGAACTTACACAAACTATAAAATCCCTTAAAAACAATAGTAGCCCCGGACCAGATGGCATTACATACAGACTAATCAAACAATTCCCACCAGAAACACTAGAACTAATTCTAAAAATCTACAATAACATATGGCAAAATAATATCTTTCCCACCCAATGGAAAACATCCCTAACTATTCCAAACCATAAACCAAACAAAAACAAAACAAACCTGCAACATTACAGACCAATATCACTATCAAACTGCCTTAGCAAGATACTACCGAAAATAATAAACAAAAGACTCCTATGGTATCTTGAATCAAGAAATTATCTTAACAATTCACAAAGCGGATTCCGACCAGGAAGATCTACCCAAGATCAACTTATTAATATAGTAGCAGAAATACAAGTGGCATTCCTAAACAAACAACACACAATCGCTGTCCTTTTCGATATTGAAAAAGCGTATGACACCACATGGAAGTACAACATCTTAAGATCAGCAAAAGAATATGGACTAGACGGACACATACTACACTATATTAAAAACTTCCTCGGTGATCGAAAATTTCAAGTAAAGACAAACGGATGCCCTTCAGAGGAGAGAACCCAAAATAACGGACTACCTCAAGGAGAAATCCTTAGCGTGCCACTTTTCCTGTTAGCTATTAACAAAATAACAAAAAACCTTCAAAAGAATATAAAAATATCCCTTTACGCAGACGACCTAGTCATATACACGAAAGGAAAAAACCTCGCAACCCTACAAGAGAATCTTCAAACAGCTATAAATGACTTAGAAGTATGGAGTAATAACACAGGCTTCAAATTTTCAACAGAGAAAACTAAAGCAATTCACTTTTGCAATCTACGGAAACAACATCATAATCCGACAATACATCTATCCAACAACAACATAAATTACGTCCACAACGTAAAATTCCTAGGCATGATTCTTAACAAAAAACTAACTTGGTTGCCACATATTCAAAAATTAAAACAAGAATGCACCACCCGAATCAATCTACTAAAAACCTTAGCCCACCATAAATGGGGAGCCCATAGAGAGACACTTTTAAACATTTACCGATCACTAATACGATCCAAGCTAGATGCGGATGCGTGGTATATGGAACTGCAAAACAAAGTAGACTTAAGATACTCTCCACAGTACAAAATACAGCAATAAGAATATCCACTGGAGCTTTTCGAACCAGCCCTACAGACAGTCTAATGTGTGAAGCCGGAGAACAACCCTTACCATACCGCAGAATGCAGCTCACCCTATCATACGTATCCAACCTTGCACATCGCCCTGACATACCAACCCACAATGCTATATTCCGTACCATAGACAACCAAATAATCATAAAAATTAGAACACCACTCCAACAAAACATAAACAAAATAATCCAAACACAAAACATCACGCCCCAACCTAAACATACAGAAACATACACCACAACCCCACCGTGGCTAATAAAGAAACCCATAATAAACCTCCAACTAGCTAAATACCACAAAAGCGAAACCCCCCCCCCCCCACTGTATACTGGAAAACGTTTAAAGAAATTCAAAACAACTACACACAGTACAAATTTATATACACAGACGGGTCGAAACTAGAACATAACACGGGAGCAGCCTGTGTAATCGAAGACAACATACAAGCTTATCACCTACCCTCACTATCCAGTACATTCACAGCAGAGTCATATAGCATACAAAAAGCCATCGAAATCATCTACACTTACCCAACAAACTCATTCGCTATCTGCACAGATTCCCTTAGCGTAATCCTATCACTCCAAGAAATATACCCAAAAAATCCAATCATTCAACATCTGCAAGAAACCATACACAAAGCCAACACAGAACATAAAAAAACACTCATCTTTATATGGATACCATCACACGTGGGCATCCCCGGGAACGAGAAAGCAGACGTAGCCGCCAAAGAAGCTACAAGAGTACCGCCCACACAAACTCATATTACCCCAACCGACTACAAGAATTATACCAAAATTAAAATAAAAGAAATTGGAACACTGACTGGCCCCAGATCACGAACAACAAACTTCGCCAAATTAAAAACGACACTACAGCATGGCACACAAATGCAGACCGAAGAACCCAAATAATAATAACAAGATTACGAATCGGACACACAGCATACACACACAAATACTTATTAGAAAAAACCGATCCCGTAATATGCAACACATGCAACTCACAATTCACAATCAAACACATCCTAATCGACTGCACAAATTACATTAACCAAATACAAACACACAATATACCAAACACACTACAAGCAGCACTCATAAACAACCCCGAAACGATGGAAAGAGTCATTAAATTTCTTGAAGACATCAACATCAAAAAAGACATATAATACGAACTATAATGTAAATAAGTAATAACTATGTAAATAATTAACACAAAAAATGTAACCAAACTGTACCGACGCACTAATGGCAACAGCTGAAGTGCGTCTAATAAATAAACATACAAATAAAAAAAAACTCTCTAAAAAAATTTTTTGATAGTTTTTGAAACCATGATATTTCTGATCAATGAACTGTGTATTGAAATTCTTTGTCTACTATTGACTCCATTTATTAAATTTGTTAATATTTTACACAACATCTTTTACGTCAATCCAAGAATTATGACTATTATCAAATCCTAACCATTTTACATATGCTTGATTACCTGTACGTTTAATGACTTTTTCAACTAAATACACTTCATCTTGTTTTACATGGCTTAACTCTTCTTCATAAAAACAACCTTTCAATTCTTGATCTCTATAATCTTTCAAGTGGCATGTTACAGGATTTGAATAAATAATTTTAGAAACTGCAAATATTTCATTAGTCCAATTGGGTGTGTAACCTTTCTCAAAAATAGTTTTTTAGATATTCTAACTTTATCTCCAACCTTATATTTAGGTTTATAATTTGAAATTTCTTCTTAAAACAATGGTTTTAACTTATCTTCGTTCTTTTACTTTGACGCTTCAACTGGTGTCATTTTGATTGTTCTGTGTTTAGTATTATTATAATTGTTTACCAATTCTAGTAACATATCAAACCACTTGTAATTTCCATTAATGGTAAACTCTTTCCACATTTTTTCTTTCAACGTTCTATTGAAACGTTCACATACTGACGTTTTTAAATTACTGTATGTTGAATAATGATTAATATTATATTCTTTCATTAATGTTTGAAAATCTTTATTGTAAAACTCTAAACCTTGATCTGTTTGAAGACTCTTTGCTATACGTCCTTGTTTCAGTATTGAATTAAATCCATTTGTTACACTTGTAGATGTTTTATTCTTAATTGGTACTGCCGAAGCATATTTTGAAAACACATCAATTACAGTTAGTAAATATTTATAGCACTTATTATCTTTTGAATACGGTATCATTTCAACTAAATCAGCTTGCTACAAATCATTTGTACCATATGATATTATTTTACGTCTCTGAAAATTACGTCGTAATTATTTATGTAATTCATTTTCAATTTCTTTTCTAACGTTAATAGATTCATCTACTTTTTTTTACCAAACTTTGTTTTATTAGTACCACATACAGAACACTTGGCTTGCAACATTGGTTGACCTTTAACAGTTGTTTTTCTTGTAATATTATTTGAATTTGTTTTTTCTCTACACTTTACACAGTATATTAATTCAGTCATTTATTAATCAAAAAACTACTCTAATAGTCTACTAAGTGTGTCATGCACTCTATTTGTAATTTCATTAAAACTTTCTGCGAAAGTTTGGAATGCTGTATTAATTGTAAGAAAAACGTCTTCATTTAATTCCGTTTTATTTTTTATTTCATTTGTGCTTTTAGCAAATATTTGAAACAAGTCGTTTAGGCTTTTAAATAATATTTGAAAATGTTTAATAACGGGTATTAATATATTATTCATATCATTTAATTTTATATTTATATACTTTTCAGTGTTATCAGAAAATTTCTTTAACTATTCATTATTTTCAATAGATATCGTTGTTATTATAGCATTTATCTTACTTGTCTCTTAATTACATTTATTATCTACTGCTTGAATTTGGTTATTAATTTTATTTTTAATTCTTTTATTCGTTTCTAATACATAACTTTTTGTAGCAACATCTGAATCTTCTTCAGGATTTTGTGTGTTGCATAATCTCTTATTTTGAATATCATAGTTACCGCTATTTGTTAATTTAAAACCAATTCCTGGATCTCCTTTTACCACTCTTGAAAATATTTGATTATTAGAATTATCGTCACTTTCACCAAACTTGTTTAATACCATTTATTACACTAAAATATTTTGGTTCCTTTTCTTCTTCCAATTCTTCTTCTATATTTAATATTTCATTTTCAACATTGTCGTTTCCTGCTGCTTGTTCGGCTTTAAGATATTCTCATCGTTTTTCTAATTCTTTAATATCGTTCCAATAAACATATTCTTTTTCTTTGTTGTTATATATTTTAAACTCTTTACCAGTTTTTGGTGTTGAAGTTAAGTTTTCTAATGAATGGTACTGTGAAACAGGAGACGTCGGCGTAGTTGGTAGACTCTGAGGAAGTAAAACATCTGAAATATCTGATAATTCTTCTCTTTGAGGGTATTCAGGTGATTGAGCTCTAGATTCATCTTGCGTTTGCTGTCTTTGTTTTTTTCTTGAAGATTGTTTCTTATATTCTTCCCATATAGGTTTAATAATATTGTTGTACTTGTTGCTTTTACTTGATCTTGGCTTTGATGGATTATCAGCTCTTTTTATACAATCAGAATGTATTAAAATTCTCTTGCAGTTATCTAAATCATTTGGTGGATATTCACCAAGCTCTTTTTCAGTTAACAAACTCCATATACCATCTGTAGATGGAACTGTGAATTCAACTAACGACTTATGTTTTCCACTCTTACGTATGTAAATTTTATTGGAATCGTACGTCATTAGTATATTTTTATTACCAATGCGATTGCTACTTCGATTAATACCAAAAGTTTCATCTATGTTTGTTTTGTTTGTTTTTGAAAGATATTTATCACCTAATCTTTTTTCACCTAACGTTCTATCTCTTGATGTTCCTGGTTGAATTTCATCAATGCTTACTTGAGATTTTGGTATAGTTTTTTGTTGGAAGATATCTTTTATTTGTTTCAACATTTCAGTTTGTTGTTTACTATATTCTATTTGATCAAGTAAAGGTTCTAAAGCGTTAGTAATAGGTTTGTACTGTTCCACCAATTTTTCATGTTTAATTGATTCACCTTCTGTTTTCTTAATATAAGCTGCTTTAGCCTTATTGGTTGAATATCTAAGCTCTTTTACTTTTTTCTCTTAAGTTTTATTGTCCATTTATTAAGTAAAAATTTGTTTATGTTCTATGTTCATGTTCTATGTTCATGTTCATGTTCTATGTTAATGTTCTATGTTCATGTTCTATGTTCATGTTCTATGTTAATGTTCTATGTTCATGTTCTATGTTCATGTTCTATGTTCTTGTTCATGTTCTATGTTCATGTTCTATGTTTTTGCTAGGATTACTTCATTAAAGTTTCGACTGTATTCACCGTTGTTTACATCTTTCTTTAAATTTGTAACAAGAAAATCATACTTTGTTTTCCAACACAAATTGCATAACTGTCTAAACAATTCAAAAGACATATCTGTACCAACGTGATCATGAAAAATATGTTTCAAATTAGTATTATCGTTATGTTTAAAAACAATAAGCATGTTTAAATTATCACGTATCATTTGTTTAGGTATACGACTATATGTTTGACAAAGGTAAAAACAACTTATGAATCTATGTCTACTCCTGCTAAAATATTCCTCTATAACCTTGTTTATCACTAGCAACATCGTCAAATATAATTACTGATAAAGGTTGAATTTCTTCAACTCGTAATACATCATCTGGGTTATTATTTGTAAAGAAACCAATTTTATTTTCTTTCTTAATATGTTTATTTTTTTCACTTACATAATTTTCAAAATATTTGTATAATGGTTGATTTAAAGACTTTGAATATATATAAATGTTGCTATACACTATACTATTTCTAGGATCTGTCAATATTCGAACTAAAATATTTGTTTTGCCACAATTTGACGAACCTATTATTGCAGCTCTAATTATATTAGGAAAATATTTATATAACTGTTTGGTTTCTTCTTCTATAATACATTTTTGTAAACCGTTACCATGTTTTCTTATTATAAAATCGGGTAAAGATAATTTTGACATCATTTAATTACATATAATTATTATTCTTTCTTTATTAAGTTATTTCAAGGACTATATGCGAGATATGATTCACTTACAGTAACACAATGAATCATGGTATTTGCTGGTACCTGTCTTTCAAATGTAAATTTAATAGTAAGGTTAGAAGGTGTTTCTTTTATAATTTCACTCTTATACGTTAAATCAAACACAAACAAGGGATACTTTTTAATAAAATCATATTTTTTAATATTATTTAATAAGATTGGATCTATATCTGGATAATATGTTTTCTTAAAATCACAATACATTGAATACGGTCTATTACACATGTTCTTTTTGTTATTCATCTCCAAATCTTCTGCGGGATAATAGTCAACTTCGCTAAACAATAATTTTATATTTTCTAGATCACAAAAATCAAATTCTGAATTGTTCTTTGTATAGTCGAATTCTTTGTTTGTTTGTAAAACTACTATAACATATCCAGGTCTTTTAGATAAAGTTGTAATTGACCAAGAATAATTTTTAGATACAGCGGATGTGGCTCCGAATGTGAACGGTGTATGGTGTGTTCTGTGTTCTGTGTTCGGTGTAGTGTAGTGCAGCTTGGTGTGGCAGCGGTGAAAGTGTGTATGATGTCTGATTTTTGTGTAAGGTAGCAAAAGCTATCAGTGATGCTGTTGTTGCAATTAAGCACAAACGTCCTGCTGTGGGTTAAGCCAAATTTTAGGTTGACGGGTGTACTCCAAGATCAGGCTGGGAAGAATTAGACAGCGAAAGAAAAAAATAGTAAAAAAAAATGCTTGATAAGTGAACTCAACAATTGACAAACCAAAATATGCGATAGATAATAAAAAAAATTACTCAATTGTTCCGCTGTGGAATTAGCAAAATTTGAAAATTTGGTGTCCGACAAGATAAGATAAAAATAAAAT
Source organism: Stenolophus ochropezus (assembly GCA_035578165.1). Classification (NCBI taxonomy): domain Eukaryota; kingdom Metazoa; phylum Arthropoda; class Insecta; order Coleoptera; family Carabidae; genus Stenolophus; species Stenolophus ochropezus. The sequence continues at coordinate 34,289,753 of JAQOWZ010000006.1, read as the reverse complement.
TACGCGCCGATATACCAAAATTAGAACGAGACAAATTCTACTTACGACTGCTAAATCAGCTATGAGCTCAGTCTGTTTTCATTGCAAGAAAATGAACCTAGGTCGAGACTTGGAAAATTTTGAACAAAGACAAAAAACACTAGAAAGGAATTTAAAATATTCCGGACAATAATAGAAGGACAGGGATAGTAAAAGATATAAGATAAGGGAAGGAATAATTCCAGCGTGCAACCTGAGTCGACACCAGGTACGGCTCGCACCGCAAAAATGAAATAATTACAAAATAACAATTTAACTTACCAAATAAATTTACAAGAATCACTAGTAAAATAAAATAAACCACAATTAAAATTAGATGGCATAGATATTAATCGATAAAAAGATTTTAAATCGCCAGAAAAAGTTAACCTTCTAAATTTCGTGTCTGTCGCCTCAGACCGCACGCACCGGAATCCTCCCCGAACGCGTCTCCCTCTCGTTCACCGCTCACGGTCGCAAACTCAAGATAAGTTTTAATAAATAAAAAGACAGGTGGCGCTAAAGCATAGAATTTAAATGTAAAAATGAGAAACGATATCAAAATCGTTTCAATATTTAACTGGAATATTTATTGAAAAATACCCGTCTTCAGTAATTAAATTTGAATCGTCCCAACCTTCAAGACTAGAATTATTTTGTAATATAAGTAATCCTTTCATTAATATACTATAACCAGGACTATTTTGTTCTTGTACTACCTTATTTGCTTCCGCGCCCGAATATTTTATTTCTTCATTATATTTTAGCTAAAAGATAACATTGCAACAAGAAAATTGCTATTTCAAGTGTGGTAGGTTTTCTAGATTCCATCCCATGTAGCTTACTATATACAAAGTAATCATCAAGAATAGGTAATATCTGACTTTATTTTTGTAAACAATCATATAAATATTTGCCTCAGCGCCCGAATTTTATAATTCTTTATCATATTTTAGCTAAAAGAAAACATTGCATCAAGAAAATTGTTATTTCAAGTGTGGTTAGTATTCTAGAATCCAGCCCACGTAGCTTACAATATACAACGTATTCATTTAAATGACACCCGAAAATTGAATGTTTATTATCTGATTGGAACCAAGTTATGGTCACTTTTGCATATCCAATGCTAAAATTATCCATAGTATAGATCCCAAAGCATGAATATTAATGATTTATCAAAAATATCAATTTCAAGAATAGGTAAAATCTGACTTTAATTTTGTAAAAAATCATATAAATATTTTCATCCGCGCCCGAATTTTATAATTCTTTATCATATTTTAGCTAGAAGAAAACATTGCAACAAGAAAATTGTTATTTCAAGTGTGGTAGGTATTCTAGAATCCAGCCCATGTAGATTACAATACACAACGTATTCATCAAGAAAAGGTAAAATCTGACTTTATTTTTGTAAAAAATCATAAAATATTTGCTTCCGCACCCGAATTTTAAATTTTTTTATCTTATTTTAGCTAAAAGAAAACATTGCTACAAGAAAATTGCTATTTCAAGTGAGTAGGTATTCTACAATCCAGCCCATGTAGCTTACAATATACTAAGTATTCATCAAGAATAGGTCAAACCTGACTTTATTTTTGTAAAAAATCATATAAATATTTGCTTCCGTGCCCGAATATTCTATTTCTTCATTATATTTTAGCTGAAAGATAACATTGCAACAAGAAAATTGCTGTTTCAAGTCAGGTAGGTATTCTAGAATCCAGCCCATGTAGCTTACTACATACAACGTATTCATCAAGAATAGGTAAAATCTGACTTTATTTTTGTAAAAAATCATATAAATATTTGCTTCTGCGCTCGAATTTTATAATTCTTCATTATATTTTAGCTTAAAGAAAACATTGCAACAAGAAAATTGCTATTTCAAGTGTGATAGGTATTCTTGAATTCAGCCCATGTAGCTTGCAATATACAACGTATTCATTAAAATGACACCCGAAAATTGAATGTTTATTATCTGATTGGTACCACGTTATGGTCACTTTTGCATGTCCAATGCTAAAATTATCCATAGTATAGATCCTAAAGCATGAATATGAATGTTTTAACAATAACATCCATTTCAAGAATAGGTAAAATATGACTTTATATTTGTAAAAAATCATATAAATATTTGCTTCCGCGCCCGAATTTTATAATTCTTTATCATATTTTAGCTAAAAGAACACATTGCAACAAGAAAATTGCTATTACAAGTGTGGTATGTATTCTAGAATCTAGCCCATGTAGCTTACAATATACAACTTATTCATCAAGAATAGGTAAAATCTGACTTTATTTTTGTAAAAAATAATTTAACTATTTGCTTCCGCGCCCGAATTTTACAATTCTTCATTATATATTAGCAAAAAGAAAACATTGCAACAAGAAAATTGCAATTTCAAATGTGGTAGGTATTCTAGAATCCAGCTCATGTAGCTTAAAATATACAAAGTATTCATCAAGAATATGTAACATCTGACTTAATTTATGTAAAAATCATATAAATATTTGCTTCCGCGCCAGAATTTTTAATTTTTTATTATATTTTAGCTAAAAGAAAACATTGCAACACGAAAATTGCTATTTTAAGTGTGGTAGGTATTCCAGAATCCAGCACATGTAGCTCACAAAATACAACGTATTCATCAAGAATAGGTAAAATCTGACTTTATTTTTGTAAAAAATCATATAAATATTTGTTCCGCGCACGAATTTTATAATTAGTCATCATATTTTAACTAGAAGAAAACATTGCAACAAGAAAATTGCTATTTTAAGTGTGGTAGGTATTCTAGAATCCAGCCCATGTAGCTTACAATATACAACGTATTCGTCAAGAATAGGTAAAATATGACTTAATTTTTGTAAAAAATCATTTAAATATTTGCTTTTGCGCCTGAAATTTATAATTCTTCATCATATTTTAGCTAAAAGAAAACATTGCAACACGAAAATTGCTATTTCAAGTGTGGTAGGTATTCTAGAATCTAGCACATGTAGCTTACAATATACAACGTATTCATTAATATGACACCCGAAAAATGAAGGTTTATTATCTAAATGGTACCACGTTATGGTCACTTTTGCATGTTCAATGCTAAAATTATCCATAGTATAGATCCTAAAGCATGTATATGAATGTTTTAACAATAATATCGATTTCAAGAATAGGTAAAATCTGGCTTTATTTTTGTAAAAAATCATATAAATATTTGCTTCCGCGCCCGAATTTTATAATTCTTGATCATATTTTAGCTAAAAGAACACATTGCAACTAGAAAATTGCTATTTCAAGTGTGGTAGGTATTCTAGAATCTAGCCCATGTAGCTTACAATATACAACGTATTCATCAAGAATAGGTAAAATCTGACTTTATTTTTGTAAAAAATCATTTAAATATTTGCATTCGCGACCGAATTTTACAATTTTTCATCATATTTAACTAAAAGAAAACATTGCAACAAGAAAATTTCTATTTCAAGTGTGGTAGGTGTTCTAGAATCCAGCCTATGTAGCTTACTATAACATACAACGTATTCATCAAGAATAGGTAACATCTGACTTTATTTTTGTAAAAAATCATATAAATATTTGCTTCCGCGCCCGAATTTTAATATTCTTCATCATATTTTAGCTAAAACAAAACATTGCACCAAGAAACTTGCTATTTCAAGTGTGGTAGGTATTCTAGAATCCAGCAAATGTAGATTACAATATACAACGTATTCTTCAAGAATAGGAAAAATTTGACTTTTTTTTTTGTAAAAAATCATATAAATATTTGCTTCCGCGCCCGACATTTATAATTCTTTATCATATTTTTAGCTAAAAGAAAACATTGCAACAAGAAAATTTCTATTTCAAGTGTGGTAGGTATCTAGAATCCAGCCCGTGTAACTTACAATATACAACGTATTCATTAAAATGACACCCGAAAATTTAATGTTTATTATATAAATGGAACCACGTTATGGTCACTTTTGCATGTCCAATACTTAAATTATTCATAATAAAGATCCTAAAGCATGAATATGAAAGTTTTAACAAAAATATCCATTTCAAGAATAGGTGAAATCTGACATTACATTTGCAAAAAATCATATAAATATTTGCTTCCGCTCCCGAATTTTATAATTCTTCATCATATTTTAGCTAAAAGAAAACATTGCAACAAGAAAATTGCTATTTCGAGTGTGGTTGGTATTCTAGAATCCAGCCCATGTAGCGTACAATATACAACGTATTTATTAAAATGACACCTGAAAATTGAATGTTTGTTATCTGATTTGTACCACATTATGGTCACTTTTGCATGTCCACTCTGAGATAGCGCGTGTATAGAACGTAAAGCATGAGTATGAATGTTTTAACAAAAATATCCATTTCAAGAATAGGTAAAATCTGAGTTTATTTTTGTAAAAAATCATATAAATATTTGCTTCCGCGCCTGAGTTTTATAATTCTTCATCATATTTTAGCTAAAAGAAAACATTGCAACAAGAAAATTGCTATTTCAAGTGTGGTAGGTATTCTAGTATCTAGCCCATGTAGCTTACAATATACAACGTATTCATCACGAATATGTAAAATCTGACATTATTTTTGTAAAAAGCATATAAATATTTGTTTCCGCGCCTGAATTTTATAATTCTTTATCATATTTTAGCTAAAAGAAAACATTGCAACAAGAAAATTGCTATTTTAAGTGTGGTAGGTATTCTAGAATCTAGCCCATATAGCTTACAATATACAACGTATTCATCAAGAATAGGTAAAATCTGACTTTCTTTTCGTAAAAAATCATATAAATATTTGCTTCCGCGCCCGAATTTAATAATTTTTCATCATATGTTAGCTAAAAGAAAACATTGCAACATGAAAATTGCTATTTCAAGTGTGGTAGGTATTCTAGAATCCAGCTCATGTAGCTTACAATATACAAAGTATTCATCAAGAATAGGTAAAATCTGACTTTATTTTTGTAAAAATCGTATAAATATTGCTTACGCGCCAGAATTTTTAATTTTTTATAATATTTTAGCTAAAAAAAAACATTGCAACAAGAAAATTGCTATTTTAAGTGTGGTAGGCATTCTAGAATCCAGCCAATGTAGCTCACAATATACAACGTATTCATCAAGAATAGGTAAAATCTGACTTTATTTTTGTAAAAAATCATATAAATATTTGCTTCCGCGCCCGAATTTTATAATTATTCATCATATTTTAACTAAAACAAAACATTGCAACCAGAAAATTGCTATTTCAAGTGTGGTAGGTATTCTAGAATTAGCCCATTTATCTCACAATATACAACGTATTCATCAAGAATAGGTAATATTTGACTTTATTTTAGTAAAAAATCATATAAATATTGGCTTCCGTGCACGAATTTTATAATTCTTCATCATATTTTAGCTAAAAGAAAACATTGCAACAAGAAAATTGCTATTTGAAGTGTGGTAGGTATTCTAGAATCCAGCCCATGTAGCTTACAATATACAACGTATTCGTCAAGAATAGGTAAAATCTGACTTAATTTTTGTAAAAAATCATATAAATATTTGCTTTCGCGCCCGAAATATATAATTTTTCATCATATTTTAGCTAAACGAAAACATTGCAACAAGAAAATTGCTATTTCAAGTGTGGTAGATGTTCTAGAATCTACCCCATGTAACCTACAATATACAACGTTTTCATCAAGAAAAGGTAAAATCTGACTTTATTTGTGTAAAAAATCATATAAATATTTGCTTTCGCGCCCGAATTTTACAAATTTTCTTTATATTATAGCTAAAAGAAAACAGTGCAACAAGAAAATTGCTATTTCAAGTGTGGTAGGTATTCTAGAATACAACCCATGTAGCTTACAATATATAACGTATTCATCAATAATAGGTAAAATCTGACTTAATTTTTGTAAAAAATCATATAAATATTTGCTTCTGCGCCCGAATTTTATAATTATTCATCATATTTTAACTAAAACAAAACATTGCAACCAGAAAATTGCTATTTCAAATGTGGTAGGTATTCTAGAATTAGCCCATTTATCTCACAATATACAACGTATTCATAAAGAATAGGTAATATTTGACTTTATTTTAGTAAAAAATCATATAAATATTGGCTTCCGTGCACGAATTTTATAATTCTTCATCATATTTTAGCTAAAAGAAAACATTGCAACAAGAAAATTGCTATTTGAAGTGTGGTAGGTATTCTAGAATCCAGCCCATGTAGCTTACAATATACAACGTATTCGTCAAGAATAGGTAAAATCTGACTTAATTTTTGTAAAAAATCAAATAAATATTTGCTTCCGCGCCCGAAATATATAATTTTTCATCATATTTTAGCTAAACGAAAACATTGCAACAAGAAAATTGCTATTTCAAGTGTGGTAGGTATTCTAGAATCTAGCCCATGTAACCTACAATATACAACGTTTTCATCAAGAAAAGGTAAAATCTGACTTTATTTGTGTAAAAAATCATATAAATATTTGCTTCCGCGCCCGAATTTTATAATTCTTTATCATATTTTAGCTAAAGGAAAACATTGCAACAAGAAAATTACTATTTCATTTGTGGTAGGTATTCTAGAATCCAGACCATGTAGCTTACAAAATACAACGTATTTATCAAAAAAAGGTAAAATCTGACCTTATTGTTGTAAAAAATCATATAAATATTTGCTTTCGTGCCCGAAATTTACAAATTTTCATCATATTATAGCTAAAAGAAAACAGTGCAACAAGAAAATTGCTATTTCAAGTGTGGTACGTATTCTAGAATACAGCCCATGTAGCTTACAATATATAACGTATTCATCAATAATAGGTAAAATCTGACTTAATTTTTGTAAAAAATTATATAAATATTTGCTTCCGCGCCCAAAGTTTGTAATTCTTCATAATATGTTAGCTAAAAGAATACATTGCAACAAAAAAATTGCTATTGCAAGTGTGGTAGGTATTTTAGAATCCAGCCCATGTAATTTACAATATACAACGTATTCATAAAGAATAGGTAAAGTCTGACTTTATTTTTGTAAAAAATTATATAAATATTTGCTTCTGCGCCCGAATTTTATAATTCCTCTTCATATTTTAGCTAAAAGAAAACATTGCAACAAGAAAATTGCTATTTCAAGTGTGGTAGGTATTCTAGAATCCAGCCCATGTAGCTTACAATATGCAACGTATTCATCAAGAATAGGTAAAATCTGACTTTTTTTTTTTAAAATCATATAAATATTTTCTTTCGCGCCCGAATTTTATAATTCTTCATCATATTTTAGCTAAAAGAAAACATTGCAATAAGAAAATTGCTATTTCAATTGTGTTAGATATTCTAGAATCCAGCTCATGTAGCTTACAATATACAACGTATTCATCAAGAAAAGGTAAAATCTGGCTTTATTTTTCTAAAAAATCATATAAATATTTGCTTCCGCGCCCGAAATTTATAATTCTTTATCATATTTTAGTTAAAAGAAAATATTGCAACAAGAAAATTGCTATTTCAATTGTGGTAGGTTTTCTAGAATTCAGCCCATGTAGCTTATAATATACAACGTGTTCATCAAGAATAGGTAGAATCTGACTTTATTTTTGTAAAATATCATATAAATATTTGCTTCCGCGCCTGAATTTTATAATTCTTCATCATATTTTAGCTAAAAGAAAACATTGCAACAAGAAAATTGCTATTTCAAGTGTGGTAGGTATTCTAGAATTAGCCCATGTAGCTTACAATATACAACGTATTCATCAAGAATAGGTAAATACTGACTTTATTTTTGTAAAAAATCATATAAATATTTGCTTCCGCGCCCGAATTTTATAATTTTTCATTATATTTTAGCTAAAAAAAAACAGTGCAACATGAAAATTGCTATTTCAAGTGTGGTAGTTATTCTAGAATCCAGCCCATGTAGCTTACAATATACAACGTATTCATTAAAATGACACCCGAAAATTGAATGTTTATTATCTGATTGGTACTACGTTATAGACACTTTTGCATGTTCAATGCTAAAATTATCCATAGTGTAGACCCAAAAACATGAATATGAAAGTTTTAACAAAAATATCCATTACAATAATAGGTAAAATCTGTCTTTATTTTTGTAAAAAATCATACAAATATTTGCTTCCGCGCCCAAATTTTTTAATTCTTCATCACATTTTAGCTAAAAGAAAACATTGCAACAAGAAAATTGTTATTTCAAATGTGGTAGGTTTTCTAGAATTAGTCCATGTAGCTTACAATATACAACGTATTCATCAAGAATAGGTAAAATCTGACTTTATTTTTGTAAAAAATCATATAAATATTGCTACCGCGCCCGAATTTTAAATTTTTTATCATATTTTAGCTAAAAGAAAACAATGCAACAAGAAAATTACTATTTCAAGTGTAGTAGGTATTCTAGAATCCAGCCCATGTAGCTTACAATATACAACGTATTCATCAAGAAAAGGTAAAATCTGACTTTATTTCTGTCAAAAATCATATATATATTTGCTTCCGTACCCGAATTTTATAATTCTTTACCATATTTTAGCAAAAAGAAAACATTGCAACAAGAAAAACGGCTATTTCAGTTGTGGTAAGTATTCTAGATTCCAGCCCATGTAACTTACAATATACAACGTATTCATTAAAATGACACCCGAAAATTGAATGTTTATTATCTGATTGGTACCATGTTATGGTCACTTTTGCATGTCCTATGCTAAAATTATTCATAGTATAGATCCTAAAGCGTAAATATGAATGTTTTAACAAAAATATTCATTTCAAAAATAGGTAAAATCTGACTTTATTTTTGTAAAAAATCATATAAATATTTGCTTCCGCGCCCGAAATTTATAATTCTTTATCATATTTTAGCTAAAAGAAAACATTTCAAGAAGAAAATTGCTATTTCAAGTGTGGTAGTTATTCTAGAATTCAGCCCATGTAGCTTACAATACACAACGTATTCTTCAAGAATAGGTTAAATTTGACTTTATTTTTGTAAAAAATCATATAAATATTTGCTTCCGCGCCCGAAATTTATAATTCTTTATCATATTTTAGCTAAAAGAAAACATTGCAACAAGAAAATTGCTATTTCAAGTGTGGTAGGTATTCTAGAATCCAGCCCATGTAGCTTAAAATATACAACGTATTCATCAAGAATAGGTAAAATCTGACTTTATTTATTGTAAAAAATCATATAAATATTTGCTTCCGCGCCCGAATTTTATAATTTTTATCTTATTTTAGCTAAAAGAAAACATTGCAACAAGAAAATTGCTATTTCACGTGTGGTAGGTATTCTAGAATCCAGCCAATGTTGCTTACAATATACAACGTATTCATCAAGAAAAGGTAAAATCTGACTTTATTTTTGTAAAAAATCATATAAATATTTGCTTCCGCGTCCGAATTTTATAATTCTTCATTATATTTTAGCTAAAAGAAAATATTGCAACAAGAAAATTGCTATTTCAAGTGTGGTACGTATTCTAAAATGAAGCCTATGTAGCTTACAATATACAACGTATTCATCAAGAATAGGTAAAAGCTGACTTTACTTTTGTAAAAAATCATGTAAATATCTGCTTCCGCCTCCGAATTTAATAATTCGTCATCATATTTTAGCTAAAAGGAAACATTGCAACAAGAAAATTGCTATTTCAAGTGTGGTAGGTATTCTAGAATCCAGCCCATGTAGCTTACAATATACAACGTATTCATTAAAATGACATCCGTAAATTGAATGTTTTTTATCTGATTGGTACCACGTTATGGTTACTTTTGCAAGTTCAATGCTACAATTATCCATAGTATAGATCCTAAAGCATGAATATGAATGTTTTAACAAAAATATCCGTTTCAAGTGTAGGTACAATCTGCCTTTATTTTTTTTAAAAATCATATAAATATTTGCTGCCGTGCCCGAATTTTATAAATCTTCATCATATTTTAGCTAAAAGAAAACATTGTAACAAGAAAGTAGTATCTAAAAAGCCACTTCTAGCGCAAGAAGATTCGGGAGATTTCACCCACCGTCCGAAAACACCATCTCCTAGCTTATTATATGAGACACTCCAGGACACTTTTTTTAAAACCTGAGAGTTCTGAAACGCATTCACCAAAATACCTTAAAACTACACATTTTTAATAATTTTTATAGTATTTTTTGCAAAAAACATGTCTTTATGCTCCTTGCGCTTAAAATGTCCTAATTGTTTAATAAAAATTGTTTGGTACTGCTACGGCTGTACAGATTGATAAACTTATCATAGTTTGTTAGCGTTAGCACATTTCATATATGTTGTAAAACAGTTAGGCTAGGTATTTATTCGATGGTAAGTAAATAACTTATTTTCATGTATTATAAAGTTGTAACGTCACAGGTTAATATTTACTGGAGTTCACGGTTCAAGAATAGTCGCAGACAAATTCGCTTCAGCTGACGTATCAAATAAATGGTTATCAGAACTCAAGAATAAATATTATTTAAAGAAGGAGCAAAAAGGTATTTATTAAAAGGATAGAACTGTGTTAAAATATATTATTAAAATTTTATTGTACTAAATGGAGAACAAAACTAACTATGCAAGTATGTTGAACAGCGCAACTTCTCAATTTATAAAATTATCTGAATTAAAATTAAATAAAACTTATAGAGTTATATCGTTTGAAACTAATACAGGAAATTACGGCACACAAGTTATAGTAAATTTAGAGTACTGCAAAGTATCATTACCACAAAAATTTAATAAATTTATTCCACAAATTAAAGAACTAAATAAAAACCCACCTAGTTTAGTTTATAAGGGTAAAATAGAAAGAAACAATAAACAAATACATGACATTGAATTTATTTAAAATATATAGAGAATAACGAGAAAAAATTAATGCATAAATGACATTTATTATGAATATATGAAAATACAAAAATTTATTGAGTACTACATTTTTTGATTACTATGTTGAATATCTTCTTTTTTAGAGTTAATCTGTAATGAAATTAGTGTTAGTTATAATATAAAGAAAACTGAATAGCAATACTTACTTTCTGATTCATAATCGCTAAAATCATCTTCGGTATCCAATTCCTTTTCATGTGTAATTTTTCTGTTGTATTTTTTATCTTCTTTATCTAAAATTTCATACTCTTGTATTTGTAATTTTGATGCTAATTCCTTTATGCGTAATTTTATTTTTCTTCTTCAACCTTTTTACTTTTGCTTGTTTTTGTAGTTTATCTGTCATACTAGTATTACCGTTTCAAAGTTCACTGAAGAAATTCGAAATAGCGGTCTTAACTTTATTATTTTTAATTGAGTTACGACTTTTATTTAGATTATTATTTTTATATGGAGCACTATTTTTAATTGAGTTACGACTGTTATTTACATTATTATTTTCACCGTCTACTTGCATGCGCTCCATGTACTATATTAAAATTATTTTTCCTGCTCACACCCATTATATAGAAAAATTATTCTGGAATATACAATTATACGCATGCGTATTGTAACAGCACCGTATACAGTGTCATATTTTCTTGACACCGATTTTAAAACGCATGCCGCGGCACCGTTTTTAATGTTTAAAGTTACTGCAGACACCGATATCATAATGCACACGAGTAGATGACAACTGCATATTTGCTTATTATGAACGGACAAAGTCTGTGATTCCGCAAGATTTGTACTCGGACTACTTAAGTTCAAGTAGATGATATGGCTTGTAGAAAATGTAAATCATATTGTTTTTGTAAATGTAAATGTAAATCACATAATAATATTTTTATAAAAATATTTAACAATTTTTTTTATAAAAAATGACTACTAAAAATAATATGAATAGTTACATGCAAGAATATCGTAAAAAAAATAAAGACAAAATAAATAAATATATGCGTAAATATTATAATGAAAACACAGAATTGTGTACTTGTGGTGAAATAGTAAAAAAAACAGCATTTGAAAGTTCATACAGAAAGTTTTAAACATCATGGAAAATTACGCTTAAAAGAAAATTTATTAAAAGAGTCCGCTTTGCCTGATTCTAATGATTTTGTGTGAATGGAGTTAAAATTTTTTTAATTTTGTGTTTAGTGCTTTTGTTTTCTTTTACTTCCTTGTTATGTTCTTCTTTCTTAATAGACAGTAAAATTATAAATTTACCAGTAACATCTCTTTCCCTTATAAAATTACTTTCTTTTTTATTATATTCTCTTAAATATCTAGATACTGTGTTATAATGTATACCATAATGTTTACTAAATGATCTAATTGAATTATTAACAAAATCATATTTTTTAAGAAAGCTAATAAATTCTGCTTTATTAATAAGTTTTATACTTTGTGATTCCATATTTATATCATATTTTATCACTCATCATATCATCACTTATCACTTATCATGTTACAAAATATTTTATATTAAATGAGTAAGAGAGAAGTAACTTTAAAAACAATGTATGATACAGTTGGGGCATTTGAAAATTTGTATAGCATTAATTTAAATAGTATTTTAGAATTTACAAAAAATGATTTGACAACAAAAACATCTAAGAAATATATTAATATGATGTCGGAATAATATGATAAAATTAGGGATTTTAATGTTCCAAATGAAGAAAAAGAACATTTTAGAGCTTTATTCACTATATTAACAAGTAAATATGCTGAATCTGAATGTAAAGGGATTTTGCTTTACAATTCAATAATGAAAAATAAAAAATATAGGGAAATAAATGATAAATTAGAAGAAGCATATCAAAAAGAAAGAGATTCGTACAACATATTAGCTAAAAAATATAATGAAAAACAAAAAGAAGATAAAGTTAGTAGTCCAGGAATTTCTCTATCTTCAACATTAAAAAAGAAAGTATTAACTAACAAAGAATGTGTCGATCTTATGAATGAAGCAATTATTATTGATAAAGAAATTGACGAATAATTTAAAAGATTATCTGTTCCTGTAGATTATAAAGATAAAGTAGATAGAGTATATATTAAAAAAGCTGAATCAGGAGTGAGGAATATAATACAAAAATCTAAAATACATTCTCTAATTAGCAACTAATTTTTATATTAAATAATGTCCATGAGCCAATGTATCTGTAGAATTTTCTAGTAAGTATCTCTTATCATCCTTCCAACTTAATGATTTTTTATTTACTTCTTCAGTGAAGATATCATGTTTGTAACTTCTAATTACTGTTTGTTTATTATAAAATTCTTTTAGCTCATATAAGCATGTTTTAAAATTTTCAAAACTAATTTCTTTTTTTAACACGGCTTTCTTAATTCCTTTTAACTTATTTTCAACTATTTTTTTTGGGTTTGAATTATTTTTTGGTTTTGTAACTGTACATTTTTGATCGTAATCCTATAAATTCCAACATTCTCAAAGAGTTTAACTCATCTTTAAATTTTCCTATTACCTTTTTATTTAATTCAGTATATACGGGGTGATCTTTTGGATAATCAGAGGTATCAAAGTAATTGGAATTTTCTCCCATAAATTTATAGAAATCTGTATTTTTAAACTCATGTATCTGTATCTGTATATAATAATTTTACTTTATCGTTAATTTCTTTTTTAATTACATTATAATGAAAATCATACATTAATAATTTTGATAAATCCAACACAGCCTGTCCAATATAAATAGGTTTATTAAATAATACCTTAGTTTTATATCTATGAACTGCCACAAAATTTTCACCAAATATTGTTCTACGTTTAAAATTAGGTTTATTTATTGCTGTCTGTTATTTTTGCTCATCTGAATATAATTTAATATTCTGCTGATTTCTAACTGATTGCAATGATTTCCCAAACACTGCATTGGATACTAATTTCCAATAATCTTTTTCAAAATCATTTTTTGCTTCTTGCCTTTTCTCAGTATTAAATTTTATGTATGATGCTATGAAGTTCGATTGTGTAAATTTCAAACTTCTCTGAATTTTATCAATTCTTATACCTAAACTTACATAAAGCTGTAATATTTTGTAATGTACTATGTAGTTTTTTTATCATAGAAATGGCAAAGTAGTTTTGATACTTTCCCACCAGGAGGTGTTCTATTATCTGGAGCTAGAGGAATATCGTTAAATTTATCGTGGAGGTCTTTTGGAAATGATAAGTCAACTTCTAAAACATATCCTGTATCATCATTTGACATTAATATTTTATTAATATCTTTAATCTCATCAGAAGTCATCCACTCAAAGTCTTTTTGAGGTAATTTTTGGGATATAGAATGACCATACAAATTATTTGCATCAATATAAGCAAGTTGAGTATTTTCGTCTGATTTTGCATATCTATTACTACACTGAGATATTCCTCCTCTAATTCCCTTCTCAAAAAACATGTACATTTCGTAGTCAGTTAATAACTCCAATTCAATTTTTGTATATTTCAACATACAATCCCAAGCAAATCTCGGAGTTGTATAATACCAAGCAGGGTCTAATCCATAACTTTTAAGCAAACACAAATCTCTAAAATTGTGAAATACATCAGCCAATAACAACACATCTAATTTTAAATATGTCATGCCATTCACCTAAATTTTTAATTTGAAAATAGTTCCAGATTTTCTGTGCATGTTCATATTCTCCTTGTGAAATTCCTTCTGATGTTAGTGAGAAATGAAATTTATCTATTGAAGGTAGTTCTACTTCTAAAAACTTTTCCCAAGAATTCATATATTCATAGGGGTAAATTCCTTTTCTTATTATTTTATTTTCATCTTTCCTAAACAAAATATCTAAATATTTATTTGAAAAGTATTTAGCAGTTTCCCTTATTTGATCCTGTTCCAAATTAGATGATAACGTATCTAAACAACTTCCTAAAAATCTAAACGAATCAATAAATCTTAATTCAATATATCCACTATTGTTAGTTTTTATAGTCTTACTAAACGAAATATATTTCTCTTTATTGTTAGGAATTAGTTTCAAGTTACTCTTATCTTCTCCCAAATTCTTTACAAATAAGTGGCAGTCATATGAAGATAAATTATAAAACACAATTGGAATAAATAGAGGTTGTTTATACTTTAAATTACAATTCTTCAATGCCGCTCCTCTATGTTTGCCAGTAGTATGATCATGGTCTTTAACTTTTGGATTTTCATCTGTAAATGTGTTTTCGCAAAGATAACATATTTTTGCTTCTTCATACTTTTCGACATCCAAATCTGTTATAGACTTATAATCGTTTAATAACTTATATATTGTTTTAGCGTAATTTGATATTGTTTTTATGAAGTGTTTATCAGCATTCTCACCTCTATAAGTTTTAAGTGGATTATTAATATTATTATAAATACTTTTAACATATAAACCATATCCGCATGGAGTATGAAATTGTTTTTTGATTGTGTAAGGTTTTTCAGGATCAGATATACATGTTTGAATAGGTTTTAAAAGTGATTCAAAATCTGCATAAATTACAAAAGGGTGTCTTTGCATTCTTTGAATGGCTTTGAATTTTAAAATATTATCTTGAGGCATTATTGGAACACATGGCTCGTTACTAAAAGAAATTTCTTGGTGTTTCTTCATATAATTTGCAGATTTTGTGGCAAACTTTAAAGATCTTCTACAGAAATGTTTTTTATGACTATCTATCTCCAATTGATTATTTAATATAGCACTCAAATTTTTTATCCAACAATAATGGTTCTTTTCTTTACTTCCAAAGTGTAACAAGTCAATATTTCGCTCATAGAAATCCTTATTATTATGATATAATAGTTACAATGTTTTATCTTCAAAACTAAACACAGTTATATTTATTTTATTATTTAATTCGAATTGGGGAATATCTTGAATCTTCACGGGGAAACTTATTCCCTCAAAATTAGCCAAATTATTATACTCGGGTGTATGGTATTTTAAAACTCGATTTGCATCTTTTTTTGGTGTTTTTAAAGCACTTAATACTGAATACATAAAACACTTGTCGTCATTAGTTTTTACATTCACACAGGCATGTTTATCTTTTATCCATTTAGGTAATTCATTGTATGAATTCCCACTTAACGGTGTATATTTATTTATATTAATTCTTAAACAAATTACGATTTAAATACCAAGTCTGAACCTCTTGCTTCTATTTCATCACATTTTGTTACGAATAAATCTTTCTGATCATCCCAATATTGAGATAAATTATCTTCTTCTCTTAATATCACATTCTCTAACTGAAATGGAAATATCTCTGTTATACTCGGATTTTTTATTTTATTAAATTTACATTCCATATTTAAGTTAATTTTACTATTCTTATGTATACTCAAAGCATTTTGAATTATATTTACTGCTTTTTCTTTTACTAAATTCATATATCTATACTCATTTCTTTATTATTATGTTCGTAGGTTAATAATCGAGTTCTATAAGCATTATCCACTAAAATAAAGTCCGATTTAGAGCAATAACTAAGTTTATGTGTCATCATTCGAGGTTCTTTAATATATTCTTCACACACATCACACTTTACTCTTTGCACTCTTTCTTTCTTTGGTTTTTCAAACAACGTATCATCGAATGGAAATAGTTTAAAAATTTCATTAGTTTCTCTGTCTTGGCTTTGTCGATCTTTTATTTTATTAATTTATTCCACTTTCTTGTATTTTTTAATATTTACTATTCCCAATGATTTTGCGATGTTGTACAGCTCAGGCAATCGGAGATCTTCCAATCGATTATTATTATTTGCTTCCATTTACTTTAGTCAAAATTCATTAAATCTCGCAGAGGACTCCTATTCAAACATTTTATTTCAAAACAATACATTTATTTATAAAATCATTCAATAAATTGTCATATACGATATGTTTGTGGATTATTTAATAATTTGTTTAAGAAATATTTATGTGGTACATTACTTGTGTAACCATGAGTATATAAAAAATTTAGTAAATATTGATATTTTTCAAGTATGTGTTCTTTTGTTTTACCATCACGAGATGTATAAGAATGAGGTCCTATTTTTATCATATAATTACAAATTAATTTTTCAACATATTTCATTTTATCTACGTGTTTAATGAATATATTTTTATTTTGTTTATTAATAACATAGAAATCACAATTTATACAATATGGTACATGAGCAGAACTAACAAATGAATATTCTAAACACTGTCTGCATTTCTTATATTCTTCTTTATCAATTTCCATAACTCTAGCATCTGGAATACTAAAAAATGTCATTTATTTGAAATATTTTTTTATTTAAAACAGGTGTTATAATTACTGAACATTTATTAATACGTAATTGAAATCTTTCACGATCTATAGCATATTGTTGCCAAATAATACCTTGACGACTTTTTCTATAAGCATAATTCCACGTAAACATATAATGTATCTTAACAGAATCATTAAATCTTAAAAAGGTCTTAACATTTCTAAAACATTTTCCACTGTTAATGTATTTTTTGAATCATCAGTTACGGTTTCCTCAGTTACGGTTTCCTCAATATTAGAATCAATTAACTCATTATCTGATTCAGAATCTAAGCCTATCATATTAACGACTGATTCAAACATTTTTTTTTTAACAATTGTCTCAATATATTTTTTTAACAAATGTTTCAAATCATCTTCCATTTTTGTAAGTTGCTCCATTTATTAGGAGAAAAAAATCTATTCCTTTAGGTTATTCTTTTAAAGACAATATCCCAATTAACTTTATCATGAAAATCTTCTAAAAATAACTGACTATATCGTTTCCAATAATATGATAATACTATCCAATCTAATTTATCTTTAAACTCTCTAACATTCGACAACTTGCCGCTATACGAGTGAGACGTGCGATAGTGATAGTTGTCAGCAATACAGTAAATTATTATTAATTTAGTTTTGAATTAGTACCAATCACGAGTAAACCAACCACAGTGTTCAAGGAGCATAACGGGAGGTAAGCTTTTGTGGTATTATCACTTATTTTCTGGCACTCGCCAAAACATCCCGTGCAAGGTCGTACTCATAAACTCACACTCATTCCCATCTAAAAACCATCCTTGCTAAAACTTCATACTAGCTCCATCAAATGGAGTCTAGCGAAACTCAATAAAAGCAAAAACACAAGTAATCGCAGAGAACTTCTGACTACAGGGGTCCTCCGCTAAATAAAACATGTCACAACTACAGACTCAAATCTTAAAACAGCTTACACAAACAAACGCAACCCAAACAGCAACTATGAACACCACACAACAAACATATGCAAAAGCCACAAAACAAAGACAAGACACTTTTCCAAGCAAAGAACAAGCCATAATAATCAATGCAATTGACGGTATAAAATTAAAAGAATATGCCTACGATATAGGAAACATTATCCAACCTAGTAATATTATATTTATCTCTCGCATGTCAAACAACAGAATAGGCATATATTTATCAAGGAAAGAACTGGTCGACACTATCATGGCAAACAACAAAATTCAAATAAACGAACACCAAATAAGTATTCGACGCTTAATCACACCAGCCAAGCGAATCATATTATCCAATGTATGTCTAACCATTCCCCACTCAATCATAGAAAACGAACTCAAAAACAAAGGTCTAAAACTTGTATCAGAGTTAAACTTCCTGAGAGCAGGAATATAGGAAACGGAATACGCCCATATTTTAAGCTTCCGACGCCACATATATATAAACCCTGATGAGAGCACACCAATACCTGAAACACTAGCCATAGTATACGACGATACAAATTACAGAATATTTCTGTCTGAAGACATAATCACTTGCTTTGTATGTAAACAAGTAGGTCACACGTCTAACCAGTGTGAAAATAACATGCCACCCCCAAGCCTAGCCACAACAATCCAGAACACACCTCAAATCACGGGAGTGAAGAGACCAGTGTCTATAAACTCCGACTCAACAAATAATCAGATCAATTCCCAAATAGAAAACAACAATATAAAAAACACTCCAACAATCCCTAAAAACATTTTAAGTGACACAAGCGTCGTAAAACCAAACATCAAAAAACACAAAATTGATACACCACAAATAGAAATATCCTTGGAGGAACAACTTGTACCAGCAAAGAAAGCAATAGAATCAGAACCAAACAAATTCATTCTTACATTCAACGAATTCAAAGATTTTTTGGACAATGCATACGGAAGCTACGAACAACTACAAATATCAAAGGATTATACAGACAACACTACAAAACTATTAGAGATGATATCCGACATCCACCCACTACTACACCACAGAGCCATCAAATCAAGACTTACACGAATAAAAAACCGAATTACTAGACAACTCAACAATGATCCAAACAGTATGTACTCAAGCCAAGAGTCTATCACATCAAATCCATAAACTACTATCATTAATGACAATATTAACTGCAACAGCTTCTACTCACACCTGGGAGAATTACAAAATATCGTAAACCAAATATCTCCTGATTTCATATTCCTACAAGAAACCCGACTAAAACACAACCATAAAGGAAATCTTAGAGGATACATGTCACACAGAAAAGACAGAGATGACAATAGAATAGCTAGTGGGGGAGTAGCAATATACGCAAAAAATATACATCAAGTACAAGAAATCAACTTGCAAACCAACTTGCAAGCTATTGCAGTCAGCTGCACAATACGAACAAATTTACTCTCTGTAGTCTATACTTACCACCCAACGAAAACATAAACAAACAAGACATAATTGACTTAGTAAAACAATTACCCCAACCATTCATCCTAACAGGCGATTTCAATTGCCATAACCCGATATGGGGGAGCACATACACATATCGACGAGGAAAACAAATTGAAGAAATAATAGACGACGATTCAATCCTTCTAAACGACGGAACTGCTACTCACTTCTGTTCCAGAACCGGGAAATTCT
Source organism: Stenolophus ochropezus (assembly GCA_035578165.1). NCBI lineage: Eukaryota > Metazoa > Arthropoda > Insecta > Coleoptera > Carabidae > Stenolophus > Stenolophus ochropezus. Next base: position 34,269,792 of record JAQOWZ010000006.1, on the reverse strand, counting down.
CCAACATTGATTTAACACTTTGCGATACCAGTCTTGCACCGAACCTAACATGGGACGTACAACCATACTTACACGGAAGTGACCATTTTCCTATCAAAATATCATTCCCCGACACAGCACATAATATAGACCCACATCCCGTTTACTTTAAATGGAACCTTGGCAAACCAGACTGGAGTGAATTCACAACACTGATATAAATCATCCCCATCTTAGAATCCAACGATATCGATGAAACAGTTAAACACTTCACAGACACCATCACAAACGCGGCAGAACAAACCTTCGGTAGAAAAACAACCAGAAGCAATAAAAGAACGGTACTATGGTGGAATCAAGAATGCCATAAAGCAATAAAAGACAAAAAAGAGTCTTATACAGCTATCGGAAAAACAAAACATTAGAAAATCTCATCAACCTTAAAAGAACAAGAGCCATCGCCCGTCGAATTATACAGCACAGCAAACAAAAATCCTGGGAAAAAATGTCTCGACCATCCACCCAAACACTCCGACAAGCAAAATATGGAATAAAATAAAAACACTGAAAGGAACAAAAACAAATCAAGAAACATCTTCATTAATCTCAGGCACACAAACTATCACAAATCCACAAGAAATAACAGAACTATTTGCAGAGACATTCGAAGCCAATTCCAGCGATCAACACTACAGCTTACAGTTCTCTACATACAAAAAAGAAATAGAAAAACAAGAAATTCTAATTGACGACAATAATAATGACGCAATAAATAATCCATTCACCATAACAGAACTTACACAAACTATAAAATCCCTTAAAAACAATAGTAGCCCCGGACCAGATGGCATTACATACAGACTAATCAAACAATTCCCACCAGAAACACTAGAACTACTTCTAAAAATCTACAATAACATATGGCAAAATAATATCTTTCCCACCCAATGGAAAACATCCCTAACTATTCCAAACCATAAACCAAACAAAAACAAAACAAACCTGCAACATTACAGACCAATATCACTATCAAACTGCCTTAGCAAGATACTACCGAAAATAATAAACAAAAGACTCCTATGGTATCTTGAATCAAGAAATTATCTTTACAATTCACAAAGCGGATTCCGACCAGGAAGATCTACCCAAGATCAACTTATTAATATAGTAGCAGAAATACAAGTGGCATTCCTAAACAAACAACACACAATCGCTGTCCTTTTCGATATTGAAAAAGCGTATGACACCACATGGAAGTACAACATCTTAAGATCAGCAAAAGAATATGGACTAGACGGACACATACTACACTATATTAAAAACTTCCTCGGTGATCGAAAATTTCAAGTAAAGACAAACGGATGCCCTTCAGAGGAGAGAACCCAAAATAACGGACTACCTCAAGGAGAAATCCTTAGCGTGCCACTTTTCCTGTTAGCTATTAACAAAATAACAAAAAACCTTCAAAAGAATATAAAAGTATCCCTTTACGCAGACGACCTAGTCATATACACGAAAGGAAAAAACCTCGCAACCCTACAAGAGAATCTTCAAACAGCTATAAATGACTTAGAAGTATGGAGTAATAACACAGGCTTCAAATTTTCAACAGAGAAAACTAAAGCAATTCACTTTTGCAATCTACGGAAACAACATCATAATCCGACAATACATCTATCCAACAACAACATAAATTACGTCCACAACGTAAAATTCCTAGGCATGATTCTTAACAAAAAACTAACTTGGTTGCCACATATTCAAAAATTAAAACAAGAATGCACCACCCGAATCAATCTACTAAAAACCTTAGCCCACCATAAATGGGGAGCCCATAGAGAGACACTTTTAAACATTTACCGATCACTAATACGATCCAAGCTAGATGCGGATGCGTGGTATATGGAACTGCAAAACAAAGTAGACTTAAGATACTCTCCACAGTACAAAATACAGCAATAAGAATATCCACTGGAGCTTTTCGAACCAGCCCTACAGACAGTCTAATGTGTGAAGCCGGAGAACAACCCTTACCATACCGCAGAATGCAGCTCACCCTATCATACGTATCCAACCTTGCACATCGCCCTGACATACCAACCCACAATGCTATATTCCGTACCATAGACAACCAAATAATCATAAAAATTAGAACACCACTCCAACAAAACATAAACAAAATAATCCAAACACAAAACATCACGCCCCAACCTAAACATACAGAAACATACACCACAACCCCACCGTGGCTAATAAAGAAACCCATAATAAACCTCCAACTAGCTAAATACCACAAAAGCGAACCCCCCCCCCCTGTATACTGGAAAACGTTTAAAGAAATTCAAAACAACTACACACAGTACAAATTTATATACACAGACGGGTCGAAACTAGAACATAACACGGGAGCAGCCTGTGTAATCGAAGACAACATACAAGCTTATCACCTACCCTCACTATCCAGTACATTCACAGCAGAGTCATATAGCATACAAAAAGCCATCGAAATCATCTACACTTACCCAACAAACTCATTCGCTATCTGCACAGATTCCCTTAGCGTAATCCTATCACTCCAAGAAATATACCCAAAAAATCCAATCATTCAACATCTGCAAGAAACCATACACAAAGCCAACACAGAACATAAAAAAACACTCATCTTTATATGGATACCATCACACGTGGGCATCCCCGGGAACGAGAAAGCAGACGTAGCCGCCAAAGAAGCTACAAGAGTACCGCCCACACAAACTCATATTACCCCAACCGACTACAAGAATTATACCAAAATTAAAATAAAAGAAATTGGAACACTGACTGGCCCCAGATCACGAACAACAAACTTCGCCAAATTAAAAACGACACTACAGCATGGCACACAAATGCAGACCGAAGAACCCAAATAATAATAACAAGATTACGAATCGGACACACAGCATACACACACAAATACTTATTAGAAAAAACCGATCCCGTAATATGCAACACATGCAACTCACAATTCACAATCAAACACATCCTAATCGACTGCACAAATTACATTAACCAAATACAAACACACAATATACCAAACACACTACAAGCAGCACTCATAAACAACCCCGAAACGATGGAAAGAGTCATTAAATTTCTTGAAGACATCAACATCAAAAAAGACATATAATACGAACTATAATGTAAATAAGTAATAACTATGTAAATAATTAACACAAAAAATGTAACCAAACTGTACCGACGCACTAATGGCAACAGCTGAAGTGCGTCTAATAAATAAACATACAAATAAAAAAAAACTCTCTAAAAAAATTTTTTGATAGTTTTTGAAACCATGATATTTCTGATCAATGAACTGTGTATTGAAATTCTTTGTCTACTATTGACTCCATTTATTAAATTTGTTAATATTTTACACAACATCTTTTACGTCAATCCAAGAATTATGACTATTATCAAATCCTAACCATTTTACATATGCTTGATTACCTGTACGTTTAATGACTTTTTCAACTAAATACACTTCATCTTGTTTTACATGGCTTAACTCTTCTTCATAAAAACAACCTTTCAATTCTTGATCTCTATAATCTTTCAAGTGGCATGTTACAGGATTTGAATAAATAATTTTAGAAACTGCAAATATTTCATTAGTCCAATTGGGTGTGTAACCTTTCTCAAAAATAGTTTTTTAGATATTCTAACTTTATCTCCAACCTTATATTTAGGTTTATAATTTGAAATTTCTTCTTAAAACAATGGTTTTAACTTATCTTCGTTCTTTTACTTTGACGCTTCAACTGGTGTCATTTTGATTGTTCTGTGTTTAGTATTATTATAATTGTTTACCAATTCTAGTACCATATCAAACCACTTGTAATTTCCATTAATGGTAAACTCTTTCCACATTTTTTCTTTCAACGTTCTATTGAAACGTTCACATACTGACGCTTTTAAATTACTGTATGTTGAATAATGATTAATATTATATTCTTTCATTAATGTTTGAAAATCTTTATTGTAAAACTCTAAACCTTGATCTGTTTGAAGACTCTTTGCTATACGTCCTTGTTTCAGTATTGAATTAAATCCATTTGTTACACTTGTAGATGTTTTATTCTTAATTGGTACTGCCGAAGCATATTTTGAAAACACATCAATTACAGTTAGTAAATATTTATAGCACTTATTATCTTTTGAATACGGTATCATTTCAACTAAATCAGCTTGCTACAAATCATTTGTACCATATGATATTATTTTACGTCTCTGAAAATTACGTCGTAATTATTTATGTAATTCATTTTCAATTTCTTTTCTAACGTTAATAGATTCATCTACTTTTTTTTACCAAACTTTGTTTTATTAGTACCACATACAGAACACTTGGCTTGCAACATTGGTTGACCTTTAACAGTTGTTTTTCTTGTAATATTATTTGAATTTGTTTTTTCTCTACACTTTACACAGTATATTAATTCAGTCATTTATTAATCAAAAAACTACTCTAATAGTCTACTAAGTGTGTCATGCACTCTATTTGTAATTTCATTAAAACTTTCTGCGAAAGTTTGGAATGCTGTATTAATTGTAAGAAAAACGTCTTCATTTAATTCCGTTTTATTTTTTATTTCATTTGTGCTTTTAGCAAATATTTGAAACAAGTCGTTTAGGCTTTTAAATAATATTTGAAAATGTTTAATAACGGGTATTAATATATTATTCATATCATTTAATTTTATATTTATATACTTTTCAGTGTTATCAGAAAATTTCTTTAACTATTCATTATTTTCAATAGATATCGTTGTTATTATAGCATTTATCTTACTTGTCTCTTAATTACATTTATTATCTACTGCTTGAATTTGGTTATTAATTTTATTTTTAATTCTTTTATTCGTTTCTAATACATAACTTTTTGTAGCAACATCTGAATCTTCTTCAGGATTTTGTGTGTTGCATAATCTCTTATTTTGAATATCATAGTTACCGCTATTTGTTAATTTAAAACCAATTCCTGGATCTCCTTTTACCACTCTTGAAAATATTTGATTATTAGAATTATCGTCACTTTCACCAAACTTGTTTAATACCATTTATTACACTAAAATATTTTGGTTCCTTTTCTTCTTCCAATTCTTCTTCTATATTTAATATTTCATTTTCAACATTGTCGTTTCCTGCTGCTTGTTCGGCTTTAAGATATTCTCATCGTTTTTCTAATTCTTTAATATCGTTCCAATAAACATATTCTTTTTCTTTGTTGTTATATATTTTAAACTCTTTACCAGTTTTTGGTGTTGAAGTTAAGTTTTCTAATGAATGGTACTGTGAAACAGGAGACGTCGGCGTAGTTGGTAGACTCTGAGGAAGTAAAACATCTGAAATATCTGATAATTCTTCTCTTTGAGGGTATTCAGGTGATTGAGCTCTAGATTCATCTTGCGTTTGCTGTCTTTGTTTTTTTCTTGAAGATTGTTTCTTATATTCTTCCCATATAGGTTTAATAATATTGTTGTACTTGTTGCTTTTACTTGATCTTGGCTTTGATGGATTATCAGCTCTTTTTATACAATCAGAATGTATTAAAATTCTCTTGCAGTTATCTAAATCATTTGGTGGATATTAACCAAGCTCTTTTTCAGTTAACAAACTCCATATACCATCTGTAGATGGAACTGTGAATTCAACTAACGACTTATGTTTTCCACTCTTACGTATGTAAATTTTATTGGAATCGTACGTCATTAGTATATTTTTATTACCAATGCGATTGCTACTTCGATTAATACCAAAAGTTTCATCTATGTTTGTTTTGTTTGTTTTTGAAAGATATTTATCACCTAATCTTTTTTCACCTAACGTTCTATCTCTTGATGTTCCTGGTTGAATTTCATCAATGCTTACTTGAGATTTTGGTATAGTTTTTTGTTGGAAGATATCTTTTATTTGTTTCAACATTTCAGTTTGTTGTTTACTATATTCTATTTGATCAAGTAAAGGTTCTAAAGCGTTAGTAATAGGTTTGTACTGTTCCACCAATTTTTCATGTTTAATTGATTCACCTTCTGTTTTCTTAATATAAGCTGCTTTAGCCTTATTGGTTGAATATCTAAGCTCTTTTACTTTTTTCTCTTAAGTTTTATTGTCCATTTATTAAGTAAAAATTTGTTTATGTTCTATGTTCATGTTCTATGTTCATGTTCATGTTCTATGTTAATGTTCTATGTTCATGTTCTATGTTCATGTTCTATGTTAATGTTCTATGTTCATGTTCTATGTTCATGTTCTATGTTCTTGTTCATGTTCTATGTTCATGTTCTATGTTTTTGCTAGGATTACTTCATTAAAGTTTCGACTGTATTCACCGTTGTTTACATCTTTCTTTAAATTTGTAACAAGAAAATCATACTTTGTTTTCCAACACAAATTGCATAACTGTCTAAACAATTCAAAAGACATATCTGTACCAACGTGATCATGAAAAATATGTTTCAAATTAGTATTATCGTTATGTTTAAAAACAATAAGCATGTTTAAATTATCACGTATCATTTGTTTAGGTATACGACTATATGTTTGACAAAGGTAAAAACAACTTATGAATCTATGTCTACTCCTGCTAAAATATTCCTCTATAACCTTGTTTATCACTAGCAACATCGTCAAATATAATTACTGATAAAGGTTGAATTTCTTCAACTCGTAATACATCATCTGGGTTATTATTTGTAAAGAAACCAATTTTATTTTCTTTCTTAATATGTTTATTTTTTTCACTTACATAATTTTCAAAATATTTGTATAATGGTTGATTTAAAGACTTTGAATATATATAAATGTTGCTATACACTATACTATTTCTAGGATCTGTCAATATTCGAACTAAAATATTTGTTTTGCCACAATTTGACGAACCTATTATTGCAGCTCTAATTATATTAGGAAAATATTTATATAACTGTTTGGTTTCTTCTTCTATAATACATTTTTGTAAACCGTTACCATGTTTTCTTATTATAAAATCGGGTAAAGATAATTTTGACATCATTTAATTACATATAATTATTATTCTTTCTTTATTAAGTTATTTCAAGGACTATATGCGAGATATGATTCACTTACAGTAACACAATGAATCATGGTATTTGCTGGTACCTGTCTTTCAAATGTAAATTTAATAGTAAGGTTAGAAGGTGTTTCTTTTATAATTTCACTCTTATACGTTAAATCAAACACAAACAAGGGATACTTTTTAATAAAATCATATTTTTTAATATTATTTAATAAGGTTGGATCTATATCTGGATAATATGTTTTCTTAAAATCACAATACATTGAATACGGTCTATTACACATGTTCTTTTTGTTATTCATCTCCAAATCTTCTGCGGGATAATAGTCAACTTCGCTAAACAATAATTTTATATTTTCTAGATCACAAAAATCAAATTCTGAATTGTTCTTTGTATAGTCGAATTCTTTGTTTGTTTGTAAAACTACTATAACATATCCAGGTCTTTTAGATAAAGTTGTAATTGACCAAGAATAATTTTTAGATACAGCGGATGTGGCTCCGAATGTGAACGGTGTATGGTGTGTTCTGTGTTCTGTGTTCGGTGTAGTGTAGTGCAGCTTGGTGTGGCAGCGGTGAAAGTGTGTATGATGTCTGATTTTTGTGTAAGGTAGCAAAAGCTATCAGTGATGCTGTTGTTGCAATTAAGCACAAACGTCCTGCTGTGGGTTAAGCCAAATTTTAGGTTGACGGGTGTACTCCAAGATCAGGCTGGGAAGAATTAGACAGCGAAAGAAAAAAATAGTAAAAAAAAATGCTTGATAAGTGAACTCAACAATTGACAAACCAAAATATGCGATAGATAATAAAAAAAATTACTCAATTGTTCCGCTGTGGAATTAGCAAAATTTGAAAATTTGGTGTCCGACAAGATAAGATAAAAATAAAATTACGCGCCGATATACCAAAATTAGAACGAGACAAATTCTACTTACGACTGCTAAATCAGCTATGAGCTCAGTCTGTTTTCATTGCAAGAAAATGAACCTAGGTCGAGACTTGGAAAATTTTGAACAAAGACAAAAAACACTAGAAAGGAATTTAAAATATTCCGGACAATAATAGAAGGACAGGGATAGTAAAAGATATAAGATAAGGGAAGGAATAATTCCAGCGTGCAACCTGAGTCGACACCAGGTACGGCTCGCACCGCAAAAATGAAATAATTACAAAATAACAATTTAACTTACCAAATAAATTTACAAGAATCACTAGTAAAATAAAATAAACCACAATTAAAATTAGATGGCATAGATATTAATCGATAAAAAGATTTTAAATCGCCAGAAAAAGTTAACCTTCTAAATTTCGTGTCTGTCGCCTCAGACCGCACGCACCGGAATCCTCCCCGAACGCGTCTCCCTCTCGTTCACCGCTCACGGTCGCAAACTCAAGATAAGTTTTAATAAATAAAAAGACAGGTGGCGCTAAAGCATAGAATTTAAATGTAAAAATGAGAAACGATATCAAAATCGTTTCAATATTTAACTGGAATATTTATTGAAAAATACCCGTCTTCAGTAATTAAATTTGAATCGTCCCAACCTTCAAGACTAGAATTATTTTGTAATATAAGTAATCCTTTCATTAATATACTATAACCAGGACTATTTTGTTCTTGTACTACCTTATTTGCTTCCGCGCCCGAATATTTTATTTCTTCATTATATTTTAGCTAAAAGATAACATTGCAACAAGAAAATTGCTATTTCAAGTGTGGTAGGTTTTCTAGATTCCATCCCATGTAGCTTACTATATACAAAGTAATCATCAAGAATAGGTAATATCTGACTTTATTTTTGTAAACAATCATATAAATATTTGCCTCAGCGCCCGAATTTTATAATTCTTTATCATATTTTAGCTAAAAGAAAACATTGCATCAAGAAAATTGTTATTTCAAGTGTGGTTAGTATTCTAGAATCCAGCCCACGTAGCTTACAATATACAACGTATTCATTTAAATGACACCCGAAAATTGAATGTTTATTATCTGATTGGAACCAAGTTATGGTCACTTTTGCATATCCAATGCTAAAATTATCCATAGTATAGATCCCAAAGCATGAATATTAATGATTTATCAAAAATATCAATTTCAAGAATAGGTAAAATCTGACTTTAATTTTGTAAAAAATCATATAAATATTTTCATCCGCGCCCGAATTTTATAATTCTTTATCATATTTTAGCTAGAAGAAAACATTGCAACAAGAAAATTGTTATTTCAAGTGTGGTAGGTATTCTAGAATCCAGCCCATGTAGATTACAATACACAACGTATTCATCAAGAAAAGGTAAAATCTGACTTTATTTTTGTAAAAAATCATAAAATATTTGCTTCCGCACCCGAATTTTAAATTTTTTTATCTTATTTTAGCTAAAAGAAAACATTGCTACAAGAAAATTGCTATTTCAAGTGAGTAGGTATTCTACAATCCAGCCCATGTAGCTTACAATATACAAAGTATTCATCAAGAATAGGTCAAACCTGACTTTATTTTTGTAAAAAATCATATAAATATTTGCTTCCGTGCCCGAATATTCTATTTCTTCATTATATTTTAGCTGAAAGATAACATTGCAACAAGAAAATTGCTGTTTCAAGTCAGGTAGGTATTCTAGAAACCAGCCCATGTAGCTTACTACATACAACGTATTCATCAAGAATAGGTAAAATCTGACTTTATTTTTGTAAAAAATCATATAAATATTTGCTTCTGCGCTCGAATTTTATAATTCTTCATTATATTTTAGCTTAAAGAAAACATTGCAACAAGAAAATTGCTATTTCAAGTGTGATAGGTATTCTTGAATTCAGCCCATGTAGCTTGCAATATACAACGTATTCATTAAAATGACACCCGAAAATTGAATGTTTATTATCTGATTGGTACCACGTTATGGTCACTTTTGCATGTCCAATGCTAAAATTATCCATAGTATAGATCCTAAAGCATGAATATGAATGTTTTAACAATAACATCCATTTCAAGAATAGGTAAAATATGACTTTATATTTGTAAAAAATCATATAAATATTTGCTTCCGCGCCCGAATTTTATAATTCTTTATCATATTTTAGCTAAAAGAACACATTGCAACAAGAAAATTGCTATTACAAGTGTGGTATGTATTCTAGAATCTAGCCCATGTAGCTTACAATATACAACTTATTCATCAAGAATAGGTAAAATCTGACTTTATTTTTGTAAAAAATAATTTAACTATTTGCTTCCGCGCCCGAATTTTACAATTCTTCATTATATATTAGCAAAAAGAAAACATTGCAACAAGAAAATTGCAATTTCAAATGTGGTAGGTATTCTAGAATCCAGCTCATGTAGCTTAAAATATACAAAGTATTCATCAAGAATATGTAACATCTGACTTAATTTATGTAAAAATCATATAAATATTTGCTTCCGCGCCAGAATTTTTAATTTTTTATTATATTTTAGCTAAAAGAAAACATTGCAACACGAAAATTGCTATTTTAAGTGTGGTAGGTATTCCAGAATCCAGCACATGTAGCTCACAAAATACAACGTATTCATCAAGAATAGGTAAAATCTGACTTTATTTTTGTAAAAAATCATATAAATATTTGTTCCGCGCACGAATTTTATAATTAGTCATCATATTTTAACTAGAAGAAAACATTGCAACAAGAAAATTGCTATTTTAAGTGTGGTAGGTATTCTAGAATCCAGCCCATGTAGCTTACAATATACAACGTATTCGTCAAGAATAGGTAAAATATGACTTAATTTTTGTAAAAAATCATTTAAATATTTGCTTTTGCGCCTGAAATTTATAATTCTTCATCATATTTTAGCTAAAAGAAAACATTGCAACACGAAAATTGCTATTTCAAGTGTGGTAGGTATTCTAGAATCTAGCACATGTAGCTTACAATATACAACGTATTCATTAATATGACACCCGAAAAATGAAGGTTTATTATCTAAATGGTACCACGTTATGGTCACTTTTGCATGTTCAATGCTAAAATTATCCATAGTATAGATCCTAAAGCATGTATATGAATGTTTTAACAATAATATCGATTTCAAGAATAGGTAAAATCTGGCTTTATTTTTGTAAAAAATCATATAAATATTTGCTTCCGCGCCCGAATTTTATAATTCTTGATCATATTTTAGCTAAAAGAACACATTGCAACTAGAAAATTGCTATTTCAAGTGTGGTAGGTATTCTAGAATCTAGCCCATGTAGCTTACAATATACAACGTATTCATCAAGAATAGGTAAAATCTGACTTTATTTTTGTAAAAAATCATTTAAATATTTGCATTCGCGACCGAATTTTACAATTTTTCATCATATTTAACTAAAAGAAAACATTGCAACAAGAAAATTTCTATTTCAAGTGTGGTAGGTGTTCTAGAATCCAGCCTATGTAGCTTACTATAACATACAACGTATTCATCAAGAATAGTTAACATCTGACTTTATTTTTGTAAAAAATCATATAAATATTTGCTTCCGCGCCCGAATTTTATAATTCTTCATCATATTTTAGCTAAAACAAAACATTGCACCAAGAAACTTGCTATTTCAAGTGTGGTAGGTATTCTAGAATCCAGCAAATGTAGATTACAATATACAACGTATTCTTCAAGAATAGGAAAAATTTGACTTTTTTTTTGTAAAAAATCATATAAATATTTGCTTCCGCGCCCGACATTTATAATTCTTTATCATATTTTAGCTAAAAGAAAACATTGCAACAAGAAAATTTCTATTTCAAGTGTGGTAGGTATCTAGAATCCAGCCCGTGTAACTTACAATATACAACGTATTCATTAAAATGACACCCGAAAATTTAATGTTTATTATATAAATGGAACCACGTTATGGTCACTTTTGCATGTCCAATACTTAAATTATTCATAATAAAGATCCTAAAGCATGAATATGAAAGTTTTAACAAAAATATCCATTTCAAGAATAGGTGAAATCTGACATTACATTTGTAAAAAATCATATAAATATTTGCTTCCGCTCCCGAATTTTATAATTCTTCATCATATTTTAGCTAAAAGAAAACATTGCAACAAGAAAATTGCTATTTCGAGTGTGGTTGGTATTCTAGAATCCAGCCCATGTAGCGTACAATATACAACGTATTTATTAAAATGACACCTGAAAATTGAATGTTTGTTATCTGATTTGTACCACATTATGGTCACTTTTGCATGTCCAATGCTAAGATTATCCATAGTATAGAACGTAAAGCATGAGTATGAATGTTTTAACAAAAATATCCATTTCAAGAATAGGTAAAATCTGAGTTTATTTTTGTAAAAAATCATATAAATATTTGCTTCCGCGCCTGAGTTTTATAATTCTTCATCATATTTTAGCTAAAAGAAAACATTGCAACAAGAAAATTGCTATTTCAAGTGTGGTAGGTATTCTAGTATCTAGCCCATGTAGCTTACAATATACAACGTATTCATCACGAATATGTAAAATCTGACATTATTTTTGTAAAAAGCATATAAATATTTGTTTCCGCGCCTGAATTTTATAATTCTTTATCATATTTTAGCTAAAAGAAAACATTGCAACAAGAAAATTGCTATTTTAAGTGTGGTAGGTATTCTAGAATCTAGCCCATATAGCTTACAATATACAACGTATTCATCAAGAATAGGTAAAATCTGACTTTCTTTTCGTAAAAAATCATATAAATATTTGCTTCCGCGCCCGAATTTAATAATTTTTCATCATATGTTAGCTAAAAGAAAACATTGCAACATGAAAATTGCTATTTCAAGTGTGGTAGGTATTCTAGAATCCAGCTCATGTAGCTTACAATATACAAAGTATTCATCAAGAATAGGTAAAATCTGACTTTATTTTTGTAAAAATCGTATAAATATTGCTTACGCGCCAGAATTTTTAATTTTTTATAATATTTTAGCTAAAAAAAAACATTGCAACAAGAAAATTGCTATTTTAAGTGTGGTAGGCATTCTAGAATCCAGCCAATGTAGCTCACAATATACAACGTATTCATCAAGAATAGGTAAAATCTGACTTTATTTTTGTAAAAAATCATATAAATATTTGCTTCCGCGCCCGAATTTTATAATTATTCATCATATTTTAACTAAAACAAAACATTGCAACCAGAAAATTGCTATTTCAAGTGTGGTAGGTATTCTAGAATTAGCCCATTTATCTCACAATATACAACGTATTCATCAAGAATAGGTAATATTTGACTTTATTTTAGTAAAAAATCATATAAATATTGGCTTCCGTGCACGAATTTTATAATTCTTCATCATATTTTAGCTAAAAGAAAACATTGCAACAAGAAAATTGCTATTTGAAGTGTGGTAGGTATTCTAGAATCCAGCCCATGTAGCTTACAATATACAACGTATTCGTCAAGAATAGGTAAAATCTGACTTAATTTTTGTAAAAAATCATATAAATATTTGCTTTCGCGCCCGAAATATATAATTTTTCATCATATTTTAGCTAAACGAAAACATTGCAACAAGAAAATTGCTATTTCAAGTGTGGTAGATGTTCTAGAATCTACCCCATGTAACCTACAATATACAACGTTTTCATCAAGAAAAGGTAAAATCTGACTTTATTTGTGTAAAAAATCATATAAATATTTGCTTTCGCGCCCGAATTTTACAAATTTTCATCATATTATAGCTAAAAGAAAACAGTGCAACAAGAAAATTGCTATTTCAAGTGTGGTAGGTATTCTAGAATACAGCCCATGTAGCTTACAATATATAACGTATTCATCAATAATAGGTAAAATCTGACTTAATTTTTGTAAAAAATCATATAAATATTTGCTTCCGCGCCCGAATTTTATAATTATTCATCATATTTTAACTAAAACAAAACATTGCAACCAGAAAATTGCTATTTCAAATGTGGTAGGTATTCTAGAATTAGCCCATTTATCTCACAATATACAACGTATTCATAAAGAATAGGTAATATTTGACTTTATTTTAGTAAAAAATCATATAAATATTGGCTTCCGTGCACGAATTTTATAATTCTTCATCATATTTTAGCTAAAAGAAAACATTGCAACAAGAAAATTGCTATTTGAAGTGTGGTAGGTATTCTAGAATCCAGCCCATGTAGCTTACAATATACAACGTATTCGTCAAGAATAGGTAAAATCTGACTTAATTTTTGTAAAAAATCATATAAATATTTGCTTCCGCGCCCGAAATATATAATTTTTCATCATATTTTAGCTAAACGAAAACATTGCAACAAGAAAATTGCTATTTCAAGTGTGGTAGATATTCTAGAATCTACCCCATGTAACCTACAATATACAACGTTTTCATCAAGAAAAGGTAAAATCTGACTTTATTTGTGTAAAAAATCATATAAATATTTGCTTTCGCGCCCGAATTTTACAAATTTTCATCATATTATAGCTAAAAGAAAACAGTGCAACAAGAAAATTGCTATTTCAAGTGTGGTAGGTATTCTAGAATACAGCCCATGTAGCTTACAATATATAACGTATTCATCAATAATAGGTAAAATCTGACTTAATTTTTGTAAAAAATTATATAAATATTTGCTTCCGCGCCCAAAGTTTGTAATTCTTCATAATATGTTAGCTAAAAGAATACATTGCAACAAAAAAATTGCTATTGCCAGTGTGGTAGGTATTGTAGAATCCAGCCCATGTAACTTACAATATACAACGTATTCATAAAGAATAGGTAAAGTCTGACTTTATTTTTGTAAAAAATTATATAAATATTTGCTTCTGTGCCCGAATTTTATAATTCTTTATCATATATTAGCTAGAAGAAAACATTTCAACAAGAAAATTACTATTTCAAGTTTGGCAGGTATTCTAGAATCCAGCCTATGTAGCGTACAATATACAACGTATTCATTAAAATGACACTTGAAAATTGAATGTTTATTATGTGACTGGTACCACGTTATGGTCACTTTTGCATGACCAATGCTAATATTATCCATAGTATAGATCCTAAAGCATGAATATGAATGATTTAACAAAAATATCCATTTCAAGAATAGGTAAAATCTGAGTTTATTTTTGTAAAAAATCATATAAATATTTGCTTCCGCGCCCGAATTTTATAATTCCTCTTCATATTTTAGCTAAAAGAAAACATTGCAACAAGAAAATTGCTATTTTAAGTGTGGTAGGCATTCTAGAATCCAGCCCATGTAGCTCACAATATACAACGTATTCATCAAGAATAGGTAAAATCTGACTTTATTTTTGTAAAAAATCATATAAATATTTGCTTCCGCGCCCGAATTTTATAATTATTCATCATATTTTAACTAAAACAAAACATTGCAACCAGAAAATTACTATTTCAAGTGTGGTAGGTATTCTAGAATTAGCCCATGTATCTCACAATATACAACGTATTCATCAAGAATAGGTATTATCTGACTTTATTTTAGTAAAAAATCATATAAATATTGGCTTCCGTGCACGAATTTTATAATTCTTCATCATATTTTAGCTAAAAGAAAACATTGCAACAAGAAAATTGCTATTTGAAGTGTGGTAGGTATTCTAGAATCCAGCCCATGTAGCTTACAATATACAACGTATTCGTCAAGAATAGGTAAAATCTGACTTAATTTTTGTAAAAAATCAAATAAATATTTGCTTCCGCGCCCGAAATATATAATTTTTCATCATATTTTAGCTAAACGAAAACATTGCAACAAGAAAATTGCTATTTCAAGTGTGGTAGGTATTCTAGAATCTAGCCCATGTAACCTACAATATACAACGTTTTCATCAAGAAAAGGTAAAATCTGACTTTATTTGTGTAAAAAATCATATAAATATTTGCTTCCGCGCCCGAATTTTATAATTCTTTATCATATTTTAGCTAAAGGAAAACATTGCAACAAGAAAATTACTATTTCATTTGTGGTAGGTATTCTAGAATCCAGACCATGTAGCTTACAAAATACAACGTATTTATCAAAAAAAGGTAAAATCTGACCTTATTGTTGTAAAAAATCATATAAATATTTGCTTTCGTGCCCGAAATTTACAAATTTTCATCATATTATAGCTAAAAGAAAACAGTGCAACAAGAAAATTGCTATTTCAAGTGTGGTACGTATTCTAGAATACAGCCCATGTAGCTTACAATATATAACGTATTCATCAATAATAGGTAAAATCTGACTTAATTTTTGTAAAAAATTATATAAATATTTGCTTCCGCGCCCAAAGTTTGTAATTCTTCATAATATGTTAGCTAAAAGAATACATTGCAACAAAAAAATTGCTATTGCAAGTGTGGTAGGTATTTTAGAATCCAGCCCATGTAACTTACAATATACAACGTATTCATAAAGAATAGGTAAAGTCTGACTTTATTTTTGTAAAAAATTATATAAATATTTGCTTCTGCGCCCGAATTTTATAATTCCTCTTCATATTTTAGCTAAAAGAAAACATTGCAACAAGAAAATTGCTATTTCAAGTGTGGTAGGTATTCTAGAATCCAGCCCATGTAGCTTACAATATGCAACGTATTCATCAAGAATAGGTAAAATCTGACTTTTTTTTTTTAAAATCATATAAATATTTTCTTTCGCGCCCGAATTTTATAATTCTTCATCATATTTTAGCTAAAAGAAAACATTGCAATAAGAAAATTGCTATTTCAATTGTGTTAGATATTCTAGAATCCAGCTCATGTAGCTTACAATATACAACGTATTCATCAAGAAAAGGTAAAATCTGGCTTTATTTTTCTAAAAAATCATATAAATATTTGCTTCCGCGCCCGAAATTTATAATTCTTTATCATATTTTAGTTAAAAGAAAATATTGCAACAAGAAAATTGCTATTTCAATTGTGGTAGGTTTTCTAGAATTCAGCCCATGTAGCTTATAATATACAACGTGTTCATCAAGAATAGGTAGAATCTGACTTTATTTTTGTAAAATATCATATAAATATTTGCTTCCGCGCCTGAATTTTATAATTCTTCATCATATTTTAGCTAAAAGAAAACATTGCAACAAGAAAATTGCTATTTCAAGTGTGGTAGGTATTCTAGAATTAGCCCATGTAGCTTACAATATACAACGTATTCATCAAGAATAGGTAAATACTGACTTTATTTTTGTAAAAAATCATATAAATATTTGCTTCCGCGCCCGAATTTTATAATTTTTCATTATATTTTAGCTAAAAAAAAACAGTGCAACATGAAAATTGCTATTTCAAGTGTGGTAGTTATTCTAGAATCCAGCCCATGTAGCTTACAATATACAACGTATTCATTAAAATGACACCCGAAAATTGAATGTTTATTATCTGATTGGTACTACGTTATAGACACTTTTGCATGTTCAATGCTAAAATTATCCATAGTGTAGACCCAAAAACATGAATATGAAAGTTTTAACAAAAATATCCATTACAATAATAGGTAAAATCTGTCTTTATTTTTGTAAAAAATCATACAAATATTTGCTTCCGCGCCCAAATTTTTTAATTCTTCATCACATTTTAGCTAAAAGAAAACATTGCAACAAGAAAATTGTTATTTCAAATGTGGTAGGTTTTCTAGAATTAGTCCATGTAGCTTACAATATACAACGTATTCATCAAGAATAGGTAAAATCTGACTTTATTTTTGTAAAAAATCATATAAATATTGCTACCGCGCCCGAATTTTAAATTTTTTATCATATTTTAGCTAAAAGAAAACAATGCAACAAGAAAATTACTATTTCAAGTGTAGTAGGTATTCTAGAATCCAGCCCATGTAGCTTACAATATACAACGTATTCATCAAGAAAAGGTAAAATCTGACTTTATTTCTGTCAAAAATCATATATATATTTGCTTCCGTACCCGAATTTTATAATTCTTTACCATATTTTAGCAAAAAGAAAACATTGCAACAAGAAAAACGGCTATTTCAGTTGTGGTAAGTATTCTAGATTCCAGCCCATGTAACTTACAATATACAACGTATTCATTAAAATGACACCCGAAAATTGAATGTTTATTATCTGATTGGTACCATGTTATGGTCACTTTTGCATGTCCTATGCTAAAATTATTCATAGTATAGATCCTAAAGCGTAAATATGAATGTTTTAACAAAAATATTCATTTCAAAAATAGGTAAAATCTGACTTTATTTTTGTAAAAAATCATATAAATATTTGCTTCCGCGCCCGAAATTTATAATTCTTTATCATATTTTAGCTAAAAGAAAACATTTCAAGAAGAAAATTGCTATTTCAAGTGTGGTAGTTATTCTAGAATTCAGCCCATGTAGCTTACAATACACAACGTATTCTTCAAGAATAGGTTAAATTTGACTTTATTTTTGTAAAAAATCATATAAATATTTGCTTCCGCGCCCGAAATTTATAATTCTTTATCATATTTTAGCTAAAAGAAAACATTGCAACAAGAAAATTGCTATTTCAAGTGTGGTAGGTATTCTAGAATCCAGCCCATGTAGCTTAAAATATACAACGTATTCATCAAGAATAGGTAAAATCTGACTTTATTTATTGTAAAAAATCATATAAATATTTGCTTCCGCGCCCGAATTTTATAATTTTTATCTTATTTTAGCTAAAAGAAAACATTGCAACAAGAAAATTGCTATTTCACGTGTGGTAGGTATTCTAGAATCCAGCCAATGTTGCTTACAATATACAACGTATTCATCAAGAAAAGGTAAAATCTGACTTTATTTTTGTAAAAAATCATATAAATATTTGCTTCCGCGTCCGAATTTTATAATTCTTCATTATATTTTAGCTAAAAGAAAATATTGCAACAAGAAAATTGCTATTTCAAGTGTGGTACGTATTCTAAAATGAAGCCTATGTAGCTTACAATATACAACGTATTCATCAAGAATAGGTAAAAGCTGACTTTACTTTTGTAAAAAATCATGTAAATATCTGCTTCCGCCTCCGAATTTAATAATTCGTCATCATATTTTAGCTAAAAGGAAACATTGCAACAAGAAAATTGCTATTTCAAGTGTGGTAGGTATTCTAGAATCCAGCCCATGTAGCTTACAATATACAACGTATTCATTAAAATGACATCCGTAAATTGAATGTTTTTTATCTGATTGGTACCACGTTATGGTTACTTTTGCAAGTTCAATGCTACAATTATCCATAGTATAGATCCTAAAGCATGAATATGAATGTTTTAACAAAAATATCCGTTTCAAGTGTAGGTACAATCTGCCTTTATTTTTTTTAAAAATCATATAAATATTTGCTGCCGTGCCCGAATTTTATAAATCTTCATCATATTTTAGCTAAAAGAAAACATTGTAACAAGAAAGTAGTATCTAAAAAGCCACTTCTAGCGCAAGAAGATTCGGGAGATTTCACCCACCGTCCGAAAACACCATCTCCTAGCTTATTATATGAGACACTCCAGGACACTTTTTTTAAAACCTGAGAGTTCTGAAACGCATTCACCAAAATACCTTAAAACTACACATTTTTAATAATTTTTATAGTATTTTTTGCAAAAAACATGTCTTTATGCTCCTTGCGCTTAAAATGTCCTAATTGTTTAATAAAAATTGTTTGGTACTGCTACGGCTGTACAGATTGATAAACTTATCATAGTTTGTTAGCGTTAGCACATTTCATATATGTTGTAAAACAGTTAGGCTAGGTATTTATTCGATGGTAAGTAAATAACTTATTTTCATGTATTATAAAGTTGTAACGTCACAGGTTAATATTTACTGGAGTTCACGGTTCAAGAATAGTCGCAGACAAATTCGCTTCAGCTGACGTATCAAATAAATGGTTATCAGAACTCAAGAATAAATATTATTTAAAGAAGGAGCAAAAAGGTATTTATTAAAAGGATAGAACTGTGTTAAAATATATTATTAAAATTTTATTGTACTAAATGGAGAACAAAACTAACTATGCAAGTATGTTGAACAGCGCAACTTCTCAATTTATAAAATTATCTGAATTAAAATTAAATAAAACTTATAGAGTTATATCGTTTGAAACTAATACAGGAAATTACGGCACACAAGTTATAGTAAATTTAGAGTACTGCAAAGTATCATTACCACAAAAATTTAATAAATTTATTCCACAAATTAAAGAACTAAATAAAAACCCACCTAGTTTAGTTTATAAGGGTAAAATAGAAAGAAACAATAAACAAATACATGACATTGAATTTATTTAAAATATATAGAGAATAACGAGAAAAAATTAATGCATAAATGACATTTATTATGAATATATGAAAATACAAAAATTTATTGAGTACTACATTTTTTGATTACTATGTTGAATATCTTCTTTTTTAGAGTTAATCTGTAATGAAATTAGTGTTAGTTATAATATAAAGAAAACTGAATAGCAATACTTACTTTCTGATTCATAATCGCTAAAATCATCTTCGGTATCCAATTCCTTTTCATGTGTAATTTTTCTGTTGTATTTTTTATCTTCTTTATCTAAAATTTCATACTCTTGTATTTGTAATTTTGATGCTAATTCCTTTATGCGTAATTTTATTTTTCTTCTTCAACCTTTTTACTTTTGCTTGTTTTTGTAGTTTATCTGTCATACTAGTATTACCGTTTCAAAGTTCACTGAAGAAATTCGAAATAGCGGTCTTAACTTTATTATTTTTAATTGAGTTACGACTTTTATTTAGATTATTATTTTTATATGGAGCACTATTTTTAATTGAGTTACGACTGTTATTTACATTATTATTTTCACCGTCTACTTGCATGCGCTCCATGTACTATATTAAAATTATTTTTCCTGCTCACACCCATTATATAGAAAAATTATTCTGGAATATACAATTATACGCATGCGTATTGTAACAGCACCGTATACAGTGTCATATTTTCTTGACACCGATTTTAAAACGCATGCCGCGGCACCGTTTTTAATGTTTAAAGTTACTGCAGACACCGATATCATAATGCACACGAGTAGATGACAACTGCATATTTGCTTATTATGAACGGACAAAGTCTGTGATTCCGCAAGATTTGTACTCGGACTACTTAAGTTCAAGTAGATGATATGGCTTGTAGAAAATGTAAATCATATTGTTTTTGTAAATGTAAATGTAAATCACATAATAATATTTTTATAAAAATATTTAACAATTTTTTTTATAAAAAATGACTACTAAAAATAATATGAATAGTTACATGCAAGAATATCGTAAAAAAAATAAAGACAAAATAAATAAATATATGCGTAAATATTATAATGAAAACACAGAATTGTGTACTTGTGGTGAAATAGTAAAAAAAACAGCATTTGAAAGTTCATACAGAAAGTTTTAAACATCATGGAAAATTACGCTTAAAAGAAAATTTATTAAAAGAGTCCGCTTTGCCTGATTCTAATGATTTTGTGTGAATGGAGTTAAAATTTTTTTAATTTTGTGTTTAGTGCTTTTGTTTTCTTTTACTTCCTTGTTATGTTCTTCTTTCTTAATAGACAGTAAAATTATAAATTTACCAGTAACATCTCTTTCCCTTATAAAATTACTTTCTTTTTTATTATACTCTCTTAAATATCTAGATACTGTGTTATAATGTATACCATAATGTTTACTAAATGATCTAATTGAATTATTAACAAAATCATATTTTTTAAGAAAGCTAATAAATTCTGCTTTATTAATAAGTTTTATACTTTGTGATTCCATATTTATATCATATTTTATCACTCATCATATCATCACTTATCACTTATCATGTTACAAAATATTTTATATTAAATGAGTAAGAGAGAAGTAACTTTAAAAACAATGTATGATACAGTTGGGGCATTTGAAAATTTGTATAGCATTAATTTAAATAGTATTTTAGAATTTACAAAAAATGATTTGACAACAAAAACATCTAAGAAATATATTAATATGATGTCGGAATAATATGATAAAATTAGGGATTTTAATGTTCCAAATGAAGAAAAAGAACATTTTAGAGCTTTATTCACTATATTAACAAGTAAATATGCTGAATCTGAATGTAAAGGGATTTTGCTTTACAATTCAATAATGAAAAATAAAAAATATAGGGAAATAAATGATAAATTAGAAGAAGCATATCAAAAAGAAAGAGATTCGTACAACATATTAGCTAAAAAATATAATGAAAAACAAAAAGAAGATAAAGTTAGTAGTCCAGGAATTTCTCTATCTTCAACATTAAAAAAGAAAGTATTAACTAACAAAGAATGTGTCGATCTTATGAATGAAGCAATTATTATTGATAAAGAAATTGACGAATAATTTAAAAGATTATCTGTTCCTGTAGATTATAAAGATAAAGTAGATAGAGTATATATTAAAAAAGCTGAATCAGGAGTGAGGAATATAATACAAAAATCTAAAATACATTCTCTAATTAGCAACTAATTTTTATATTAAATAATGTCCATGAGCCAATGTATCTGTAGAATTTTCTAGTAAGTATCTCTTATCATCCTTCCAACTTAATGATTTTTTATTTACTTCTTCAGTGAAGATATCATGTTTGTAACTTCTAATTACTGTTTGTTTATTATAAAATTCTTTTAGCTCATATAAGCATGTTTTAAAATTTTCAAAACTAATTTCTTTTTTTAACACGGCTTTCTTAATTCCTTTTAACTTATTTTCAACTATTTTTTTTGGGTTTGAATTATTTTTTGGTTTTGTAACTGTACATTTTTGATCGTAATCCTATAAATTCCAACATTCTCAAAGAGTTTAACTCATCTTTAAATTTTCCTATTACCTTTTTATTTAATTCAGTATATACGGGGTGATCTTTTGGATAATCAGAGGTATCAAAGTAATTGGAATTTTCTCCCATAAATTTATAGAAATCTGTATTTTTAAACTCATGTATCTGTATCTGTATATAATAATTTTACTTTATCGTTAATTTCTTTTTTAATTACATTATAATGAAAATCATACATTAATAATTTTGATAAATCCAACACAGCCTGTCCAATATAAATAGGTTTATTAAATAATACCTTAGTTTTATATCTATGAACTGCCACAAAATTTTCACCAAATATTGTTCTACGTTTAAAATTAGGTTTATTTATTGCTGTCTGTTATTTTTGCTCATCTGAATATAATTTAATATTCTGCTGATTTCTAACTGATTGCAATGATTTCCCAAACACTGCATTGGATACTAATTTCCAATAATCTTTTTCAAAATCATTTTTTGCTTCTTGCCTTTTCTCAGTATTAAATTTTATGTATGATGCTATGAAGTTCGATTGTGTAAATTTCAAACTTCTCTGAATTTTATCAATTCTTATACCTAAACTTACATAAAGCTGTAATATTTTGTAATGTACTATGTAGTTTTTTTATCATAGAAATGGCAAAGTAGTTTTGATACTTTCCCACCAGGAGGTGTTCTATTATCTGGAGCTAGAGGAATATCGTTAAATTTATCGTGGAGGTCTTTTGGAAATGATAAGTCAACTTCTAAAACATATCCTGTATCATCATTTGACATTAATATTTTATTAATATCTTTAATCTCATCAGAAGTCATCCACTCAAAGTCTTTTTGAGGTAATTTTTGGGATATAGAATGACCATACAAATTATTTGCATCAATATAAGCAAGTTGAGTATTTTCGTCTGATTTTGCATATCTATTACTACACTGAGATATTCCTCCTCTAATTCCCTTCTCAAAAAACATGTACATTTCGTAGTCAGTTAATAACTCCAATTCAATTTTTGTATATTTCAACATACAATCCCAAGCAAATCTCGGAGTTGTATAATACCAAGCAGGGTCTAATCCATAACTTTTAAGCAAACACAAATCTCTAAAATTGTGAAATACATCAGCCAATAACAACACATCTAATTTTAAATATGTCATGCCATTCACCTAAATTTTTAATTTGAAAATAGTTCCAGATTTTCTGTGCATGTTCATATTCTCCTTGTGAAATTCCTTCTGATGTTAGTGAGAAATGAAATTTATCTATTGAAAGTAGTTCTACTTCTAAAAACTTTTCCCAAGAATTCATATATTCATAGGGGTAAATTCCTTTTCTTATTATTTTATTTTCATCTTTCCTAAACAAAATATCTAAATATTTATTTGAAAAGTATTTAGCAGTTTCCCTTATTTGATCCTGTTCCAAATTAGATGATAACGTATCTAAACAACTTCCTAAAAATCTAAACGAATCAATAAATCTTAATTCAATATATCCACTATTGTTAGTTTTTATAGTCTTACTAAACGAAATATATTTCTCTTTATTGTTAGGAATTAGTTTCAAGTTACTCTTATCTTCTCCCAAATTCTTTACAAATAAGTGGCAGTCATATGAAGATAAATTATAAAACACAATTGGAATAAATAGAGGTTGTTTATACTTTAAATTACAATTCTTCAATGCCGCTCCTCTATGTTTGCCAGTAGTATGATCATGGTCTTTAACTTTTGGATTTTCATCTGTAAATGTGTTTTCGCAAAGATAACATATTTTTGCTTCTTCATACTTTTCGACATCCAAATCTGTTATAGACTTATAATCGTTTAATAACTTATATATTGTTTTAGCGTAATTTGATATTGTTTTTATGAAGTGTTTATCAGCATTCTCACCTCTATAAGTTTTAAGTGGATTATTAATATTATTATAAATACTTTTAACATATAAACCATATCCGCATGGAGTATGAAATTGTTTTTTGATTGTGTAAGGTTTTTCAGGATCAGATATACATGTTTGAATAGGTTTTAAAAGTGATTCAAAATCTGCATAAATTACAAAAGGGTGTCTTTGCATTCTTTGAATGGCTTTGAATTTTAAAATATTATCTTGAGGCATTATTGGAACACATGGCTCGTTACTAAAAGAAATTTCTTGGTGTTTCTTCATATAATTTGCAGATTTTGTGGCAAACTTTAAAGATCTTCTACAGAAATGTTTTTTATGACTATCTATCTCCAATTGATTATTTAATATAGCACTCAAATTTTTTATCCAACAATAATGGTTCTTTTCTTTACTTCCAAAGTGTAACAAGTCAATATTTCGCTCATAGAAATCCTTATTATTATGATATAATAGTTACAATGTTTTATCTTCAAAACTAAACACAGTTATATTTATTTTATTATTTAATTCGAATTGGGGAATATCTTGAATCTTCACGGGGAAACTTATTCCCTCAAAATTAGCCAAATTATTATACTCGGGTGTATGGTATTTTAAAACTCGATTTGCATCTTTTTTTGGTGTTTTTAAAGCACTTAATACTGAATACATAAAACACTTGTCGTCATTAGTTTTTACATTCACGCAGGCATGTTTATCTTTTATCCATTTAGGTAATTCAATGTATGAATTCCCACTTAACGGTGTATATTTATTTATATTAATTCTTAAACAAATTACGATTTAAATACCAAGTCTGAACCTCTTGCTTCTATTTCATCACATTTTGTTACGAATAAATCTTTCTGATCAACCCAATATTGAGATAAATTATCTTCTTCTCTTAATATCACATTCTCTAACTGAAATGAAAATATCTCTGTTATACTCGGATTTTTTATTTTATTAAATTTACATTCCATATTTAAGTTAATTTTACTATTCTTATGTATACTCAAAGCATTTTGAATTATATTTACTGCTTTTTCTTTTACTAAATTCATATGTCTCTATATCTATACTCATTTCTTTATTATTATGTTCGTAGGTTAATAATCGAGTTCTATAAGCATTATCCACTAAAATAAAGTCCGACTCAGAGCAATAACTAAGTTTATGTGTCATCATTCGAGGTTCTTTAATATATTCTTCACACACACCACACTTTACTCTTTGCACTCTTTCTTTCTTTGGTTTTTCAAACAACGTATCATCGAATGGAAATAGTTTAAAAATTTCATTAGTTTCTCTATCTTGGCTTTGTCGATCTTTTATTTTATTAATTAATTCCACTTTCTTGTATTTTTTAATATTTACTATTCCCAATGATTTTGCGATGTTGTATAGCTCAGGCAATCGGAGATCTTCCAATCGATTATTATTATTTGCTTCCATTTACTTCAGTAAAAATTCATTAAATCTCGCAGAGGACTCCTATTCAAACATTTCATTTCAAAACAATACATTTATTTATAAAATCATTCAATAAATTGTCATATACGATATGTTTGTGGATTATTTAATAATTTGTTTAAGAAATATTTGTGTGGTACATTACTTGTGTAACCATGAGTATATAAAAAATTTAGTAAATATTGATATTTTTCAAGTATGTGTTCTTTTGTTTTACCATCACGAGATGTATTAAAATGAGGTCCTATTTTTATCATATAATTACAAACTAATTTTTCAACGTATTTCATTTTATCTACGTGTTTAATGAATATATTTTTATTTTGTTTATTAATAACATAGAAATCACAATTTATACAATATGGTACATGAGCAGAACTAACAAATGAATATTCTAAACACTGTCTGCATTTCTTATATTCTTCTTTATCAATTTCTATAACTCTAGCATCTGGAATACTAAAAAATGTCATTTATTTGAAATATTTTTTTATTTAAAACAGGTGTTATAATTACTGAACATTTATTAATACGTAATTGAAATCTTTCACGATCTATAGCATATTGTTGCCAAATAATACCTTGACGACTTTTTCTATAAGCATAATTCCACGTAAACATATAATGTATCTTAACAGAATCATTAAATCTTAAAAAGGTCTTAACATTTCTAAAACATTTTCCACTGTTAATGTATTTTTTGAATCATCAGTTACGGTTTCCTCAGTTACGGTTTCCTCAATATTAGAATCAATTAACTCATTATCTGATTCAGAATCTAAGCCTATCATATTAACGACTGATTGAAACATTTTTTTTTTTAACAATTGTCTCAATATATTTTTTTAACAAATGTTTCAAATCATCTTCCATTTTTGTAAGTTGCTCCATTTATTAGGAGAAAAAAATCTATTCCTTTAGGTTATTCTTTTAAAGACAATATCTCAATTAACTTTATCATGAAAATCTTCTAAAAATAACTGACTATATCGTTTCCAATAATATGATAATACTATCCAATCTAATTTATCTTTAAACTCTCTAACATTCGACAACGTGCCGCTATACGAGTGAGACGTGCGATAGTGATAGTTGTCAGCAATACAGTAAATTATTATTAATTTAGTTTTGAATTAGTACCAATCACGAGTAAACCAACCACAGTGTTCAAGGAGCATAACGGGAGGTAAGCTTTTGTGGTATTATCACTTATTTTCTGGCACTCGCCAAAACATCCCGTGCAAGGTCGTACTCATAAACTCACACTCATTCCCATCTAAAAACCATCCTTGCTAAAACTTCATACTAGCTCCATCAAATGGAGTCTAGCGAAACTCAATAAAAGCAAAAACACAAGTAATCGCAGAGAACTTCTGACTACAGGGGTCCTCCGCTAAATAAAACATGTCACAACTACAGACTCAAATCTTAAAACAGCTTACACAAACAAACGCAACCCAAACAGCAACTATGAACACCACACAACAAACATATGCAAAAGCCACAAAACAAAGACAAGACACTTTTCCAAGCAAAGAACAAGCCATAATAATCAATGCAATTGACGGTATAAAATTAAAAGAATATGCCTACGATATAGGAAACATTATCCAACCTAGTAATATTCTATTTATCTCTCGCATGTCAAACAACAGAATAGGCATATATTTATCAAGGAAAGAACTGGTCGACACTATCATGGCAAACAACAAAATTCAAATAAACGAACACCAAATAAGTATTCGACGCTTAATCACACCAGCCAAGCGAATCATATTATCCAATGTATGTCTAACCATTCCCCACTCAATCATAGAAAACGAACTCAAAAACAAAGGTCTAAAACTTGTATCAGAGTTAAACTTCCTGAGAGCAGGAATATAGGAAACGGAATACGCCCATATTTTAAGCTTCCGACGCCACATATATATAAACCCTGATGAGAGCACACCAATACCTGAAACACTAGCCATAGTATACGACGATACAAATTACAGAATATTTCTGTCTGAAGACATAATCACTTGCTTTGTATGTAAACAAGTAGGTCACACGTCTAACCAGTGTGAAAATAACATGCCACCCCCAAGCCTAGCCACAACAATCCAGAACACACCTCAAATCACGGGAGTGAAGAGACCAGTGTCTATAAACTCCGACTCAACAAATAATCAGATCAATTCCCAAATAGAAAACAACAATATAAAAAACACTCTAACAATCCCTAAAAACATTTTAAGTGACACAAGCGTCGTAAAACCAAACATCAAAAAACACAAAATTGATACACCACAAATAGAAATATCCTTGGAGGAACAACTTGTACCAGCAAAGAAAGCAATAGAATCAGAACCAAACAAATTCATTCTTACATTCAACGAATTCAAAGATTTTTTGGACAATGCATACGGAAGCTACGAACAACTACAAATATCAAAGGATTATACAGACAACACTACAAAACTATTAGAGATGATATCCGACATCTACCCACTACTACACCACAGAGCCATCAAATCAAGACTTACACGAATAAAAAACCGAATTACTAGACAACTCAACAATGATCCAAACAGTATGTACTCAAGCCAAGAGTCTATCACATCAAATCCATAAACTACTATCATTAATGACAATATTAACTGCAACAGCTTCTACTCACACCTGGGAGAATTACAAAATATCGTAAACCAAATATCTCCTGATTTCATATTCCTACAAGAAACCCGACTAAAACACAACCATAAAGGAAATCTTAGAGGATACATGTCACACAGAAAAGACAGAGATGACAATAGAATAGCTAGTGGGGGAGTAGCAATATACGCAAAAAATATACATCAAGTACAAGAAATCAACTTGCAAACCAACTTAGAAGCTATTGCAGTCAGCTGCACAATACGAACAAATTTACTCTCTGTAGTCTATACTTACCACCCAACGAAAACATAAACAAACAAGACATAATTGACTTAGTAAAACAATTACCCCAACCATTCATCCTAACAGGCGATTTCAATTGCCATAACCCGATATGGGGGAGCACATACACATATCGACGAGGAAAACAAATTGAAGAAATAATAGACGACGATTCAATCCTTCTAAACGACGGAACTGCTACTCACTTCTGTTCCAGAACCGGGAAATTCTCCAACATTGATTTAACACTTTGCGATACCAGTCTTGCACCGAACCTAACATGGGACGTACAACCATACTTACACGGAAGTGACCATTTTCCTATCAAAATATCATTCCCCGACACAGCACATAATATAGACCCACATCCCGTTTACTTTAAATGGAACCTTGGCAAACCAGACTGGAGTGAATTCACAACACTGATATAAATCATCCCCATCTTAGAATCCAACGATATCGATGAAACAGTTAAACACTTCACAGACACCATCACAAACGCGGCAGAACAAACCTTCGGTAGAAAAACAACCAGAAGCAATAAAAGAACGGTACTATGGTGGAATCAAGAATGCCATAAAGCAATAAAAGACAAAAAAGAGTCTTATACAGCTATCGGAAAAACAAAACATTAGAAAATCTCATCAACCTTAAAAGAACAAGAGCCATCGCCCGTCGAATTATACAGCACAGCAAACAAAAATCCTGGGAAAAAATGTCTCGACCATCCACCCAAACACTCCGACAAGCAAAATATGGAATAAAATAAAAACACTGAAAGGAACAAAAACAAATCAAGAAACATCTTCATTAATCTCAGGCACACAAACTATCACAAATCCACAAGAAATAACAGAACTATTTGCAGAGACATTCGAAGCCAATTCCAGCGATCAACACTACAGCTTACAGTTCTCTACAGACAAAAAAGAAATAGAAAAACAAGAAATTCTAATTGACGACAATAATAATGACGCAATAAATAATCCATTCACCATAACAGAACTTACACAAACTATAAAATCCCTTAAAAACAATAGTAGCCCCGGACCAGATGGCATTACATACAGACTAATCAAACAATTCCCACCAGAAACACTAGAACTACTTCTAAAAATCTACAATAACATATGGCAAAATAATATCTTTCCCACCCAATGGAAAACATCCCTAACTATTCCAAACCATAAACCAAACAAAAACAAAACAAACCTGCAACATTACAGACCAATATCACTATCAAACTGCCTTAGCAAGATACTACCGAAAATAATAAACAAAAGACTCCTATGGTATCTTGAATCAAGAAATTATCTTAACAATTCACAAAGCGGATTCCGACCAGGAAGATCTACCCAAGATCAACTTATTAATATAGTAGCAGAAATACAAGTGGCATTCCTAAACAAACAACACACAATCGCTGTCCTTTTCGATATTGAAAAAGCGTATGACACCACATGGAAGTACAACATCTTAAGATCAGCAAAAGAATATGGACTAGACGGACACATACTACACTATATTAAAAACTTCCTCGGTGATCGAAAATTTCAAGTAAAGACAAACGGATGCCCTTCAGAGGAGAGAACCCAAAATAACGGACTACCTCAAGGAGAAATCCTTAGCGTGCCACTTTTCCTGTTAGCTATTAACAAAATAACAAAAAACCTTCAAAAGAATATAAAAGTATCCCTTTACGCAGACGACCTAGTCATATACACGAAAGGAAAAAACCTCGCAACCCTACAAGAGAATCTTCAAACAGCTATAAATGACTTAGAAGTATGGAGTAATAACACAGGCTTCAAATTTTCAACAGAGAAAACTAAAGCAATTCACTTTTGCAATCTACGGAAACAACATCATAATCCGACAATACATCTATCCAACAACAACATAAATTACGTCCACAACGTAAAATTCCTAGGCATGATTCTTAACAAAAAACTAACTTGGTTGCCACATATTCAAAAATTAAAACAAGAATGCACCACCCGAATCAATCTACTAAAAACCTTAGCCCACCATAAATGGGGAGCCCATAGAGAGACACTTTTAAACATTTACCGATCACTAATACGATCCAAGCTAGATGCGGATGCGTGGTATATGGAACTGCAAAACAAAGTAGACTTAAGATACTCTCCACAGTACAAAATACAGCAATAAGAATATCCACTGGAGCTTTTCGAACCAGCCCTACAGACAGTCTAATGTGTGAATCCGGAGAACAACCCTTACCATACCGCAGAATGCAGCTCACCCTATCATACGTATCCAACCTTGCACATCGCCCTGACATACCAACCCACAATGCTATATTCCGTACCATAGACAACCAAATAATCATAAAAATTAGAACACCACTCCAACAAAACATAAACAAAATAATCCAAACACAAAACATCACGCCCCAACCTAAACATACAGAAACATACACCACAACCCCACCGTGGCTAATAAAGAAACCCATAATAAACCTCCAACTAGCTAAATACCACAAAAGCGAAACCCCCCCCCCCCCCACTGTATACTGGAAAACGTTTAAAGAAATTCAAAACAACTACACACAGTACAAATTTATATACACAGACGGGTCGAAACTAGAACATAACACGGGAGCAGCCTGTGTAATCGAAGACAACATACAAGCTTATCACCTACCCTCACTATCCAGTACATTCACAGCAGAGTCATATAGCATACAAAGAGCCATCGAAATCATCTACACTTACCCAACAAACTCATTCGCTATCTGCACAGATTCCCTTAGCGTAATCCTATCACTCCAAGAAATATACCCAAAAAATCCAATCATTCAACATCTGCAAGAAACCATACACAAAGCCAACACAGAACATAAAAAAACACTCATCTTTATATGGATACCATCACACGTGGGCATCCCCGGGAACGAGAAAGCAGACGTAGCCGCCAAAGAAGCTACAAGAGTACCGCCCACACAAACTCATATTACCCCAACCGACTACAAGAATTATACCAAAATTAAAATAAAAGAAATTGGAACACTGACTGGCCCCAGATCACGAACAACAAACTTCGCCAAATTAAAAACGACACTACAGCATGGCACACAAATGCAGACCGAAGAACCCAAATAATAATAACAAGATTACGAATCGGACACACAGCATACACACACAAATACTTATTAGAAAAAACCGATCCCGTAATATGCAACACATGCAACTCACAATTCACAATCAAACACATCCTAATCGACTGCACAAATTACATTAACCAAATACAAACACACAATATACCAAACACACTACAAGCAGCACTCATAAACAACCCCGAAACGATGGAAAGAGTCATTAAATTTCTTGAAGACATCAACATCAAAAAAGACATATAATACGAACTATAATGTAAATAAGTAATAACTATGTAAATAATTAACACAAAAAATGTAACCAAACTGTACCGACGCACTAATGGCAACAGCTGAAGTGCGTCTAATAAATAAACATACAAATAAAAAAAAAACTCTCTAAAAAAATTTTTTGATAGTTTTTGAAACCATGATATTTCTGATCAATGAACTGTGTATTGAAATTCTTTGTCTACTATTGACTCCATTTATTAAATTTGTTAATATTTTACACAACATCTTTTACGTCAATCCAAGAATTATGACTATTATCAAATCCTAACCATTTTACATATGCTTGATTACCTGTACGTTTAATGACTTTTTCAACTAAATACACTTCATCTTGTTTTACATGGCTTAACTCTTCTTCATAAAAACAACCTTTCAATTCTTGATCTCTATAATCTTTCAAGTGGCATGTTACAGGATTTGAATAAATAATTTTAGAAACTGCAAATATTTCATTAGTCCAATTGGGTGTGTAACCTTTCTCAAAAATAGTTTTTTAGATATTCTAACTTTATCTCCAACCTTATATTTAGGTTTATAATTTGAAATTTCTTCTTAAAACAATGGTTTTAACTTATCTTCGTTCTTTTACTTTGACGCTTCAACTGGTGTCATTTTGATTGTTCTGTGTTTAATATTATTATAATTGTTTACCAATTCTAGTAACATATCAAACCACTTGTAATTTCCATTAATGGTAAACTCTTTCCACATTTTTTCTTTCAACGTTCTATTGAAACGTTTACATACTGACGCTTTTAAATTACTGTATGTTGAATAATGATTAATATTATATTCTTTCATTAATGTTTGAAAATCTTTATTGTAAAACTCTAAACCTTGATCTGTTTGAAGACTCTTTGCTATTCGTCCTTGTTTCAGTATTGAATTAAATCCATTTGTTACACTTGTAGATGTTTTATTCTTAATTGGTACTGCCGAAGCATATTTTGAAAACACATCAATTACAGTTAGTAAATATTTATAGCACTTATTATCTTTTGAATACGGTATCATTTCAACTAAATCAGCTTGCTACAAATCATTTGTACCATATGATATTATTTTACGTCTCTGAAAATTACGTCGTAATTATTTATGTAATTCATTTTCAATTTCTTTTCTAACGTTAATAGATTCATCTACTTTTTTTTACCAAACTTTGTTTTATTAGTACCACATACAGAACACTTGGCTTGCAACATTGGTTGACCTTTAACAGTTGTTTTTCTTGTAATATTATTTGAATTTGTTTTTTCTCTACACTTTACACAGTATATTAATTCAGTCATTTATTAATCAAAAAACTACTCTAATAGTCTACTAAGTGTGTCATGCACTCTATTTGTAATTTCATTAAAACTTTCTGCGAAAGTTTGGAATGCTGTATTAATTGTAAAAAAAACGTCTTCATTTAATTCCGTTTTATTTTTTATTTCATTTGTGCTTTTAGCAAATATTTGAAACAAGTCGTTTAGGCTTTTAAATAATATTTGAAAATGTTTAATAACGGGTATTAATATATTATTCATATCATTTAATTTTATATTTATATACTTTTCAGTGTTATCAGAAAATTTCTTTAACTGTTCATTATTTTCAATAGATATCGTTGTTATTATAGCATTTATCTTACTTGTCTCTTAATTACATTTATTATCTACTGCTTGAATTTGGTTACTAATTTTATTTTTAATTCTTTTATTCGTTTCTAATACATAACTTTTTGTAGCAACATCTGAATCTTCTTCAGGATTTTGTGTGTTGCATAATCTCTTATTTTGAATATCATAGTTACCGCTATTTGTTAATTTAAAACCAATTCCTGGATCTCCTTTTACCACTCTTGAAAATATTTGATTATTAGAATTATCGTCACTTTCACCAAACTTGTTTAATACCATTTATTACACTAAAATATTTTGGTTCCTTTTCTTCTTCCAATTCTTCTTCTATGTTTAATATTTCATTTTCAACATTGTCGTTTCCTGCTGCTTGTTCGGCTTTAAGATATTCTCATCGTTTTTCTAATTCTTTAATATCGTTCCAATAAACATATTCTTTTTCTTTGTTGTTATATATTTTAAACTCTTTATCAGTTTTTGGTGTTGAAGTTAAGTTTTCTAATGAATGGTACTGTGAAACAGGAGACGTCGGCGTAGTTGGTAGACTCTGAGGAAGTAAAACATCTGAAATATCTGATAATTCTTCTCTTTGAGGGTATTCAGGTGATTGAGCTCTAGATTCATCTTGCGTTTGCTGTCTTTGTTTTTTTCTTGAAGATTGTTTCTTATATTCTTCCCATATAGGTTTAATAATATTGTTGTACTTGTTGCTTTTACTTGATCTTGGCTTTGATGGATTATCAGCTCTTTTTATACAATCAGAATGTATTAAAATTCTCTTGCAGTTATCTAAATCATTTGGTGGATATTCACCAGGCTCTTTTTCAGTTAACAAACTCCATATACCATCTGTAGATGGAACTGTGAATTCAACTAACGACTCATGTTTTCCACTCTTACGTATGTAAATTTTATTGGAATCGTACGTCATTAGTATATTTTTATTACCAATGCGATTGCTACTTCGATTAATACCAAAAGTTTCATCTATGTTTGTTTTGTTTGTTTTTGAAAGATATTTATCACCTAATCTTTTTTCACCTAACGTTCTATCTCTTGATGTTCCTGGTTGAATTTCATCAATGCTTACTTGAGATTTTGGTATAGTTTTTTGTTGGAAGATATCTTTTATTTGTTTCAACATTTCAGTTTGTTGTTTACTATATTCTATTTGATCAAGTAAAGGTTCTAAAGCGTTAGTAATAGGTTTGTACTGTTCCACCAATTTTTCATGTTTAATTGATTCACCTTCTGTTTTCTTAATATAAGCTGCTTTAGCCTTATTGGTTGAATCTCTAAGCTCTTTTACTTTTTTCTCTTAAGTTTTATTGTCCATTTATTAAGTAAAAATTTGTTTATGTTCTATGTTCATGTTCTATGTTCATGTTCATGTTCTATGTTAATGTTCTATGTTCATGTTCTATGTTCATGTTCTATGTTAATGTTCTATGTTCATGTTCTATGTTCATGTTCTATGTTCTTGTTCATGTTCTATGTTCATGTTCTATGTTTTTGCTAGGATTACTTCATTCAAGTTTCGACTGTATTCACCGTTGTTTACATCTTTCTTTAAATTTGTAACAAGAAAATCATACTTTGTTTTCCAACACAAATTGCATAACTGTCTAAACAATTCAAAAGACATATCTGTACCAACGTGATCATGAAAAATATGTTTCAAATTAGTATTATCGTTATGTTTAAAAACAATAAGCATGTTTAAATTATCACGTATCATTTGTTTAGGTATACGACTATATGTTTGACAAAGGTAAAAACAACTTATGAATCTATGTCTACTCCTGCTAAAATATTCCTCTATAACCTTGTTTATCACTAGCAACATCGTCAAATATAATTACTGATAAAGGTTGAATTTCTTCAACTCGTAATACATCATCTGGGTTATTATTTGTAAAGAAACCAATTTTATTTTCTTTCTTAATATGTTTATTTTTTTCACTTACATAATTTTCAAAATATTTGTATAATGGTTGATTTAAAGACTTTGAATATATATAAATGTTGCTATACACTATACTATTTCTAGGATCTGTCAATATTCGAACTAAAATATTTGTTTTGCCACAATTTGACGAACCTATTATTGCAGCTCTAATTATATTAGGAAAATATTTATATAACTGTTTGGTTTCTTCTTCTATAATACATTTTTGTAAACCGTTACCATGTTTTCTTATTATAAAATCGGGTAAAGATAATTTTGACATCATTTAATTACATATAATTATTATTCTTTCTTTATTAAGTTATTTCAAGGACTATATGCGAGATATGATTCACTTACAGTAACACAATGAATCATGGTATTTGCTGGTACCTGTCTTTCAAATGTAAATTTAATAGTAAGGTTAGAAGGTGTTTCTTTTATAATTTCACTCTTATACGTTAAATCAAACACAAACAAGGGATACTTTTTAATAAAATCATATTTTTTAATATTATTTAATAAGATTGGATCTATATATTATAATATGTTTTCTTAAAATCACAATACATTGAATACGGTCTATTACACATGTTCTTTTTGTTATTCATCTCCAAATCTTCTGCGGGATAATAGTCAACTTCGCTAAACAATAATTTTATATTTTCTAGATCACAAAAATCAAATTCTGAATTGTTCTTTGTATAGTCGAATTCTTTGTTTGTTTGTAAAACTACTATAACATATCCAGGTCTTTTAGATAAAGTTGTAATTGACCAAGAATAATTTTTAGATACAGCGGATGTGGCTCCGAATGTGAACGGTGTATGGTGTGTTCTGTGTTCTGTGTTCGGTGTAGTGTAGTGCAGCTTGGTGTGGCAGCGGTGAAAGTGTGTATGATGTCTGATTTTTGTGTAAGGTAGCAAAAGCTATCAGTGATGCTGTTGTTGCAATTAAGCACAAACGTCCTGCTGTGGGTTAAGCCATATTTTAGGTTGACGGGTGTGCTCCAAGATCAGGCTGGGAAGAATTAGACAGCGAAAGAAAAAAATAGTAAAAAAAAAATGCTTGATAAGTGAACTCAACAATTGAGAAACCAAAATATGCGATAGATAATAAAAAAAATTACTCAATTGTTCCGCTGTGGAATTAGCAAAATTTGAAAATTTGGTGTCCGACAAGATAAGATAAAAATAAAATTACGCGCCGATATACCAAAATTAGAACGAGACAAATTCTACTTACGACTGCTAAATCAGCTATGAGCTCAGTCTGTTTTCATTGCAAGAAAATGAACCTAGGTCGAGACTTGGAAAATTTTGAACAAAGACAAAAAACACTAGAAAGGAATTTAAAATATTCCGGACAATAATAGAAGGACAGGGATAGTAAAAGATATAAGATAAGGGAAGGAATAATTCCAGCGTGCAACCTGAGTCGACACCAGGTACGGCTCGCACCGCAAAAATGAAATAATTACAAAATAACAATTTAACTTACCAAATAAATTTACAAGAATCACTAGTAAAATAAAATAAACCACAATTAAAATTAGATGGCATAGATATTAATCGATAAAAAGATTTTAAATCGCCAGAAAAAGTTAACCTTCTAAATTTCGTGTCTGTCGCCTCAGACCGCACGCACCGGAATCCTCCCCGAACGCGTCTCCCTCTCGTTCACCGCTCACGGTCGCAAACTCAAGATAAGTTTTAATAAATAAAAAGACAGGTGGCGCTAAAGAATAGAATTTAAATGTAAAAATGAGAAACGATATCAAAATCGTTTCAATATTTAACTGGAATATTTATTGAAAAATACCCGTCTTCAGTAATTAAATTTGAATCGTCCCAACCTTCAAGACTAGAATTATTTTGTAATATAAGTAATCCTTTCATTAATATACTATAACCAGGACTATTTTGTTCTTGTACTACCTTATTTGCTTCCGCGCCCGAATATTTTATTTCTTCATCATATTTTAGCTAAAAGATAACATTGCAACAAGAAAATTGCTATTTCAAGTGTGGTAGGTTTTCTAGATTCCATCCCATGTAGCTTACTATATACAAAGTAATCATCAAGAATAGGTAATATCTGACTTTATTTTTGTAAACAATCATATAAATATTTGCCTCCGCGCCCGAATTTTATAATTCTTTATCATATTTTAGCTAAAAGAAAACATTGCATCAAGAAAATTGTTATTTCAAGTGTGGTTAGTATTCTAGAATCCAGCCCACGTAGCTTACAATATACAACGTATTCATTTAAATGACACCCGAAAATTGAATGTTTATTATCTGATTGGAACCAAGTTATGGTCACTTTTGCATATCCAATGCTAAAATTATCCATAGTATAGATCCCAAAGCATGAATATTAATGATTTATCAAAAATATCAATTTCAAGAATAGGTAAAATCTGACTTTAATTTTGTAAAAAATCATATAAATATTTTCATCCGCGCCCGAATTTTATAATTCTTTATCATATTTTAGCTAGAAGAAAACATTGCAACAAGAAAATTGTTATTTCAAGTGTGGTAGGTATTCTAGAATCCAGCCCATGTAGATTACAATACACAACGTATTCATCAAGAAAAGGTAAAATCTGACTTTATTTTTGTAAAAAATCATAAAATATTTGCTTCCGCACCCGAATTTTAAATTTTTTTATCATATTTTAGCTAAAAGAAAACATTCATCATCATCATCAGTGGCACAACATTCCTATGTGGAACAAGGCCTCAAGTACCTGAAGTACTTGTTTCGTGACATGTTTTACTTGCATTTTAGCGATGCAGGTTGTCAGCCTGCAGTCTCTGCAAGGCCAGCACACACCGAGCCGTTGTGCGGCAACCCATCCAAATGGACAGGGCGGGCTATGTTGCTTATCTACACGATCAGACAAGACACGCCACGACCACACAACCGTACTGGCTGAAAGAAAACATTGCTGCAAGAAAATTGCTATTTCAAGTGAGTAGGTATTCTACAATCCAGCCCATGTAGCTTACAATATACAAAGTATTCATCAAGAATAGGTCAAACCTGACTTTATTTTTGTAAAAAATCATATAAATATTTGCTTCCGTGCCCGAATATTCTATTTCTTCATTATATTTTAGCTGAAAGATAACATTGCAACAAGAAAATTGCTGTTTCAAGTCAGGTAGGTATTCAAGAATCCAGCCCATGTAGCTTACAACATACAACGTATTCATCAAGAATAGGTAAAATCTGACTTTATTTTTGTAAAAAATCATATAAATATTTGCTTCTGCGCTCTAATTTTATAATTCTTCATTATATTTTAGCTTAAAGAAAACATTGCAACAAGAAAATTGCTATTTCAAGTGTGATAGGTATTCTTGAATTCAGCCCATGTAGCTTACAATATACAACGTATTCATTAAAATGACACCCGAAAATTGAATGTTTATTATCTGATTGGTACCACGTTATGGTCACTTTTGCATGTCCAATGCTAAAATTATCCATAGTATAGATCCTAAAGCATGAATATGAATGTTTTAACAATAACATCCA
Source organism: Stenolophus ochropezus (assembly GCA_035578165.1). NCBI lineage: Eukaryota > Metazoa > Arthropoda > Insecta > Coleoptera > Carabidae > Stenolophus > Stenolophus ochropezus. The sequence continues at coordinate 34,230,114 of JAQOWZ010000006.1, read as the reverse complement.
TTTCAAGAATAGGTAAAATATGACTTTATATTTGTAAAAAATCATATAAATATTTGCTTCCGCGCCCGAATTTTATAATTCTTTATCATATTTTAGCTAAAAGAACACATTGCAACAAGAAAATTGCAATTACAAGTGTGGTATGTATTCTAGAATCTAGCCCATGTAGCTTACAATATACAACTTATTCATCAAGAATAGGTAAAATCTGACTTTATTTTTGTAAAAAATAATTTAACTATTTGCTTCCGCGCCTGAATTTTATAATTCTTCATTATATATTAGCAAAAAGAAAACATTGCAACAAGAAAATTGCAATTTCAAATGTGGTAGGTATTCTAGAATCCAGCTCATGTAGCTTAAAATATACAAAGTATTCATCAAGAATATGTAACATCTGACTTAATTTTTGTAAAAATCATATAAATATTTGCTTCCGCGCCAGAATTTTTAATTTTTTATTATATTTTAGCTAAAAGAAAACATTGCAACACGAAAATTGCTATTTTAAGGGTGGTAGGTATTCTAGAATCCAGCACATGTAGCTCACAAAATACAACGTATTCATCAAGAATAGGTAAAATCTGACTTTATTTTTGTAAAAAATCATATAAATATTTGTTCCGCGCACGAATTTTATAATTAGTCATCATATTTTAACTAGAAGAAAACATTGCAACAAGAAAATTGCTATTTTAAGTGTGGTAGGTATTCTAGAATCCAGCCCATGTAGCTTACAATATACAACGTATTCGTCAAGAATAGGTAAAATATGACTTAATTTTTGTAAAAAATCATTTAAATATTTGCTTTTGCGCCTGAAATTTATAATTCTTTATCATATTTTAGCTAAAAGAAAACATTGCAACACGAAAATTGCTATTTCAAGTGTGGTAGGTATTCTAGAATCTAGCACATGTAGCTTACAATATACAACGTATTCATTAATATGACACCCGAAAAATGAAGGTTTATTATCTAAATGGTACCACGTTATGGTCACTTTTGCATGTTCAATGCTAAAATTATCCATAGTATAGATCCTAAAGCATGTATATGAATGTTTTAACAATAATATCGATTTCAAGAATAGGTAAAATCTGGCTTTATTTTTGTAAAAAATCATATAAATATTTGCTTCCGCGCCCGAATTTTATAATTCTTCATCATATTTTAGCTAAAAGAACACATTGCAACTAGAAAATTGCTATTTCAAGTGTGGTAGGTATTCTAGAATCCAGCCCATGTAGCTTACAATATACAACGTATTCATCAAGAATAGGTAAAATCTGACTTTATTTTTGTAAAAAATCATATAAATATTTGCATTCGCGACCGAATTTTACAATTTTTCATCATATTTAACTAAAAGAAAACATTGCAACAAGAAAATTTCTATTTCAAGTGTGGTAGGTGTTCTAGAATCCAGCCTATGTAGCTTACTACAACATACAACGTATTCATCAAGAATAGGTAACATCTGACTTTATTTTTGTAAAAAATCATATAAATATTTGCTTCCGCGCCCGAATTTTATAATTCTTCATCATATTTTAGCTAAAACAAAACATTGCACCAAGAAACTTGCTATTTCAAGTGTGGTAGGTATTCTAGAATCCAGCAAATGTAGATTACAATATACAACGTATTCTTCAAGAATAGGTAAAATTTGACTTTTTTTTTGTAAAAAATCATATAAATATTTGCTTCCGCGCCCGACATTTATAATTCTTTATCATATTTTAGCTAAAAGAAAACATTGCAACAAGAAAATTTCTATTTCAAGTGTGGTAGGTATCTAGAATCCAGCCCGTGTAACTTACAATATACAACGTATTCATTAAAATGACACCCGAAAATTTAATGTTTATTATATAAATGCTACCACGTTATGGTCACTTTTGCATGTCCAATGCTTAAATTATTCATAATAAAGATCCTAAAGCATGAATATGAAAGTTTTAACAAAAATATCCATTTCAAGAATAGGTGAAATCTGACATTACATTTGTAAAAAATCATATAAATATTTGCTTCCGCTCCCGAATTTTATAATTCTTCATCATATTTTAGCTAAAAGAAAACATTGCAACAAGAAAATTGCTATTTCGAGTGTGGTTGGTATTCTAGAATCCAGCCCATGTAGCGTACAATATACAACGTATTCATTAAAATGACACCCGAAAATTGAATGTTTGTTATCTGATTGGTACCACATTATGGTCACTTTTCATGTCCAATGCTAAGATTATCCATAGTATAGAACCTAAAGCATGAATATGAATGTTTTAACAAAAATATCCATTTCAAGAATAGGTAAAATCTGAGTTTATTTTTGTAAAAAATCATAAATATTTGCTTCCGCGCCTGAGTTTTATAATTCTTCATCATATTTTAGCTAAAAGAAAACATTGCAACAAGAAAATTGCTATTTCAAGTTTGGTAGGTATTCTAGTATCTAGCCCATGTAGCTTACAATATACAACGTATTCATCACGAATATGTAAAATCTGACATTATTTTTGTAAAAAGCATATAAATATTTGTTTCCGCGCCTGAATTTTATAATTCTTCATCATATTTTAGCTAAAAGAAAACATTGCAACAAGAAAATTGCTATTTTAAGTGTGGTAGGTATTCTAGAATCTAGCCCATGTAGCTTACAATATACAACGTATTCATCAAGAATAGGTAAAATCTGACTTTTTTTTCGTAAAAAATCATATAAATATTTGCTTCCGCGCCCGAATTTAATAATTTTTCATCATATGTTAGCTAAAAGAAAACATTGCAACATGAAAATTGCTATTTCAAGTGTGGTAGGTATTCTAGAATCCAGCTCATGTAGCTTACAATATACAAAGTATTTATCAAGAATAGGTAAAATCTGACTTTATTTTTGTAAAAATCGTATAAATATTGCTTACGCGCCAGAATTTTTAATTTTTTATAATATTTTAGCTAAAAAAAAACATTGCAACAAGAAAATTGCTATTTTAAGTGTGGTAGGCATTCTAGAATCCAGCCAATGTAGCTCCCAATATACAACGTATTCATCAAGAATAGGTAAAATCTGACTTTATTTTTGTAAAAAATCATATAAATATTTGCTTCCGCGCCCGAATTTTATAATTATTCATCATATTTTAACTAAAACAAAACATTGCAACCAGAAAATTGCTATTTCAATTGTGGTAGGTATTCTAGAATTAGCCCATTTATCTCACAATATACAACGTATTCATCAAGAATAGGTAATATTTGACTTTATTTTAGTAAAAAATCATATAAATATTGGCTTCCGTGCACGAATTTTATAATTCTTCATCATATTTTAGCTAAAAGAAAACATTGCAACAAGAAAATTGCTATTTGAAGTGTGGCAGGTATTCTAGAATCCAGCCCATGTAGCTTACAATATACAACGTATTCGTCAAGAATAGGTAAAATCTGACTTAATTTTTGTAAAAAATCATATAAATATTTGCTTCCGCGCACGAAATATATAATTTTTCATCATATTTTAGCTAAACGAAAACATTGCAACAAGAAAATTGCTATTTCAAGTGTGGTAGATATTCTAGAATCTACCCCATGTAACATACAATATACAACGTTTTCATCAAGAAAAGGTAAAATCTGACTTTATTTGTGTAAAAAATCATATAAATATTTGCTTTCGCCCCCGAATTTTACAAATTTTCATCATATTATAGCTCAAAGAAAACAGTGCAACAAGAAAATTGCTATTTCAAGTGTGGTAGGTATTCTAGAATACAGCCCATGTAGCTTACAATATATAACGTATTCATCAATAATAGGTAAAATCTGACTTAATTTTTGTAAAAAATCATATAAATATTTGCTTCCGCGCCCGAATTTTATGATTATTCATCATATTTTAACTAAAACAAAACATTGCAACCAGAAAATTGCTATTTCAAGTGTGGTAGGTATTCTAGAATTAGCCCATTTATCTCACAATATACAACATATTCATCAAGAATAGGTAATATTTGACTTCATTTTAGTAAAAAATCATATAAATATTGGCTTCCGTGCACGAATTTTATAATTCTTCATCATATTTTAGCTAAAAGAAAACATTGCAACAAGAAAATTGCTATTTGAAGTGTGGTAGGTATTCTAGAATCCAGCCCATGTAGCTTACAATATACAACGTATTCGTCAAGAATAGGTAAAATCTGACTTAATTTTTGTAAAAAATCATAAAAATATTTGCTTCCGCGCCCGAAATATATAATTTTTCATCATATTTTAGCTAAACGAAAACATTGCAACAAGAAAATTGCTATTTAAAGTGTGGTAGATATTCTAGAATCTACCCCATGTAACCTACAATATACAACGTTTTCATCAAGAAAAGGTAAAATCTGACTTTATTTGTGTAAAAAATCATATAAATATTTGCTTTCGCGCCCGAATTTTACAAATTTTCATCATATTATAGCTAAAAGAAAACAGTGCAACAAGAAAATTGCTATTTCAAGTGTGGTAGGTATTCTAGAATACAGCCCATGTAGCTTACAATATATAACGTATTCATCAATAATAGGTAAAATCTGACTTAATTTTTGTAAAAAATTATATAAATATTTGCTTCCGCGCCCAAAGTTTGTAATTCTTCATAATATGTTAGCTAAAAGAATACATTGCAACAAAAAAATTGCTATTGCAAGTGTGGTAGGTATTGTAGAATCCAGCCCATGTAACTTACAATATACAACGTATTCATAAAGAATAGGTAAAGTCTGACTTTATTTTTGTAAAAAATTATATAAATATTTGCTTCTGTGCCCGAATTTTATAATTCTTTATCATATATTAGCTAAAAGAAAACATTTCAACAAGAAAATTGCTATTTCAAGTTTGGCAGGTATTCTAGAATCCAGCCCATGTAGCTTACAATATGCAACGTATTCATCAAGAATAGGTAAAATCTGACTTTTTTTTTAAAAAAATCATATAAATATTTTCTTTCGCGCCCGAATTTTATAATTCTTCATCATATTATAGCTAAAAGAAAACAGTGCAACAAGAAAATTGCTATTTCAAGTGTGGTAGGTATTCTAGAATACAGCCCATGTAGCTTACAATATATAACGTATTCATCAATAATAGGTAAAATCTGACTTAATTTTTGTAAAAAATCATATAAATATTTGCTTCCGCGCCCGAATTTTATAATTATTCATCATATTTTAACTAAAACAAAACATTGCAACCAGAAAATTGCTATTTCAAGTGTGGTAGGTATTCTAGAATTAGCCCATTTATCTCACAATATACAACGTATTCATCAAGAATAGGTAATATTTGACTTTATTTTAGTAAAAAATCATATAAATATTGGCTTCCGTGCACGAATTTTATAATTCTTCATCATATTTTAGCTAAAAGAAAACATTGCAACAAGAAAATTGCTATTTGAAGTGTGGTAGGTATTCTAGAATCCAGCCCATGTAGCTTACAATATACAACGTATTCGTCAAGAATAGGTAAAATCTGACTTAATTTTTGTAAAAAATCATAAAAATATTTGCTTCCGCGCCCGAAATATATAATTTTTCATCATATTTTAGCTAAACGAAAACATTGCAACAAGAAAATTGCTATTTCAAGTGTGGTAGATATTCTAGAATCTACCCCATGTAACCTACAATATACAACGTTTTCATCAAGAAAAGGTAAAATCTGACTTTATTTGTGTAAAAAATCATATAAATATTTGCTTTCTCGCCCGAATTTTACAAATTTTCATCATATTATAGCTAAAAGAAAACAGTGCAACAAGAAAATTGCTATTTCAAGTGTGGTAGGTATTCTAGAATACAGCCCATGTAGCTTACAATATATAACGTATTCATCAATAATAGGTAAAATCTGACTTAATTTTTGTAAAAAATTATATAAATATTTGCTTCCGCGCCCAAAGTTTGTAATTCTTCATAATATGTTAGCTAAAAGAATACATTGCAACAAAAAAATTGCTATTGCAAGTGTGGTAGGTATTGTAGAATCCAGCCCATGTAACTTACAATATACAACGTATTCATAAAGAATAGGTAAAGTCTGACTTTATTTTTGTAAAAAATTATATAAATATTTGCTTCTGTGCCCGAATTTTATAATTCTTTATCATATATTAGCTAAAAGAAAACATTTCAACAAGAAAATTGCTATTTCAAGTTTGGCAGGTATTCTAGAATCCAGCCCATGTAGCTTACAATATGCAACGTATTCATCAAGAATAGGTAAAATCTGACTTTTTTTTTAAAAAAATCATATAAATATTTTCTTTCGCGCCCGAATTTTATAATTCTTCATCATATTTTAGCTAAAAGAAAACATTGCAACAAGAAAATTGCTATTTCAATTGTGTTAGATATTCTAGAATCCAGCTCATGTAGCTTACAATATACAACGTATTCATCAAGAAAAGGTAAAATCTGGCTTTATTTTTCTAAAAAATCATATAAATATTTGCTTCCGCGCCCGAAATTTATAATTCTTTATCATATTTTAGTTAAAAGAAAATATTGGAACAAGAAAATTGCTATTTCAAGTGTGGTAGGTTTTTTAGAATTCAGCCCATGTAGCTTACAATGTACAACTATTCATCAGGAATAGTAAAATCTGACTTTTTTTTTGTAAAAAATCATATAAATATTTGTTTCCGCGCCTGAATTTTATAATTCTTTATCATATTTTAGCTAAAAGAAAACATTGCAACAAGAAAATTGCTATTTCAAGTGTGGTAGGTATTCTAGAATCTAGCCCATGTAGCTCACAATATACAACGTATTCATCAAGAATAGGTAAAATCTGACTTTATTTTTGTAAAAAATCATATAAATATTTGCTTCCGCGCCCGAATTTTATAATTATTCATCATATTTTAACTAAAACAAAACATTGCAACCAGAAAATTACTATTTCAAGTGTGGTAGGTATTCTAGAATTAGCCCATGTGTCTCACAATATACAACGTATTCATCAAGAATAGGTATTATCTGACTTTATTTTAGTAAAAAATCATATAAATATTGGCTTCCGTGCACGAATTTTATAATTCTTCATCATATTTTAGCTAAAAGAAAACATTGCAACAAGAAAATTGCTATTTGAAGTGTGGTAGGTATTCTAGAATCCAGCCCATGTAGCTTACAATATACAACGTATTCGTCAAGAATAGGTAAAATCTGACTTAATTTTTGTAAAAAATCAAATAAATATTTTTTTCCGCGCCCGAAATATATAATTTTTCATCATATTTTAGCTAAACGAAAACATTGCAACAAGAAAATTGCTATTTCAAGTGTGGTAGGTATTCTAGAATCTAGCCCATGTAACCTACAATATACAACGTTTTCATCAAGAAAAGGTAAAATCTGACTTTATTTGTGTAAAAAATCATATAAATATTTGCTTCCGCGCCCGAATTTTATAATTCTTTATCATATTTTAGCTAAAGGAAAACATTGCAACAAGAAAATTACTATTTCATTTGTGGTAGGTATTCTAGAATCCAGACCATGTAGCTTACAAAATACAACGTATTTATCAAAAAAAGGTAAAATCTGACCTTATTGTTGTAAAAAATCATATAAATATTTGCTTTCGTGCCCGAATTTTACAAATTTTCATCATGTTATAGCTAAAAGAAAACAGTGCAACAAGAAAATTGCTATTTCAAGTGTGGTACGTATTCTAGAATACAGCCCATGTAGCTTACAATATATAACGTATTCATCAATAATAGGTAAAATCTGATTTAATTTTTGTAAAAAATTATATAAATATTTGCTTCCGCGCCCAAAGTTTGTAATACTTCATAATATGTTAGCTAAAAAATACATTGCAACAAAAAAAATTGCTATTGCAAGTGTGGTAGGTATTTTAGAATCCAGCCCATGTAACTTACAATATACAACGTATTCATAAAGAATAGGTAAAGTCTGACTTTATTTTTGTAAAAAATTATATAAATATTTGCTTCTGCACCCGAATTTTATAATTCCTCTTCATATTTTAGCTAAAAGAAAACATTGCAACAAGAAAATTGCTATTTCAAGTGTGGTAGGTATTCTAGAATCCAGCCCATGTAGCTTACAATATACAACGTATTCATCAAGAAAAGGTAAAATCTGGCTTTATTTTTCTAAAAAATCATATAAATATTTGCTTCCGCGCCCGAAATTTATAATTCTTTATCATATTTTAGTTAAAAGAAAATATTGCAACAAGAAAATTGCTATTTCAATTGTGGTAGGTTTTCTAGAATTCAGCCCATGTAGCTTATAATATAGAACGTGTTCATCAAGAATAGGTAGAATCTGACTTTATTTTTGTAAAATATCATATAAATATTTGCTTCCGCGCCTGAATTTTATAATTCTTCATCATATTTTAGCTAAAAGAAAACATTGCAACAAGAAAATTGCTATTTCAAGTGTGGTAGGTATTCTAGAATTAGCCCATGTAGCTTACAATATACAACGTATTCATCAAGAATAGGTAAATTCTGACTTTATTTTTGTAAAAAATCATATAAATATTTTCTTCCGCGCCCGAATTTTATAATTTTTCATTATATTTTAGCTAAAAGAAAACAGTGCAACATGAAAATTGCTATTTCAAGTGTGGTAGTTATTCTAGAATCCAGCCCATGTAGCTTACAATATACAACGTATTCATTAAAATGACATCCGAAAATTGAATGTTTATTATCTGATTGGTACTACGTTATGGACACTTTTGCATGTTCAATGCTAAAATTATCCATAGTGTAGACCCAAAAACATGAATATGAAAGTTTTAACAAAAATATCCATTACAATAATAGGTAAAATCTGTCTTTATTTTTGTAAAAAATCATACAAATATTTGCTTCCGCGCCCAAATTTTTTAATTCTTCATCACATTTTAGCTAAAAGAAAACATTCCAACAAGAAAATTGTTATTTCAAATGTGGTAGGTTTTCTAGAATTAGTCCATGTAGCTTACAATATACAACGTATTCATCAAGAATAGGTAAAATCTGACTTTATTTTTGTAAAAAATCATATAAATATTGCTACCGCGCCCGAATTTTAAATTTTTTATCATATTTTAGCTAAAAGAAAACAATGCAACAAGAAAATTACTATTTCAAGTGTAGTAGGTATTCTAGAATCCAGCCCATGTAGCTTACAATATACAACGTATTCATCAAGAAAAGGTAAAATCTGACTTTATTTCTGTCAAAAATCATATATATATTTGCTTCCGTACCCGAATTTTATAATTCTTTACCATATTTTAGCAAAAAGAAAACATTGCAACAAGAAAAACGGCTATTTCAGTTGTGGTAAGTATTCTAGATTCCAGCCCATGTAACTTACAATATACAACGTATTCATTAAAATGACACCCGAAAATTGAATGTTTATTATCTGATTGGTACCATGTTATGGTCACTTTTGCATGTCCTATGCTAAAATTATTCATAGTATAGATCCTAAAGCGTAAATATGAATGTTTTAACAAAAATATTCATTTCAAAAATAGGTAAAATCTGACTTTATTTTTGTAAGAAATCATATAAATATTTGCTTCCGCGCCCGAAATTTATAATTCTTTATCATATTTTAGCTAAAAGAAAACATTTCAAGAAGAAAATTGCTATTTCAAGTGTGGTAGTTATTCTAGAATCCAGCCCATGTAGCTTACAATACACAACGTATTCTTCAAGAATAGGTTAAATTTGACTTTATTTTTGTAAAAAATCATATAAATATTTGCTTCGGCGCCCGAAATTTATAATTCTTCATCATATTGTAGCCAAAAGAAAACATTGCAACAAGAAAATTGCTATTTCAAGTGTGGTAGGTATTCTAGAATCCAGCCCATGTAGCTTAAAATATACAACGTATTCATCAAGAATAGGTAAAATCTGACTTTATTTATTGTAAAAAATCATATAAATATTTGCTTCCGCGCCCGAATTTTATAATTTTTATCTTATTTTAGCTAAAAGAAAACATTGCAACAAGAAAATTGCTATTTCACGTGTGGTAGGTATTCTAGAATCCAGCCAATGTAGCTTACAATATACAACGTATTCATCAAGAAAAGGTAAAATCTGACTTTATTTTTGTAAAAAATCATATAAATATTTGCTTCCGCGTCCGAATTTTATAATTCTTCATTATATTTTAGCTAAAAGAAAACATTGCAACAAGAAAATTGCTATTTCAAGTGTGGTACGTATTCTAAAATGAAGCCTATGTAGCTTACAATATACAACGTATTCATCAAGAATAGGTAAAAGCTGACTTTACTTTTGTAAAAAATCATGTAAATATCTGCTTCCGCCTCCGAATTTAATAATTCGTCATCATATTTTAGCTAAAAGGAAACATTGCAACAAGAAACTTGCTATTTCAAGTGTGGTAGGTCTTCTAGAATCCAGCCCATGTAGCTTACAATATACAACGTATTCATTAAAATGACATCCGTAAATTGAATGTTTTTTATCTGATTGGTACCACGTTATGGTTACTTTTGCAAGTTCAATGCTACAATTATCCATAGTATAGATCCTAAAGCATGAATATGAATGTTTTAACAAAAATATCCGTTTCAAGTGTAGGTACAATCTGCCTTTATTTTTTTTAAAAATCATATAAATATTTGCTGCCGTGCCCGAATTTTATAAATCTTCATCATATTTTAGCTAAAAGAAAACATTGTAACAAGAAAGTAGTATCTAAAAAGCCACTTCTAGCGCAAGAAGATTCGGGAGATTTCACCCACCGTCCGAAAACACCATCTCCTAGCTTATTATATGAGACACTCCAGGACACTTTTTTTAAAACCTGAGAGTTCTGAAACGCATTCACCAAAATACCTTAAAACTACACATTTTTAATAATTTTTATAGTATTTTTTGCAAAAAACATGTCTTTATGCTCCTTGCGCTTAAAATGTCCTAATTGTTTAATAAAAATTGTTTGGTACTGCTACGGCTGTACAGATTGATAAACTTATCATAGTTTGTTAGCGTTAGCACATTTCATATATGTTGTAAAACAGTTAGGCTAGGTATTTATTCGATGGTAAGTAAATAACTTATTTTCATGTATTATAAAGTTGTAACGTCACAGGTTAATATTTACTGGAGTTCACGGTTCAAGAATAGTCGCAGACAAATTCGCTTCAGCTGACGTATTAGATCAAATAAATGGTTATCAGAACTCAAGAATAAATATTATTTAAAGAAGGAGCAAAAAGGTATTTATTAAAAGGATAGAACTGTGTTAAAATATATTATTAAAATTTTATTGTACTAAATGGAGAACAAAACTAACTATGCAAGTATGTTGAACAGCGCAACTTCTCAATTTATAAAATTATCTGAATTAAAATTAAATAAAACTTATAGAGTTATATCGTTTGAAACTAATACAGGAAATTACGGCACACAAGTTATAGTAAATTTAGAGTACTGCAAAGTATCATTACCACAAAAATTTAATAAATTTATTCCACAAATTAAAGAACTAAATAAAAACCCACCTAGTTTAGTTTATAAGGGTAAAATAGAAAGAAACAATAAACAAATACATGACATTGAATTTATTTAAAATATATAGAGAATAACGAGAAAAAATTAATGCATAAATGACATTTATTATGAATATATGAAAATACAAAAATTTATTGAGTACTACATTTTTTGATTACTATGTTGAATATCTTCTTTTTTAGAGTTAATCTGTAATGAAATTAGTGTTAGTTATAATATAAAGAAAACTGAATAGCAATACTTACTTCCTGATTCATAATCGCTAAAATTATCTTCGGTATCCAATTCCTTTTCATGTGTAATTTTTCTGTTGTATTTTTTATCTTCTTTATCTAAAATTTCATACTCTTGTATTTGTAATTTTGATGCTAATTCCTTTATGCGTAATTTTATTTTTCTTCTTCAACCTTTTTACTTTTGCTTGTTTTTGTAGTTTATCTGTCATACTAGTATTACCGTTTCAAAGTTCACTGAAGAAATTCGAAATAGCGTTCTTAACTTTATTATTTTTAATTGAGTTACGACTTTTATTTAGATTATTATTTTTATATGGAGTACTATTTTTAATTGAGTTACGACTGTTATTTACATTATTATTTTCACCGTCTACTTGCATGCGCTCCATGTACTATATTAAAATTATTTTTCCTGCTCACACCCATTATATAGAAAAATTATTCTGGAATATACAATTATACGCATGCGTATTGTAACAGCACCGTATACAGTGTCATATTTTCTTGACACCGATTTTAAAACGCATGCCGCGGCACCGTTTTTAATGTTTAAAGTTACTGCAGACACCGATATCATAATGCACACGAGTAGATGACAACTGCATATTTGCTTATTATGAACGGACAAAGTCTGTGATTCCGCAAGATTTGTACTCGGACTACTTAAGTTCAAGTAGATGATATGGCTTGTAGAAAATGTAAATCATATTGTTTTTGTAAATGTAAATGTAAATCACATAATAATATTTTTATAAAAATATTTAACAATTTTTTTTATAAAAAATGACTACTAAAAATAATATGAATAGTTACATGCAAGAATATCGTAAAAAAAATAAAGACAAAATAAATAAATATATGCGTAAATATTATAATGAAAACACAGAATTGTGTACTTGTGGTGAAATAGTAAAAAAAACAGCATTTGAAAGTTCATACAGAAAGTTTTAAACATCATGGAAAATTACGCTTAAAAGAAAATTTATTAAAAGAGTCCGCTTTGCCTGATTCTAATGATTTTGTGTGAATGGAGTTAAAATTTTTTTAATTTTGTGTTTAGTGCTTTTGTTTTCTTTTACTTCCTTGTTATGTTCTTCTTTCTTAATAGACAGTAAAATTATAAATTTACCAGTAACATCTCTTTCCCTTATAAAATTACTTTCTTTTTTATTATATTCTCTTAAATATCTAGATACTGTGTTATAATGTATACCATAATGTTTACTAAATGATCTAATTGAATTATTAACAAAATCATATTTTTTAAGAAAGCTAATAAATTCTGCTTTATTAATAAGTTTTATACTTTGTGATTCCATATTTATATCATATTTTATCACTCATCATATCATCACTTATCACTTATCATGTTACAAAATATTTTATATTAAATGAGTAAGAGAGAAGTAACTTTAAAAACAATGTATGATACAGTTGGGGCATTTGAAAATTTGTATAGCATTAATTTAAATAGTATTTTAGAATTTACAAAAAATGATTTGACAACAAAAACATCTAAGAAATATATTAATATGATGTCGGAATAATATGATAAAATTAGGGATTTTAATGTTCCAAATGAAGAAAAAGAACATTTTAGAGCTTTATTCACTATATTAACAAGTAAATATGCTGAATCTGAATGTAAAGGGATTTTGCTTTACAATTCAATAATGAAAAATAAAAAATATAGGGAAATAAATGATAAATTAGAAGAAGCATATCAAAAAGAAAGAGATTCGTACAACATATTAGCTAAAAAATATAATGAAAAACAAAAAGAAGATAAAGTTAGTAGTCCAGGAATTTCTCTATCTTCAACATTAAAAAAGAAAGTATTAACTAACAAAGAATGTGTCGATCTTATGAATGAAGCAATTATTATTGATAAAGAAATTGACGAATAATTTAAAAGATTATCTGTTCCTGTAGATTATAAAGATAAAGTAGATAGAGTATATATTAAAAAAGCTGAATCAGGAGTGAGGAATATAATACAAAAATCTAAAATACATTCTCTAATTAGCAACTAATTTTTATATTAAATAATGTCCATGAGCCAATGTATCTGTAGAATTTTCTAGTAAGTATCTCTTATCATCCTTCCAACTTAATGATTTTTTATTTACTTCTTCAGTGAAGATATCATGTTTGTAACTTCTAATTACTGTTTGTTTATTATAAAATTCTTTTAGCTCATATAAGCATGTTTTAAAATTTTCAAAACTAATTTCTTTTTTTAACACGGCTTTCTTAATTCCTTTTAACTTATTTTCAACTATTTTTTTTGGGTTTGAATTATTTTTTGGTTTTGTAACTGTACATTTTTGATCGTAATCCTATAAATTCCAACATTCTCAAAGAGTTTAACTCATCTTTAAATTTTCCTATTACCTTTTTATTTAATTCAGTATATACGGGGTGATCTTTTGGATAATCAGAGGTATCAAAGTAATTGGAATTTTCTCCCATAAATTTATAGAAATCTGTATTTTTAAACTCATGTATCTGTATCTGTATATAATAATTTTACTTTATCGTTAATTTCTTTTTTAATTACATTATAATGAAAATCATACATTAATAATTTTGATAAATCCAACACAGCCTGTCCAATATAAATAGGTTTATTAAATAATACCTTAGTTTTATATCTATGAACTGCCACAAAATTTTCACCAAATATTGTTCTACGTTTAAAATTAGGTTTATTTATTGCTGTCTGTTATTTTTGCTCATCTGAATATAATTTAATATTCTGCTGATTTCTAACTGATTGCAATGATTTCCCAAACACTGCATTGGATACTAATTTCCAATAATCTTTTTCAAAATCATTTTTTGCTTCTTGCCTTTTCTCAGTATTAAATTTTATGTATGATGCTATGAAGTTCGATTGTGTAAATTTCAAACTTCTCTGAATTTTATCAATTCTTATACCTAAACTTACATAAAGCTGTAATATTTTGTAATGTACTATGTAGTTTTTTTATCATAGAAATGGCAAAGTAGTTTTGATACTTTCCCACCAGGAGGTGTTCTATTATCTGGAGCTAGAGGAATATCGTTAAATTTATCGTGGAGGTCTTTTGGAAATGATCATTTTGGTCAACTTCTAAAACATATCCTGTATCATCATTTGACATTAATATTTTATTAATATCTTTAATCTCATCAGAAGTCATCCACTCAAAGTCTTTTTGAGGTAATTTTTGGGATATAGAATGACCATACAAATTATTTGCATCAATATAAGCAAGTTGAGTATTTTCGTCTGATTTTGCATATCTATTACTACACTGAGATATTCCTCCTCTAATTCCCTTCTCAAAAAACATGTACATTTCGTAGTCAGTTAATAACTCCAATTCAATTTTTGTATATTTCAACATACAATCCCAAGCAAATCTCGGAGTTGTATAATACCAAGCAGCGTCTAATCCATAACTTTTAAGCAAACACAAATCTCTAAAATTGTGAAATACATCAGCCAATAACAACACATCTAATTTTAAATATGTCATGCCATTCACCTAAATTTTTAATTTGAAAATAGTTCCAGATTTTCTGTGCATGTTCATATTCTCCTTGTGAAATTCCTTCTGATGTTAGTGAGAAATGAAATTTATCTATTGAAGGTAGTTCTACTAAAAACTTTTCCCAAGAATTCATATATTCATAGGGGTAAATTCCTTTTCTTATTATTTTATTTTCATCTTTCCTAAACAAAATATCTAAATATTTATTTGAAAAGTATTTAGCAGTTTCCCTTATTTGATCCTGTTCCAAATTAGATGATAACGTATCTAAACAACTTCCTAAAAATCTAAACGAATCAATAAATCTTAATTCAATATATCCACTATTGTTAGTTTTTATAGTCTTACTAAACGAAATATATTTCTCTTTATTGTTAGGAATTAGTTTCAAGTTACTCTTATCTTCTCCCAAATTCTTTACAAATAAGTGGCAGTCATATGAAGATAAATTATAAAACACAATTGGAATAAATAGAGGTTGTTTATACTTTAAATTACAATTCTTCAATGCCGCTCCTCTATGTTTGCCAGTAGTATGATCATGGTCTTTAACTTTTGGATTTTCATCTGTAAATGTGTTTTCGCAAAGATAACATATTTTTGCTTCTTCATACTTTTCGACATCCAAATCTGTTATAGACTTATAATCGTTTAATAACTTATATATTGTTTTAGCGTAATTTGATATTGTTTTTATGAAGTGTTTATCAGCATTCTCACCTCTATAAGTTTTAAGTGGATTATTAATATTATTATAAATACTTTTAACATATAAACCATATCCGCATGGAGTATGAAATTGTTTTTTGATTGTGTAAGGTTTTTCAGGATCAGATATACATGTTTGAATAGGTTTTAAAAGTGATTCAAAATCTGCATAAATTACAAAAGGGTGTCTTTGCATTCTTTGAATGGCTTTGAATTTTAAAATATTATCTTGAGGCATTATTGGAACACATGGCTCGTTACTAAAAGAAATTTCTTGGTGTTTCTTCATATAATTTGCAGATTTTGTGGCAAAGTTTAAAGATCTTCTACAGAAATGTTTTTTATGACTATCTATCTCCAATTGATTATTTAATATAGCACTCAAATTTTTTATCCAACAATAATGGTTCTTTTCTTTACTTCCAAAGTGTAACAAGTCAATATTTCGCTCATAGAAATCCTTATTATTATGATATAATAGTTACAATGTTTTATCTTCAAAACTAAACACAGTTATATTTATTTTATTATTTAATTCGAATTGGGGAATATCTTGAATCTTCACGGGGAAACTTATTCCCTCAAAATTAGCCAAATTATTATACTCGGGTGTATGGTATTTTAAAACTCGATTTGCATCTTTTTTTGGTGTTTTTAAAGCACTTAATACTGAATACATAAAACACTTGTCGTCATTAGTTTTTACATTCACACAGGCATGTTTATCTTTTATCCATTTAGGTAATTCATTGTATGAATTCCCACTTAACGGTGTATATTTATTTATATTAATTCTTAAACAAATTACGATTTAAATACCAAGTCTGAACCTCTTGCTTCTATTTCATCACATTTTGTTACGAATAAATCTTTCTGATCATCCCAATATTGAGATAAATTATCTTCTTCTCTTAATATCACATTCTCTAACTGAAATGGAAATATCTCTGTTATACTCGGATTTTTTATTTTATTAAATTTACATTCCATATTTAAGTTAATTTTACTATTCTTATGTATACTCAAAGCATTTTGAATTATATTTACTGCTTTTTCTTTTACTAAATTCATATGTCTCTATATCTATACTCATTTCTTTATTATTATGTTCGTAGGTTAATAATCGAGTTCTATAAGCATTATCCACTAAAATAAAGTCCGACTCAGAGCAATAACTAAGTTTATGTGTCATCATTCGAGGTTCTTTAATATATTCTTCACACACACCACACTTTACTCTTTGCACTCTTTCTTTCTTTGGTTTTTCAAACAACGTATCATCGAATGGAAATAGTTTAAAAATTTCATTAGTTTCTCTATCTTGGCTTTGTCGATCTTTTATTTTATTAATTAATTCCACTTTCTTGTATTTTTTAATATTTACTATTCCCAATGATTTTGCGATGTTGTATAGCTCAGGCAATCGGAGATCTTCCAATCGATTATTATTATTTGCTTCCATTTACTTCAGTAAAAATTCATTAAATCTCGCAGAGGACTCCTATTCAAACATTTTATTTCAAAACAATACATTTATTTATAAAATCATTCAATAAATTGTCATATACGATATGTTTGTGGATTATTTAATAATTTGTTTAAGAAATATTTGTGTGGTACATTACTTGTGTAACCATGAGTATATAAAAAATTTAGTAAATATTGATATTTTTCAAGTATGTGTTCTTTTGTTTTACCATCACGAGATGTATAAGAATGAGGTCCAATTTTTATCATATAATTACAAACTAATTTTTCAACATATTTCATTTTATCTACGTGTTTAATGAATATATTTTTATTTTGTTTATTAATA
The DNA here is from genome assembly GCA_035578165.1 of Stenolophus ochropezus. NCBI lineage: Eukaryota > Metazoa > Arthropoda > Insecta > Coleoptera > Carabidae > Stenolophus > Stenolophus ochropezus. Next base: position 34,212,225 of record JAQOWZ010000006.1, on the reverse strand, counting down.
ACATAGAAATCACAATTTATACAATATGGTACATGAGCAGAACTAACAAATGAATATTCTAAACACTGTCTGCATTTCTTATATTCTTCTTTATCAATTTCTATAACTCTAGCATCTGGAATACTAAAAAATGTCATTTATTTGAAATATTTTTTTATTTAAAACAGGTGTTATAATTACTGAACATTTATTAATACGTAATTGAAATCTTTCACGATCTATAGCATATTGTTGCCAAATAATACCTTGACGACTTTTTCTATAAGCATAATTCCACGTAAACATATAATGTATCTTAACAGAATCATTAAATCTTAAAAAGGTCGTAACATTTCTAAAACATTTTCCACTGTTAATGTATTTTTTGAATCATCAGTTACGGTTTCCTCAGTTACGGTTTCCTCAATATTAGAATCAATTAACTCATTATCTGATTCAGAATCTAAGCCTATCATATTAACGACTGATTCAAACATTTTTTTTTTAACAATTGTCTCAATATATTTTTTTAACAAATGTTTCAAATCATCTTCCATTTTTGTAAGTTGCTCCATTTATTTGGAGAAAAAAATCTATTCCTTTAGGTTATTCTTTTAAAGACAATATCCCAATTAACTTTATCATGAAAATCTTCCAAAAATAACTGACTATATCGTTTCCAATAATATGATAATACTATCCAATCTAATTTATCTTTAAACTCTCTAACATTCGACAACTTGCCGCTATACGAGTGAGACGTGCGATAGTGATAGTTGTCAGCAATACAGTAAATTATTATTAATTTAGTTTTGAATTAGTACCAATCACGAGTAAACCAACCACAGTGTTCAAGGAGCATAACGGGAGGTAAGCTTTTGTGGTATTATCACTTATTTTCTGGCACTCGCCAAAACATCCCGTGCAAGGTCGTACTCATAAACTCACACTCATTCCCATCTAAAAACCATCCTTGCTAAAACTTCATACTAGCTCCATCAAATGGAGTCTAGCGAAACTCAATAAAAGCAAAAACACAAGTAATCGCAGAGAACTTCTGACTACAGGGGTCCTCCGCTAAATAAAACATGTCACAACTACAGACTCAAATCTTAAAACAGCTTACACAAACAAACGCAACCCAAACAGCAACTATGAACACCACACAACAAACATATGCAAAAGCCACAAAACAAAGACAAGACACTTTTCCAAGCAAAGAACAAGCCATAATAATCAATGCAATTGACGGTATAAAATTAAAAGAATATGCCTACGATATAGGAAACATTATCCAACCTAGTAATATTCTATTTATCTCTCGCATGTCAAACAACAGAATAGGCATATATTTATCAAGGAAAGAACTGGTCGACACTATCATGGCAAACAACAAAATTCAAATAAACGAACACCAAATAAGTATTCGACGCTTAATCACACCAGCCAAGCGAATCATATTATCCAATGTATGTCTAACCATTCCCCACTCAATCATAGAAAACGAACTCAAAAACAAAGGTCTAAAACTTGTATCAGAGTTAAACTTCCTGAGAGCAGGAATATAGGAAACGGAATACGCCCATATTTTAAGCTTCCGACGCCACATATATATAAACCCTGATGAGAGCACACCAATACCTGAAACACTAGCCATAGTATACGACGATACAAATTACAGAATATTTCTGTCTGAAGACATAATCACTTGCTTTGTATGTAAACAAGTAGGTCACACGTCTAACCAGTGTGAAAATAACATGCCACCCCCAAGCCTAGCCACAACAATCCAGAACACACCTCAAATCACGGGAGTGAAGAGACCAGTGTCTATAAACTCCGACTCAACAAATAATCAGATCAATTCCCAAATAGAAAACAACAATATAAAAAACACTCTAACAATCCCTAAAAACATTTTAAGTGACACAAGCGTCGTAAAACCAAACATCAAAAAACACAAAATTGATACACCACAAATAGAAATATCCTTGGAGGAACAACTTGTACCAGCAAAGAAAGCAATAGAATCAGAACCAAACAAATTCATTCTTACATTCAACGAATTCAAAGATTTTTTGGACAATGCATACGGAAGCTACGAACAACTACAAATATCAAAGGATTATACAGACAACACTACAAAACTATTAGAGATGATATCCGACATCCACCCACTACTACACCACAGAGCCATCAAATCAAGACTTACACGAATAAAAAACCGAATTACTAGACAACTCAACAATGATCCAAACAGTATGTACTCAAGCCAAGAGTCTATCACATCAAATCCATAAACTACTATCATTAATGACAATATTAACTGCAACAGCTTCTACTCACACCTGGGAGAATTACAAAATATCGTAAACCAAATATCTCCTGATTTCATATTCCTACAAGAAACCCGACTAAAACACAACCATAAAGGAAATCTTAGAGGATACATGTCACACAGAAAAGACAGAGATGACAATAGAATAGCTAGTGGGGGAGTAGCAATATACGCAAAAAATATACATCAAGTACAAGAAATCAACTTGCAAACCAACTTAGAAGCTATTGCAGTCAGCTGCACAATACGAACAAATTTACTCTCTGTAGTCTATACTTACCACCCAACGAAAACATAAACAAACAAGACATAATTGACTTAGTAAAACAATTACCCCAACCATTCATCCTAACAGGCGATTTCAATTGCCATAACCCGATATGGGGGAGCACATACACATATCGACGAGGAAAACAAATTGAAGAAATAATAGACGACGATTCAATCCTTCTAAACGACGGAACTGCTACTCACTTCTGTTCCAGAACCGGGAAATTCTCCAACATTGATTTAACACTTTGCGATACCAGTCTTGCACCGAACCTAACATGGGACGTACAACCATACTTACACGGAAGTGACCATTTTCCTATCAAAATATCATTCCCCGACACAGCACATAATATAGACCCACATCCCGTTTACTTTAAATGGAACCTTGGCAAACCAGACTGGAGTGAATTCACAACACTGATATAAATCATCCCCATCTTAGAATCCAACGATATCGATGAAACAGTTAAACACTTCACAGACACCATCACAAACGCGACAGAACAAACCTTCGGTAGAAAAACAACCAGAAGCAATAAAAGAACGGTACTATGGTGGAATCAAGAATGCCATAAAGCAATAAAAGACAAAAAAGAGTCTTATACAGCTATCGGAAAAACAAAACATTAGAAAATCTCATCAACCTTAAAAGAACAAGAGCCATCGCCCGTCGAATTATACAGCACAGCAAACAAAAATCCTGGGAAAAAATGTCTCGACCATCCACCCAAACACTCCGACAAGCAAAATATGGAATAAAATAAAAACACTGAAAGGAACAAAAACAAATCAAGAAACATCTTCATTAATCTCAGGCACACAAACTATCACAAATCCACAAGAAATAACAGAACTATTTGCAGAGACATTCGAAGCCAATTCCAGCGATCAACACTACAGCTTACAGTTCTCTACAGACAAAAAAGAAATAGAAAAACAAGAAATTCTAATTGACGACAATAATAATGACGCAATAAATAATCCATTCACCATAACAGAACTTACACAAACTATAAAATCCCTTAAAAACAATAGTAGCCCCGGACCAGATGGCATTACATACAGACTAATCAAACAATTCCCACCAGAAACACTAGAACTACTTCTAAAAATCTACAATAACATATGGCAAAATAATATCTTTCCCACCCAATGGAAAACATCCCTAACTATTCCAAACCATAAACCAAACAAAAATAAAACAAACCTGCAACATTACAGACCAATATCACTATCAAACTGCCTTAGCAAGATACTACCGAAAATAATAAACAAAAGACTCCTATGGTATCTTGAATCAAGAAATTATCTTAACAATTCACAAAGCGGATTCCGACCAGGAAGATCTACCCAAGATCAACTTATTAATATAGTAGCAGAAATACAAGTGGCATTCCTAAACAAACAACACACAATCGCTGTCCTTTTCGATATTGAAAAAGCGTATGACACCACATGGAAGTACAACATCTTAAGATCAGCAAAAGAATATGGACTAGACGGACACATACTACACTATATTAAAAACTTCCTCGGTGATCGAAAATTTCAAGTAAAGACAAACGGATGCCCTTCAGAGGAGAGAACCCAAAATAACGGACTACCTCAAGGAGAAATCCTTAGCGTGCCACTTTTCCTGTTAGCTATTAACAAAATAACAAAAAACCTTCAAAAGAATATAAAAGTATCCCTTTACGCAGACGACCTAGTCATATACACGAAAGGAAAAAACCTCGCAACCCTACAAGAGAATCTTCAAACAGCTATAAATGACTTAGAAGTATGGAGTAATAACACAGGCTTCAAATTTTCAACAGAGAAAACTAAAGCAATTCACTTTTGCAATCTACGGAAACAACATCATAATCCGACAATACATCTATCCAACAACAACATAAATTACGTCCACAACGTAAAATTCCTAGGCATGATTCTTAACAAAAAACTAACTTGGTTGCCACATATTCAAAAATTAAAACAAGAATGCACCACCCGAATCAATCTACTAAAAACCTTAGCCCACCATAAATGGGGAGCCCATAGAGAGACACTTTTAAACATTTACCGATCACTAATACGATCCAAGCTAGATGCGGATGCGTGGTATATGGAACTGCAAAACAAAGTAGACTTAAGATACTCTCCACAGTACAAAATACAGCAATAAGAATATCCACTGGAGCTTTTCGAACCAGCCCTACAGACAGTCTAATGTGTGAATCCGGAGAACAACCCTTACCATACCGCAGAATGCAGCTCACCCTATCATACGTATCCAACCTTGCACATCGCCCTGACATACCAACCCACAATGCTATATTCCGTACCATAGACAACCAAATAATCATAAAAATTAGAACACCACTCCAACAAAACATAAACAAAATAATCCAAACACAAAACATCACGCCCCAACCTAAACATACAGAAACATACACCACAACCCCACCGTGGCTAATAAAGAAACCCATAATAAACCTCCAACTAGCTAAATACCACAAAAGCGAAACCCCCCCCCCCCACTGTATACTGGAAAACGTTTAAAGAAATTCAAAACAACTACACACAGTACAAATTTATATACACAGACGGGTCGAAACTAGAACATAACACGGGAGCAGCCTGTGTAATCGAAGACAACATACAAGCTTATCACCTACCCTCACTATCCAGTACATTCACAGCAGAGTCATATAGCATACAAAGAGCCATCGAAATCATCTACACTTACCCAACAAACTCATTCGCTATCTGCACAGATTCCCTTAGCGTAATCCTATCACTCCAAGAAATATACCCAAAAAATCCAATCATTCAACATCTGCAAGAAACCATACACAAAGCCAACACAGAACATAAAAAAACACTCATCTTTATATGGATACCATCACACGTGGGCATCCCCGGGAACGAGAAAGCAGACGTAGCCGCCAAAGAAGCTACAAGAGTACCGCCCACACAAACTCATATTACCCCAACCGACTACAAGAATTATACCAAAATTAAAATAAAAGAAATTGGAACACTGACTGGCCCCAGATCACGAACAACAAACTTCGCCAAATTAAAAACGACACTACAGCATGGCACACAAATGCAGACCGAAGAACCCAAATAATAATAACAAGATTACGAATCGGACACACAGCATACACACACAAATACTTATTAGAAAAAACCGATCCCGTAATATGCAACACATGCAACTCACAATTCACAATCAAACACATCCTAATCGACTGCACAAATTACATTAACCAAATACAAACACACAATATACCAAACACACTACAAGCAGCACTCATAAACAACCCCGAAACGATGGAAAGAGTCATTAAATTTCTTGAAGACATCAACATCAAAAAAGACATATAATACGAACTATAATGTAAATAAGTAAAAACTATGTAAATAATTAACACAAAAAATGTAACCAAACTGTACCGACGCACTAATGGCAACAGCTGAAGTGCGTCTAATAAATAAACATACAAATAAAAAAAAAACTCTCTAAAAAAATTTTTTGATAGTTTTTGAAACCATGATATTTCTGATCAATGAACTGTGTATTGAAATTCTTTGTCTACTATTGACTCCATTTATTAAATTTGTTAATATTTTACACAACATCTTTTACGTCAATCCAAGAATTATGACTATTATCAAATCCTAACCATTTTACATATGCTTGATTACCTGTACGTTTAATGACTTTTTCAACTAAATACACTTCATCTTGTTTTACATGGCTTAACTCTTCTTCATAAAAACAACCTTTCAATTCTTGATCTCTATAATCTTTCAAGTGGCATGTTACAGGATTTGAATAAATAATTTTAGAAACTGCAAATATTTCATTAGTCCAATTGGGTGTGTAACCTTTCTCAAAAATAGTTTTTTAGATATTCTAACTTTATCTCCAACCTTATATTTAGGTTTATAATTTGAAATTTCTTCTTAAAACAATGGTTTTAACTTATCTTCGTTCTTTTTCTTTGACGCTTCAACTGGTGTCATTTTGATTGTTCTGTGTTTAGTATTATTATAATTGTTTACCAATTCTAGTAACATATCAAACCACTTGTAATTTCCATTAATGGTAAACTCTTTCCACATTTTTTCTTTCAACGTTCTATTGAAACGTTCCCATACTGACGCTTTTAAATTACTGTATGTTGAATAATGATTAATATTATATTCTTTCATTAATGTTTGAAAATCTTTATTGTAAAACTCTAAACCTTGATCTGTTTGAAGACTCTTTGCTATTCGTCCTTGTTTCAGTATTGAATTAAATCCATTTGTTACACTTGTAGATGTTTTATTCTTAATTGGTACTGCCGAAGCATATTTTGAAAACACATCAATTACAGTTAGTAAATATTTATAGCACTTATTATCTTTTGAATACGGTATCATTTCAACTAAATCAGCTTGCTACAAATCATTTGTACCATATGATATTATTTTACGTCTCTGAAAATTACGTCGTAATTATTTATGTAATTCATTTTCAATTTCTTTTCTAACGTTAATAGATTCATCTACTTTTTTTTACCAAACTTTGTTTTATTAGTACCACATACAGAACACTTGGCTTGCAACATTGGTTGACCTTTAACAGTTGTTTTTCTTGTAATATTATTTGAATTTGTTTTTTCTCTACACTTTACACAGTATATTAATTCAGTCATTTATTAATCAAAAAACTACTCTAATAGTCTACTAAGTGTGTCATGCACTCTATTTGTAATTTCATTAAAACTTTCTGCGAAAGTTTGGAATGCTGTATTAATTGTAAGAAAAACGTCTTCATTTAATTCCGTTTTATTTTTTATTTCATTTGTGCTTTTAGCAAATATTTGAAACAAGTCGTTTAGGCTTTTAAATAATATTTGAAAATGTTTAATAACGGGTATTAATATATTATTCATATCATTTAATTTTATATTTATATACTTTTCAGTGTTATCAGAAAATTTCTTTAACTGTTCATTATTTTCAATAGATATCGTTGTTATTATAGCATTTATCTTACTTGTCTCTTAATTACATTTATTATCTACTGCTTGAATTTGGTTATTAATTTTATTTTTAATTCTTTTATTCGTTTCTAATACATAACTTTTTGTAGCAACATCTGAATCTTCTTCAAAATTTTGTGTGTTGCATAATCTCTTATTTTGAATATCATAGTTACCGCTATTTGTTAATTTAAAACCAATTCCTGGATCTCCTTTTACCACTCTTGAAAATATTTGATTATTAGAATTAACGTCACTTTCACCAAACTTGTTTAATACCATTTATTACACTAAAATATTTTGGTTCCTTTTCTTCCTCCAATTCTTCTTCTATATTTAATATTTCATTTTCAACATTGTCGTTTCCTGCTGCTTGTTCGGGTTTAAGATATTCTAATCGTTTTTCTAATTCTTTAATATCGTTCCAATAAACATATTCTTTTTCTTTGTTGTTATATATTTTAAACTCTTTACCAGTTTTTGGTGTTGAAGTTAAGTTTTCTAATGAATGGTACTGTGAAACAGGAGACGTCGGCGTAGTTGGTAGACTCTGAGGAAGTAAAACATCTGAAATATCTGATAATTCTTCTCTTTGAGGGTATTCAGGTGATTGAGCTCTAGATTCATCTTGCGTTTGCTGTCTTTGTTTTTTTCTTGAAGATTGTTTCTTATATTCTTCCCATATAGGTTTAATAATATTGTTGTACTTGTTGCTTTTACTTGATCTTGGCTTTGATGGATTATCAGCTCTTTTTATACAATCAGAATGTATTAAAATTCTCTTGCAGTTATCTAAATCATTTGGTGGATATTCACCAAGCTCTTTTTCAGTTAACAAACTCCATATACCATCTGTAGATGGAACTGTGAATTCAACTAACGACTTATGTTTTCCACTCTTACGTATGTAAATTTTATTGGAATCGTACGTCATTAGTATATTTTTATTACCAATGCGATTGCTACTTCGATTAATACCAAAAGTTTCATCTATGTTTGTTTTGTTTGTTTTTGAAAGATATTTATCACCTAATCTTTTTTCACCTAACGTTCTATCTCTTGATGTTCCTGGTTGAATTTCATCAATGCTTACTTGAGATTTTGGTATAGTTTTTTGTTGGAAGATATCTTTTATTTGTTTCAACATTTCAGTTTGTTGTTTACTATATTCTATTTGATCAAGTAAAGGTTCTAAAGCGTTAGTAATAGGTTTGTACTGTTCCACCAATTTTTCATGTTTAATTGATTCACCTTCTGTTTTCTTAATATAAGCTGCTTTAGCCTTATTGGTTGAATATCTAAGCTCTTTTACTTTTTTCTCTTAAGTTTTATTGTCCATTTATTAAGTAAAAATTTGTTTATGTTCTATGTTCATGTTCTATGTTCATGTTCATGTTCTATGTTAATGTTCTATGTTCATGTTCTATGTTCATGTTCTATGTTAATGTTCTATGTTCATGTTCTATGTTCATGTTCTATGTTCTTGTTCATGTTCTATGTTCATGTTCTATGTTTTTGCTAGGATTACTTCATTAAAGTTTCGACTGTATTCACCGTTGTTTACATCTTTCTTTAAATTTGTAACAAGAAAATCATACTTTGTTTTCAAACACAAATTGCATAACTGTCTAAACAATTCAAAAGACATATCTGTACCAACGTGATCATGAAAAATATGTTTCAAAATAGTATTATCGTTATGTTTAAAAACAATAAGCATGTTTAAATTATCACGTATCATTTGTTTAGGTATACGACTATATGTTTGACAAAGGTAAAAACAACTTATGAATCTATGTCTACTCCTGCTAAAATATTCCTCTATAACCTTGTTTATCACTAGCAACATCGTCAAATATAATTACTGATAAAGGTTGAATTTCTTCAACTCGTAATACATCATCTGGGTTATTATTTGTAAAGAAACCAATTTTATTTTCATTCTTAATATGTTTATTTTTTTCACTTACATAATTTTCAAAATATTTGTATAATGGTTGATTTAAAGACTTTGAATATATAAAAATGTTGCTATACACTATACTATTTCTAGGATCTGTCAATATTCGAACTAAAATATTTGTTTTGCCACAATTTGACGAACCTATTATTGCAGCTCTAATTATATTAGGAAAATATTTATATAACTGTTTGGTTTCTTCTTCTATAATACATTTTTGTAAACCGTTACCATGTTTTCTTATTATAAAATCGGGTAAAGATAATTTTGACATCATTTAATTACATATAATTATTATTCTTTCTTTATTAAGTTATTTCAAGGACTATATGCGAGATATGATTCACTTACAGTAACACAATGAATCATGGTATTTGCTGGTACCTGTCTTTCAAATGTAAATTTAATAGTAAGGTTAGAAGGTGTTTCTTTTATAATTTCACTCTTATACGTTAAATCAAACACAAACAAGGGATACTTTTTAATAAAATCATATTTTTTAATATTATTTAATAAGATTGGATCTATATCTGGATAATATGTTTTCTTAAAATCACAATACATTGAATACGGTCTATTACACATGTTCTTTTTGTTATTCATCTCCAAATCTTCTGCGGGATAATAGTCAACTTCGCTAAACAATAATTTTATATTTTCTAGATCACAAAAATCAAATTCTGAATTGTTCTTTGTATAGTCGAATTCTTTGTTTGTTTGTAAAACTACTATAACATATCCAGGTCTTTTAGATAAAGTTGTAATTGACCAAGAATAATTTTTAGATACAGCGGATGTGGCTCCGAATGTGAACGGTGTATGGTGTGTTCTGTGTTCTGTGTTCGGTGTAGTGTAGTGCAGCTTGGTGTGGCAGCGGTGAAAGTGTGTATGATGTCTGATTTTTGTGTAAGGTAGCAAAAGCTATCAGTGATGCTGGTGTTGCAATTAGGCACAAGCGTCCTGCTGTGGGTTAAGCCATATTTTAGGTTGACGGATGTACTCCAAGACCAACGAACCTCGACCAAGCCGGTACCAGGAGGGAACATAAATCATAAAAAAAAAAGTTTGAGCACAAAATATTCTCACAAAGAAATTCCTAAAAATTTTAATTTAACAAGAATTCAAAATTTAAATACAATACATTAAATTTGGTAATAAACTGTAATAACAAGATAATGAATTTTAATATTAATGAAAACTAATATCATACATAAAATACCCCATCCAGCTGATCAGGCTGGGAAGAATTAGACAGCGAAAGAAAAAATAGTAAAAAAAAAAATGCTTGATAGGTGAACTCAACAATTGAGAAACCAAAATATGCGATAGATAATAAAAAAAATTCTCAATTGTTCCGCTGTGGAATTAGCAAAATTTGAAAATTTGGTGTCCGACAAGATAAGATAAAAATAAAATTACGCGCCGATATACCAAAATTAGAACGTGACAAATTCTACTTACGACTGCTAAATCAGCTATGAGCTCAGTCTGTTTTCATTGCAAGAAAATGAACCTAGGTCGAGACTTGGAAAATTTTGAACAAAGACAAAAAACACTAGAAAGGAATTTAAAATATTCCGGACAATAATAGAAGGACAGGGATAGTAAAAGATATAAGATAAGGGAAGGAATAATTCCAGGGTGCAACCTGAGTCGACACCAGGTACGGCTCGCACCGCAAAAATGAAATAATTACAAAATAACAATTTAACTTACCAAATAAATTTACAAGAATCACTAGTAAAATAAAATAAACCACAATTAAAATTAGATGGCATAGATATTAATCGATAAAAAGATTTTAAATCGCCCGAAAAAGTTAACCTTCTAAATTTCGTGTCTGTCGCCTCAGACCGCACGCACCGGAATTCTCTCCGAACGCGTCTCCCTCTCGTTCACCGCTCACGGTCGCAAACTCAAGATAAGTTTTAATAAATAAAAAGACAGGTGGCGCTAAAGAATAGAATTTAACTGTAAAAATGAGAAACGATATCAAACTCGTTTCAATATTTAACTGGAATATTTATTGAAAAATACCCGTCTTCAGTAATTAAATTTGAATCGTCCCAACCTTCAAGACTAGAATTATTTTGTAATATAAGTAATCCTTTCATTAATATACTATAACCAGGACTATTTTGTTCTTGGACTACCTTATTATTAATTTTATATACTATATCACTAAACATATGCATATAACCATTTTTTACAAATTTTATATTTTTGTAATCATCTTTTAAGTCAACATCTGAACAAACAATTCGACCATTCAAAATAATATTACTATTAGCTGTATCAAATTGCGCATCTTGACTATTAATATTAATAGATGTCCGTCTATTTGAATCATTGATATACTCTTTTAATTGAGGGTAATATCTATGAATATCAGATTTTTCTATTAGTTGTCTCTCACTTTTTGGAGCACCAGTAAACACTAGTGACGTACTCATTTATATAGAAAAAAATAGCGCTAGCAACCTGAATTATTTGATTTTCTGAATCTTGAGTTGTACTTCTATATTTTCACCTCTAAAAGCTTGCCAAACTGATCTCTTATTTCTAGTCTAATGTAATCTATAGTTCTAGCTGTTATTGGATAATAATCAAAATTATTTGGTTCCTCTACTATGTCGTATCCTGGATTAACTTTAATATAAAAATCATAAATAATGTCAGTTTGTTTTGAGTTCACATATTATCCTATTGCTAGTGGACAGTGAATGTTAACAGATTTAATTTTGAAAATATCAACCTCGTTTCTGAAATATATTTCTTGTTTGCTTCAGTTGTTTGTTTGTTGAAACCCAATAAAATTAATATAGAAGTATCATCTATTAAAATTGAGTACGGAGATTCTATTTTACATTTAAAAGTATTAGTATTGGGTGTTAACACAAAACCATCGCCAATTTTTTCTTCAAGAATGTCTTTTATGTTGTTAACAGAATAAGTACCGTCCTCAATAATAAATGTTACAAATTTGTTGTTTTTAATAATTGTAAGTGTGTTATTTTTTAACTTTTTAGAAACATTTGGTATTTTGAAATTTGATTTAAATTTTCGAATACACATTTCATAGTTTCCGTCACTTATATCTAATGGTGGATAATACCTCGCTTCCAAGAGAGATGAATTTAAGTTTCCAGAATTACTAAATTTATATATTCTGCTTTCCATTTATTACTCAAAAATATTAAGCATAATTTACTACATATAGTTTGATTATATTACTGATATCTAACATAATTGTAATATATATTTACTACACCTGAGCTCCTAAAATATTTTATTAATTTCTTTTCGGGGTTAACATTTCCAAACGAATCAAAATAGTAAATTGTTTTATTAATTTTCTTATAAGCAACCCAATGAGTGCCGTTTCCTGAGTTTGAGTCTAAATTTACAATGCCAGATTCATTTTTATGAATTTTCTTTGGTAATGTGTCATCCATAAATACACCTCTAAAATATGGAACTTTTAACTGATTAGCGTAGTCTACTAATTCAATATTGGATAATGGACTGTCTGGAATACTTTCGATTATTTTTTTTTTGACTTATTCCATTCTAAGTCACCCACTGAAAACATACCTTTCCCAGTTTTAGTTTTCTTAAATCCTGAACCTGTAGCTTTTTTGTAAGCATGTCCTGCTATTGCTGCTGCAGTTCCAGTTAATAATCCTTTAGCTATAAGCGGTAACAAAGGAGCTAAAGCAAATGGTAAAAATCCACCATGTTTTTTGGATATTTTACTTAAAGAACCACCTATTTCTGTTTCAACACTATTTAGATTTTTTATAATTTTAGCAAATGGTAAATAAAGAGTTCCACCAGTTTTTTGGTGTTTCCGTAAAGATTGTAGAGGTATTTTTGTAGAACCTCCTTGTTTTTCTAATTTTAGTATTGTATCTGTTACATTTTTGGAAGTTGAACCAGTTTTCTTCAGTGCATTTATTAAAGTTGTTGCTAAGAAATTTATTGTTATTTACTTGACATGGAGATAACTTTATAGTTGTACCAGTCTGCTTTGTCTTAGCTTGTTGAATTTTTTTTTTTGAGATTGAGTTAGTACACTACTCATTTTGTTATTTATTACAGAAGAATTAATTCTCATACCCATTTTACGTTAAGCTTTCATTATATTTGTAACTAACACTGCCGCAGATTTTTCTCCCAATGAAGCGTCTTTACTTTTAACTCTGTCCCAAGCCTTGTATTCTAATATTTGATCTGCTTTATTTCTATTGGGAACATCTTTATATTGAGAATATGTAATATCGTGTTCACTGCATGCTTCATCTAATGGATTAATGCCTTTGTTACCTCTAGATAATTGCTTTTGTAACTTGGTACCTGGTCCACAATAATTATAACCTGGTATAGGTGCTTCAATTGGTAAATTGTTTATAAAACCTGATCCTTTTTTACTCATTTATAAATGGAAGAATATTTAAAAAAAGAAAATATGTTTATCGTAAAAGTTTTAAATATTATAGTTATATTAATATTGGAATGCATGTGGGTGAATTAATTTTCACAGGAAGTAGTTTAACAGCTTTTGCGTTTGTGCCTCTTGCAGCATTATCTCTTGGTAGTGCAATTTTAATGGGTTTGAATGAAGTATTAAATATTAAAGAAAAAATGATTGAATTTAAAAAGTGCTACAAGTTTTATAGTGATATGTCTTTATTGGTAAAATTAGGGAAGAAGAAATTTACGAAAAGGAACTTGACTTTTTAGATAGTATTAAATATTTTGTAAGGGATGTGAGTTCAGTTAGCAAAAATTGTTAGTGTAGGTGGTTCATTGAACTCACTATCTGCTACAGAGTGCTGGCTCATGGCTGGGTGGCTTCCGCCGTTCGATGACATTCGATAAGTTGGCAAAAACGGTGGAATACTCCCAAGCGATATGTCAGCAGTTTGATTCGACTTGGTGGAAGATCAAAAATTTGCGAGCATTCTCACATCGGGTGTCGTAAATCACGGTCGTGGTTAGGATATTTATTAGTACTAATTTAATTTCAGTGGGATTGTTCATTTAGCTTACATTAAAAATTATTGTTAGTATTTAAGTTATTGCAAATCTGACTTTATAATTTTTAATAAAAATTATTAAACGTCGAAGCTTAAAGAGTAGTGTCTTTTGAAGTGCTCATTTTCACCTTCCACCCGCACCTACCCAGAGTGCAGCATCAACGAAGGACGGCAGTGAACAGGTAAGTATAAACTTACATTCTTCGAACCGTCCTGCATAATTCAGTACGTCAACGAGGGCTTGTACTTCACTGCACAACCCTTCTGTTACAACTGGCGTTGCGGACAGGATTTAGTTAAATAGAACTAGATTATTACAGACCGACTGAATTATATTAATTTAACGCTTAATTAACAAAAGTGGGCCAGAACGATGTTGTACCGGTAACAACCACTATAACCACGACAGTAGCACCCTCGACCGTTTCAGTGAGTACAAGTATAACCACCATCGTTTCACCGATTGAGAATCCGACCGCTCCCCCTCACACGTCCATCACAATGCCATTTGCCAACCAATTCTATCAGTATCCCCCGCCTAACGTTCAACGATTTTCGGCAGGTCCAAGCTACCAACCGTTCTCTTACTATATGCCAAATTATTTCAATAATGTCAAAGAAATGCCCATTCCATCCGCAGACCACCCTTCACACGCTAGTTCACCACCTGTCACTACAGTATTTAATGATCCTTCTTCAATGTCCGCTCTTAAAACCATTGAAACGTATTCCGGTGGCCCAGAGTTAGAAGCATTCTTAGATAACGTAGCAACAGTTGCAGAGTGTTACCAATGGAACAACAATCAAATTGTAACCGCAATTAAACTGAAACTTAGAGGTGACGCGCAACACTGTTTTTACTCCTTGCCGGGTAACAAGCGTCCGAGTACGATCTCAGAAATGCGCGAATGGTTATTTAGTTTATTTGGGAAAAAGGTAGATCACGCTGTAGCCGAAAGAGAATTTTCAAAATTATACCGCCAAAAAGACGAATCGTTAAGGAAATTCGCATTAAGGTTAAAGATTGCACCAGCAAAATTGTATCCAAATTCTGGGGGTAATAATATGCTAAGTTTGCGGAACAGCATTGCGAAACAGTGGAAGAAGCTCTGCCCATTGCTGAGCATTGTGAGGAAGTACTCGCTCGTTTGTTTCGGGAAACGAAAGCAGACGCCCATAAATCGCACGTTCGTACGTTGGCTAAAAATTCGGACACTCCTTCTGCGACAAGTAGTCCCAGAAATACCGTAACCGTACGTAATAATAAGAAAAGTTCAAAATCAGGAACTTTACGCACAGACCAGCGTTATTTAGCTATGAAAGGTCGTTGCTTTAACTACGGCAGTGTAGATCACATTTCAAAGATATGTCCGAAGTAAAAACAGATATTATGCTATAACTGTGTAGTGGTAGGGCATCGTGCAGATTCTTCAGCGTGTCCTTTAAACTTAAAGGCTGTCTCGACGACGACCCAACGTCAGACAGATTAGGTAGTAAAGTATGCTTAGTTCCACGGGTCGCCGATTATGACCGAGATAGAACAAAGTTAGTAATTTTAAAGGTAGCTGATCGAAATTACACATTTTTAGTTGATTCAGGAGCCGCTGTTTCATTACTAAAACGCAAAGTAGTCGCTGAAAATAAATGGTCAATATTACCATCAGAGGATGTTTTAGTAGATGTTTCAGGTAATCAGTTCAGTTGTGACGGAGTCGTCAATGTTGAAATTAATACTGATTCTGAAAAAATAAGGCATCGCTTTGTAGTATGTCCGGACGATCTCTTTTTACCATCAGATGGACTGATCGGAGTAGACTTTTTAATTCAGCGTAACGTAGTTATTGATTTTGGTAAGAATATTTTTAAAATTAATAGTAAAGTTTTATCTATGTCAGAAATCGATAGGAACAATAAAAAGGCAGACGATAGCATAATTACAATTTATGCTAATGTAGAAGGCAGCGAGTGTGGCAATAGTAGGGACAACTGTTCGAATCAGTTGAAAATGTTATAGGCGTAGATATCACGAATTCTAAAATTCAAAGTAGTAGTACGGATTGTTTAAAGGAGCACAATCAAATAAACATTTGTAGTGATTTGGTATCGATAGATTCTGTAATCGCCCAGACCGAAAAAGATAACATACCTATTGAACCACAATTGACCAAACCCATTATAATTAATAAATAATAATACGTGCGTTAACATTCAGAAATTTAAATGTAGTAATTTGAAAAGATTTGTCGCACGTTCAAAGAATCATGTAGCAATACCAGCGCGGCACACAGCTGTGAGTGAAATAATGCTGAACACGCGAATTCCAGACGCGACGTACGTGCTTGAACCCACAGAGGTTGATATACCATGTGTTTTAGTAGCACGTACTGTTTTTCGTAAAGAACAAAATTCAAAATTATTTGTAAATATTATAAACACAGGTCCGACCAAAGTTAAGTTGTCAGCCCGAATACCATTAGGTATAGCAGTAGTGGCAGTAGAAGAAGAAGAGAATGATGTCGAAAATTATCGAAGCGTAAATGTTGTGAGCGGAGGTCAGCCTCATAAATTTAATTTAGACCATTTACCGATCGGCGAACGAAATAAATTCCAATCCTTTTTAAACGAATATGCTGATATCTTTAAATTAAAAGACACATCATTAAGTAAGGCATCTCTGGTGACACACCGTATACTCACGAGCACTGAGATACCGGTCAGTAGAGCTCCTTATCGTGTACCATTCAGTCGTCGCCAAGTCATGAAAGATTTAATTGATGAAATGTTAGAAAATAAAATCATACAACTTTCTATTAGTCCATATTCCGCCCCTGTAGTTTTAGTAGAAAAGAAATCGATTGAGGGTGAAAGTTCATTTAGATTTTGCATTGATTACCGCGAATTAAATAAAATAACTAAACGAGATTATTTCCCTATTCCAAATTTACAAGATACTTTGGATCAATTAGGTAAAGCTGCTCGTTTCACCACCCTCGATTTAACTAAAGGCTATTGGCAAGTAGAAATGGATCCGAGTGATAAAGAAAAAACCGCGTTCTCTGTTCCTTGGGGCCATTACGAATGTAACAGAATGCCTTTCGGTTTGATAAATAGCCTGAGTACATGGCAGGGACTGATGTACACAGTGTTATCAGGTTTGACGGTGACCCAATGCTTTGTCTATTTGGATGATATCATTTGCTTTAGCGCAGATAATTTAGATGAACATATCGAGAAATTAAAATTAATTTTTGATCGGCTACGAGAAGCAAATTTAACTTTGAATCCAGCAAAATGCAAATTTATGCTCGATGAAACCAAGTACCTGGGTCACATAGTGAGTAAAGACGGCGTGAAACCTGATACGGAAAAGACAAGAGTAGGGCAGGACTTCCCAGTACCTCGTGACGTCACGGAAGTCAGAGCATTTCTTGGCTTAGTGGGTTTTTACCGTCGATTTATTCCAAATTTCGCGAGAGTAGCCTTTCCACTCACAACTTTGACGAAAAAGAATGCTAGATTTGTATGGTCTGATGAGGCGGAAGGGGCATTTATCCACCTTATAAATTTATTAACGCAGTCACCGATATTAAAATATCCTGACTTTAACAAACCTTTTATCTTATGTCCGGATGCATCTGCTTTTGCAGTTGGAGTAGTTTTAAGCCAAGAGAATGATGGACATGAAATTCCGGTTGCGTATGCGAGTCGTCAGCTTAAGCCCGCCGAGCGAAATTATTGCACAACGGAAAGAGAGTGTTTAGCGTTAGTATGGGGAATAAAACATTTTCGATGTTATTTGTATGGTCAAAAATTCATTGTTTATAACGATCATCAACCTCTGAAATGGTTGATGAAAACATCAGAGCCAACAAATCGTTTAATTAGATGGTCATTATTACCTTCGGAACATGACTTTGAAATTCATTATCGTCCGGGAGATAAACATACTAACGCCGACGCACTTTCACGCATGAAGCCCATACAAATCTTATTTCGCACTAATTATGAACCGATGATATGGGATAGAGACGCTATCAAAATGGCCCAACGGGAAGGTAATCAAATAAAAGGTATCACTGACGGAAATTGTGAATTTTACTTTGATGATGACGGATTGATTTATAAAAAATCGTACGATGATCGTTTCGAAGACAAGTTAGTTATTCCTGTAAAGTTTCGAAATAATATTTTGAAAGCGTGTCATGATTCTCTATTATCGGGTCATGGTGGCACAGAGAAAACGTTCGAAAAAGTTAATTCTCGATTTTTCTGGCCTCACTTGCGTCGCAATGTAAAAGAATACGTGCGCAAATGCGTATCATGTTCGCAAAGGAAAACGTCACCGCATTTACGACCTGCCCCACTGAAAAAGTTTCAGTCGGTAACACGACCGTTTGAGCGGATAGCAATGGATATTGTTGGTCTTCTTGTAACCACTTGCGCTGGAAATAAATATATTCTAACGGTACAAGATGCAGCTACACGTTATCTAGAAGCATTTCCCCTAAAAGACCAGACCTCTATAACGGTGGCGAAAACGTTTGTCAAGGGTATTATCTTAAGACATGGTACGCCCAGACAATTACTGACCGACTTAGGAACCAATTTCGTCTCAAAACTGATGAAAGAAATTTGTAACGTACTAAAAATTTAACGTTTGCATACTACCGCTTTCCACCCGCAAACAAACGGAAGTCTCGAGAGAAGTCATCGAACGTTAAAAGATATGCTCTCACATTATATCAATGAGCAGCATACGGATTGGGATGAATGGCTACCATTCGTTGTATCAGCTTTTTGTAGTAGTACACATGCAATGCTTGGTGATAGTTTATTTTTCTTAATGTATGGAAGGGATATCGAACTAGATACGATACGGACTCTAATTATGCAGCAGAATTCTTACAACGTTTAAAGTTAGCTCACTCTAAAGCGAGAGAACAGCTGGACAAGAACATTAACCGTGTCCACCGTAACTTTAATAAGCGAGCGGCTAGTGTCAAGTTTCAAATGGGAGACCGTCTATATCTGTTTACACCAACAGTCAAGGTCGGCACTAGCACTAAATTAGCTAAGAAATGGTCAGGTCCGTATCGTATCATTGAAATGCGAGAAGTGAATGCAGTCATTAAAGAAATTTTCGGACGGAAACAAATGACGGTGCACGTGAACCAATTAAAACCTTGTTATTTAACGACCGATGACTTAAAACTTGACGATACGTCAGAGCCAATTGAGTCGGCCACTGAAATTGCAGATACGGATGGTATTAACCCTATTATCCCTTGGTCCTCTCTACCGATTATCCCGCAGGATTCCTTAGTCAACCTGCAGTAGTACTAATGATAGTTTATTTACAGAGAGTAGAGCCAATACAACTTTACAGTCTTCCAGTGGTAGCCATAATCAATCTCAGAATAGAAGTCGTTTGTCGGACACCAGTACCACTAACTCGAGTACTGACACCGTCGTGGAAACAGCGTCCCAGCCCCGATACGCAACTAGAAGCCAGGGAGCTGTCGCTGACCATTCGTGGATCCGCAACACACGGATCTAATTACAAAAAGAGTATCACATTAGAGTAATAAAGTTATTCATCAGAATGCTAAAGTTATATGTAGTTTTTGTTGTAGTTTTAAGATTACTTGTAATAGACTCATGGGCTGAACTGATTGCTTTCGATTGCGCAGACCCAGAAGTGGAAGTATCCAAGATCTCGCTGTTAGATATTAAATCTTGTCGTGACCCGAAGAATAGCTCAGAAGAGATTCCAACGAAAATCCAGTTACTGCATGAACGACGGTACACAGAAGTGCATGTATATAGCTGCTTAGTGATTGTGCAGCAGTTGAGCGAGCATTGCGGCATGCACTCACACACCAGCGTAGTAGCAGGTGGATTAGCCCGATACGTCCATTACATAAAGGCCGACAGCTGTTCCGAAGCACATTTCAACGCTTAGATCTCTCAGGGTTAGGAGCTGGAATTATCTCTAGTTTGACTTTAAACGGAACTACCGAAGTGTCAACGACGCTGGAGGGACGCCTAGAACCCAGCAGGAAATGCTCCGGCGTTCGATACACCCTTAATGGCATTACGTACGAAGACGTGATCGTTAGCGCCGCTATCACCATCAAATTATTCGACTATCTCGCCATTGCCGACGTCGAAGAAAATGCCGTTCGACTACGTACAGGCACAATATGTATGTACTCCAAAAATTATTGTTTTGACGATGCAGCAGGTGAAGTGACCTGGGAAGCCGACCAGTTGGACCGATGCTCTGAGCGAGGTATGGACATACTCTACGAAGGTCCAGCCACAATTCTAAATATCAACAGTACCGGCACTAAGTACATCATGGTAGAGGCCCATGATACGGTTTTCGCCTTGAGGTTATTGTCGCCAGCGGGCATGGCGTACAGAGCAGAATAGATTGATAGTTATTTTTGAATCCTTGCTTGGCTTCTATTTTCAGAAATCAAGAAGAGTGACCCATAATACCGACATCATGGCACAGGTTCTCAGTAAGTTGCTGTTCCTAGAGATCGCTTTCAAGCAACAGGCTAGAGAGCTCGTGTACGACGCCATTATGAAGAGATGTCATCTCCGTGAAAATATCCTCAAAAACCGTATCATGCTAGCCTTAGAAAAACCGGATATTGTCAGCGGCCTCTTGAAGGAAGCAGCCGGGCATATGGGTCGAGTGATGGGCGAAGTTTTATACATAATTCGTTGCAGTGCTAAAGTAGTAGACTTCAGAAAAACGGACTTCTGCTATTAAGAGCTGCCAATAGTTTACAAGAATGAGAGCAAGTTCATGGCCCCTCTCACTCGTATAATTCAGGACCATGGTACGCAGGTCGACTGCAGAAGTAAATTGCCAGTTATGTTTCACCTGGAAAGGCAAATGGTTCGAAATTGACCCCGAACTTAGAAGAACGCAGCCCGATCCTATGGTCCTCGACGCTAACGATCCCAGCGACGTAATGCCAATGACGAAGGTAGCCCCGATCAGCGCCAATGGAGTGTACAGTAAGCAGGACATGGAAGAGTTCCAACGCACACTCTTGGTCCCACAGGAACGACGCGCCGTAACTAATGTAATCACGAGTAGAGTCACGGGAGTTCAAGTAGATAGCCAGGATTACCACTTGCCCAATGTATTCAGCCAAAGCGAGTTCGCCAAGATGGCATGGAGTGCAGCAGCGGAAGTGTGGGATTTCTTATCATATATGGGAAACCTTTTCTCGGTTCTGATGCTTCTTTACACTCTGTACGCGCTGATAAGGTACGTAGCAAACGTAGTGTTAAACCTACTGAGTTTAAGGAAGGCGGTCACTCCTGATCAACCCCCTCGGAGATGGTTCCTGTTCGCCAGTTTGTGGAATGCCTTAACTACGCGATACCTAATTAACTTGGCACGACAACAAACCCCCAACCAGGTCGCGGAGACCGAGCCTCCATCAATCTACCCGGGTCTCCCAATAACCGTAGCTCAGCAACCCAGTAGTTCTTCCGCCAACCTCGACATTCTGCGCCAGCCCATAGTCTAGTTTGTTTTTGTATACCACTACCAAGTTGAATGAAATTCAGATAGACTCGACTTTGAATTCCACTCACAGTCGAGTTTAGAGGGGAAGAAAGTGTAACGGATGTGAGTTCAATTAGCAAAAATTGTTAGCGTAGGTGGTTGATTGAACTCACTATCCGCTGCAGAGTGCTGGCACGTGGCTGGGTGGCTTCCGCCGTTCGATGACATTCGATAAGTTGGCAAAAATGGTGGAATACTCCCAAGCGATATGTCAGCAGTTTGATTCGACTTGGTGGAAGATTAAAAATTTGCGAGCATTCTCACATCGGGTGTCGTAAATCACGGTCGTGGTTAGGATATTTATTAGTACTAATTTAATTTCAGTGGGATTGTTCATTTAGCTTACATTAAAAATTATTGTTAATATTTAAGTTATTGCATATCTGACTTTATAATTTTTAATAAAAATTATTAAACGTCGAAGCTTAAAGAGTAGTGTCTTTTGAAGTGCTCATTTTCACCTTCCACCCGCACCTACCCAGAGTGCAGCATCAAAGAAGGACGGCAGTGAACAGGTAAGTATAAACTTACATTCTTTGAACCGTCCTGCATAATTCAGTACGTAAACGAGGGCTTGTACTTCACTGCACAACCCTTCTGTTACAATTTTGCTGTAGAAAAATATTTAAAGAAGAAAAAATTAAATGGTTATACAACTTAAGGACCGGTCCTGGTGTATAGTAATAAACAAGTGTCAAAAAGAGCTCCGTAATATAATCTAAATTTTAGACTATTACGAGCACAGTGAGTGCGTGAGAAGTGTGTTTATGAAACACGGGAACGAATAAAACAGTAAGCAATATAAAAATAAACATCCAATATCTAGTTTAATAGTAGAAAAGGGAATTAAAATAGTAAAGAATATTGCAAGGTTATTAGCCTCCGAGAAGTTGATTCGGGCAACTGACCTTGAGCGGGAAGATTTAAAATTAATAAAAGACAGAGAGGTACTGGCCCAAGTGCTAGCTCCAAAATGTTTTCAGACAGTGAGTCTGAAGACGGAAAAAGGAAAAGGGGACAAGAAGCCGACAGGCTATTTGCTATGAGTTTAAAAATTATGAGAACTCCAGAAAGGCACGGAGAACAAAAAGGAAAAAATAATGAAAATGATGAACTAAAAGCAATGTTAAAAGAAAATAAGAAAAAAACGGAGGAATTTAGTGAAATGAAGTACTTATTGAATGAGATAGTAAAAGAGTTAAAGGAAGTGAGAAGGGAAAATAAACATTATTCAGAACAAGTCAGCAAATTACAAGAAGAAAACAAAACTCAAGAAAAGGAAATAAAGGAAATCAAGATAAACATGCATCAAATGGAAGTCGAACTGGAAAAAATGCAAAAAGAAAAGAAAAAGAAAAATTTAATTGTGAAGGGACTGAAAGTAGAAGGCGACAACGAAGTTCAAATTAAAACCAATATCCATAATTTCCTACAAGAGACATTAAACATCGATGTAAAAATATACAAGGCCTATAAAATAAAAGAGAACATAAGCATGATACAAATGGAAGACTTCGAAGATAAATTAAAAGTATTGAAAAACAAAAGTAAATTAAGGAATTTTGCCGAGGAAAAAATATATATAGACTGTGATTTTACGGAAAAAGAACAAAACATGCGAAAACAGATAAGAGAGAGAGCCACAGTAGAAAAAGACAAAGGTCAAAAGGTCAAGACAGGATACAACTTCATAATAATTAATGGGAACAAATGGATCTGGAATGAAAATTCAAAAGCTTTGGAAGAAGATGGCAAAATAACAAAGTCAAAAAACTACTGAATACTAGTATAAAAGACGAAAATGAGACGACAACAGCAATGGATAAGGAAACGAAAAGGAAATATGAAAACACAAACGAATTAAACGAAACCAGGAATGAAACATTGAACAAGAATAATACAAGGTCAAGTCAAAAAAATATAGTAGCAGTAAATAAGAAGAAGAGTAATACCATAAATATAGCGACGTGGAATGTAAGAGGCACAAACTATGAAGGAGCGTGGAAAGAACTGACTCAAATGATGAGAAAATATAATGTAGATTTGATGGCTTTACAAGAAACAAAACAGCCTGATAATAATATATATCAAATGGAAGAATACAAAGTGTTTATGAGTGGAGACCAAAGGAAATTAATAGGAACTGGCTTTATAGTGACAAAAAACATAAAAAAAGATATTGTAGAATTCACACCAATTTCGAATAGAATGTGTATTATCCGAATCAGAAGCAAGTACAGGAAAATAAGTATTTTAAACGTACATTGCCCAACGGAAGAAAAAGATATAGAGGATAAAGAAGTATTTTATGAAGATATCGAAAGATGGTACAATAAAATACCGAAATATGATGTGAAAATATTAGTAGGAGATTTTAACGCTAAAATTGGAAGAGAAGCAGAATACAACCCGATTATCGGCAGACACAGTAAGCACGAAGAAACGAACGAAAACGGTAGAATTTTAATAGAATTAGCTACAGAAAAAGATTTGCGAATAATGTCATATTACTTTCAACATCGAGAGATACATAAAGGAACGTGGATATCACCCGATAAAAAGACAATAAACCAAATAGATCACGTATTAATAGAAGGGAAACACATGAAATATGTAATGGACGTAAGAAGTTACCGAGGAACAGATGTCGATAGCGACCACATTATGGTAAAAGCCAAATTAAAATATAAAAAACCGCCACCACCCGATACAACCCTAAAACGAAGCAAAAGGTATAATATGGACAAATTAAAATATGAAAAAATAAAAAATGATTTCCAAACAACTATAATAGAAAATATATAAATTTCTGATAATGACAATATTGAAGAAAAGTGGGAAAAACTTGAGAAGGCGATACAAAAAGGAGCAGAAATACTAAAAAATGACAAAAGAAAACCAACACGAGAAAAAGCCAGAATAAAAATGCTGCAGAATGACTCAACAGAAAATAAAATGCAATACGAGCAGTGCAAAAAACGAGCAAAGAAGATCTGCAGAAAAAAGAAAAGAAAAAAATCTAGAACAGAGACTAAAAGATATGGAAATGAAGTATGTAAAGAAACAAACCAGACAATTTTACAGGGAAGTAAGAAGAGAAAAGAAAGGCTGGCAAGGAAAAATGTTGTTCTGCAAAAACAAAGACGGACAATTAATAGGAGGAGAAAAAGACAGTCTAAAGAGATGGGTAGAGTACTTCAAGGAAGTCTTTAAAGAGGAAGAGGAAGAATATAGTACGCAAAATGAAGAGAACGAAATAATAACAACTGAGGCAGTAGAAACACCTAGCAAGGATGAAATCAGGAGAATTTTAAACAATTTCAAAAATAATAAATCACCAGGAGAGAACGGAGTCACCGCAGAAATGTTAACAACGGGGGGAGAAGAAATAGAAGAGATGTTACATAAAATTATAGAAGAAGTGTGGCGAAAAGAAGTTATGCCAAGAAGATGGAAGGATGCAATAATATGCCCACTGCACAAAAAAGGTGACGTAACGAAATGCGAGAATTATAGAGGGATTGCTTTATTAGACGTTGCATATAAAGTACTCGCAATAGCAATAAAAAATAGACTGACAAACATAACAGAACCGAAACTAGGAGAATACCAATGTGGATTCCGAAAAAATAGATCAGTAATGGAACAAGTCTTTACGCTCAAGCAAATATTGGACAATAGTATAGAACAAAAATTACCGGTATACATGGTTTTTTTGGATTTTAAACAGGCGTACGACTCTGTAGAACGTAAAAGAGTATATGAAGTAATGAGGGAGATGAAAATACCAAATAAATTAATACGGCTGGTACAGATGACCATGAAAGAAACGAATTATAAGGTGCAAGTAAGTGGATACATCTCAGAAAAATTTAAAGTGAAAAGAGGTTTACGACAAGGAGATCCGTTATCGACAACACTGTTCAATATCGTACTAAAAGGAAGCCATAAAGGTAGCCAAATACAAACTAGAAGAACTATATACTCCCAAAGAACACAAGTAATGGCTTACGCCGATGACCTTGTTATATTAGCCAGAACTAAAGAAAACTTAATAATATCGTTAAAAAGAATAGAAGAGTCAGCAAGGAGCAAAGGTCTAAAGATAAATAAAGAAAAAACGAAATACATGGTAGTGAGGGCGGAACAAGGAAACAACCAAGAAGCAATATTAAAGTGGACAACAACAAGGGGAATAGAATATGGTTTTCAAAAAGTGGAAGAATTTAATTGCTTGGGAGTAACAATAACAAACAACTGTGATGAAGGGAAAGAAGTACAAGAAAGAATAGCAAAAGGTACAAAATGTAAGGCTGCATTAGAGAGAGTATTAAGGTCGAAAAATATTTCAAAAAAAGTAAAAGTGCGCTTATATAAGACCATTATAAGACCAATTGTTATATATGGCTGTGAGCTCTGGAAAATGAACAAGAAAGAAAAAGATATCTTAGAAATTTGGGAAAGAAAGGTGTTAAGGAAAATTTATGGAGGGAAAAAAGAAGGAGACCTTTGGTTAAGGCGTTCAAACAATGAGCTGCTATAAATGTATGGCGAACCATCAATTACAAATGTAATAAGAGCGCAAAGAATGAGATGGCTAGGGCATGTGACAAGATTACCAGAAGAGAGAATAACAAACCAAGTACTAACAGGAGGAATAACAGGACGAAGAGGGAGAGGCAGACCAAGGACAAAATGGATAGAGGCGGTAAAAAAAGATTTAAAAGAACTAGGAATACAGGACTGGAAACGAAAAACAAGTAATAGAAAAGAATGGAAGAAGTTGTGCAATCAAGCCATGGGCCTACTAGGCCTGGAGTGCTGAACCTATATATACAACTTAAGTAGTCCGAGTAAGAATTGTTCTGTATAATAATAGTTTAATTATCTAAATAATAAATTGTATGTTATGAATTTGTTTGTTGTTTCTTTCAATTCCCCTGCATAAACTAAATCAACAGAACATCTTTTCGGTGTGACGTCATCGCAGTGCAATAAAAATTTGTAACGTTATCATAGAACAATTGTTTGGTGTGACGTCATAGTGACGTAATGCGGTATAGCTGTTCGGTATGAGTCATAGCTAGGTACTGTGATTTTATAAACAGAACAACTGTTCGCTGTAATATTTAAAATTGTTTAGTTTATGATAGCAACGTCATCGCAGAAGAGCTGTTCGGTGTGAGTCGTACATATATTTTTTAAATATATTCTGTCATGTACTTGTTTATTGTTTCTTTCTATTTTACCTTTATAAACTAAATCAACAGAACAACTGTTTGGTGTGACGTCATCGCTGTGTGCAGCGTTTTTCTAGTGGTTACATCTACACCAGTGCTATACAAATTTGTAACGTTATCACAGAAAATTTTTTCGGTGTGACGTCATAGTGACGTAATGCGGTATAGCTGTTCGTTATGAGTCATACGCAGAAGAGTTGTTCAGTATGATAAAATATTCAGTATTTAATAAATAAATTCAATGTCATGAATTTTGTTTATTGTTTCTTTCTATTTTACCCTTATAAACTAAACTAGGTGGGTTTTTATTTAGTTCTTTAATTTGTGGAATAAATTTATTAAATCTTTGTGGTAATGATACTTTGCAGTATTCTAAATTTACTATAACTTGTGTGCTGTAATTTCCTGTATTAGTTTCAAACGATATAACTCTATAAGTTTTATTTAATTCTAATTCAGATAATTTTATAAATTGAGAAGATGCGCTGTTCAACATACTTGCATAGTTAGTTTTGTTTTCCATTTATTACAATAAAATTTTAATAATATATTTTAACACAATTCTATCCTTTTAATAAATACCTTTTTGCTCCTTCTTTAAATAATATTCATTCTTGAGTTCTGATAACCATTTATTTGATCTAAATCGTTAGCTGAAGCGAATTTGTATGCGACTTTTCTTGAACCGTGAACTCCAGTAAATATTAACCTGTGACGTTACAACTTTATAATACATGAAAATAAGTTATTTACTTACCATCAAATAAATACCGAGCCTAACTGTTCTACAACATATATGAAATGTGCTAACGCTAACAAGCTATGATAAGTTTATCAATCTGTACAGCCGTAGCAGTACCAAACAATTTTTATTAAACAATTCGGACATTTTAGGCGCAAGGACCATAAAGACATGTTTTTTGCAAAAAATACTATAAAAATTATTTAAAATGTGTGGTTTTAAGGTATTTTGGTGAATGCGTTTTGGAACTCTCAGGTTTGAAAAAAAGTGTCCTGGAGTGTCTCATATAATGAGCTAGGAGATGGTGATTTCTGACGGTGGGTGAAATCTCCTGAATTTCCTTGCGCTAGAAGTGGCTTGTTAGATACTACTATTGTAAGTTACATGGGCTGGATTCTAGAATACCTACCACACTTGAAATAGCAATTTTCTTGTTGCAATGTTTTCTTTTAACTAAAATATGATTTAGAATTATAAAATTCGGGCGCGGAAGCAAATATTTATATGATTTTTCACAAAAAATAAGTCAGATTTTACCTTTTCTTGATGAATACGTTGTATACTGTAAGCTACATGGGCTGGCTTCTAGAATCCCTACCATACTTGCCATAGCAATTTTCTTGTTGAAATGTTTTTTTTTTAGCTAAAATATGATAAAGAATTATAAAATTCGGGCGTGGAAGCAAATATTTATATGATTTTTTACAAAAATAAAGTCAGATTTTACCTTTTCTTGATGAATACGTTGCATATTGTAAGCTACATGGGCTGGATTCTAGAATACCTACAACACTTGAAATAGCAATTTTCTTGTTGCAATGTTTTCTTTTAGCTAAAATATAATGAAAAATTATAAAATTCGAGCGCGGAAGCATATATTTATATGATTTTTTACAAATATAAAGTCAGATTTAACCTATTCTTGATGAAAACGTTGTATATTGTAAGTTACACGGGCTGGATTCTAGAATACCTACCACACTTGAAATAGCAATTTTCTTGTTCCAATGTTTTCTTTTAGCTAAAATATAATGAAGAATTATAAAATTCGGGCGCGGAAGCAAATATTTATATGATTTTTTACAAAAATAAAGTCAGATTTTACCTATTCTTGATGAATACGTTGTATATTGCAAGCTACATGGGCTGGATTCTAAAATACCTACCACACTTGAAATAGCAATTTTCTTGTTGCAATGTTTTCTTTTAGCTAAAATATGATGAAAAATTATAAAATTCGAGCGCGGAAGCATATATTTATATGAATTTTTACAAATATAAAGTCAGATTTTACCTATTCTTGATGAATACGTTGTATATTGTAAGTTACATGGGCTGGATTCTAGAATACCTACCACACTTGAAATAGCAATTTTCTTGTTGCAATGTTTTCTTTTAGCTAAAATATGATGAAGAATTATAAAATTCGGGCGCGGAGGCAAATATTTATATGATTTTTTACAAAAATAAAGTCAGATTTTACCTTTTCTTGATGAATACGTTGCATATTGTAAGATACGTGGGCTGGATTTCAGAATACCTACTACACATGAAATAGCAATTTTCTTGTTGCAATGTTTTCTTTTAACTAAAATATGATCAAAAATTATAAAATGCGGGCGCGGAAGCTAATATTTATATGAGTTTTTACAAAAATAAAGTCAAACTTTACATTTTCTTGATGAATAGGTTGTATATTATAAGCTACATGGGCTAGATTCTAGAATACCTACCCCACTTGAAATAGCAATTTTCTTGTTACAATGTTTTCTTTTAGCTAAAATATGATTAGGAATTATAAAATTCGGGAGCGGAAGCAAATATTTATATGTTTTTTCACAAAAATAAAGTCAGTTTTTACCTATTCTTGATGAATAAGTTTTATATTGTAAGCTACATGGGCTGGATTCTAAAATACCTACCACACTTAAAATAGCAATTTTCTTGTTGCAATGTTTTCTTTTAGCGAAAATATGATGAAGAATTATTAAATTCGGGCGCGGAAGCAAATATTTATATGATTTTTTACAAAAATAAGTCAGATTTTATCTTTTCTTGATGAATACGTTGTATATTGTAAGCTACATGGGCTGGATTCTAGAATACCTACCAAACTTGAAATAACAATTTTCTTGTTGCAATGTTTTCTTTTAGCTAAAATATAATGAAAAATTAAAAATTCGAGCGCGGAAGCATATATTTATATGATTTTTTATAAAAATAATGTCAGATTTTACCTACTCTTGATGATTACGTAGTATATTGTTAGCTACATGGGCTTGATTCTAGAATACCTACTACACTTGAAATAGCAATTTTCTTGTTGCAATGTTTTCTTTTAGCTAAAATATAATGAAAAATTAAAAATTCGAGCGCGGAAGCATATATTTATATGATTTTTAACAAAAATAAAGTCAGATTTTACCTATTGTTGATGATTACGTTGTATATTGTAAGCTACATGAGCTGGATTATAGAATACCTACCACACTGGAAATAGCAATTTTCTTGTTGCAATATTTTCTTTTAGCTAAAATATGATAAAAAATTGTAAAATTCAGGCGCGAAAGTAAAGAATTATATGATTTTTTACAAAAATAAAGTCAGATTTTACCTTTTCTTGATGAATACGTTGTATATTTCAGCTACAAGGGCTAGATTCTAAAATACCTACCACACTTGAAATAGCAATTTTCTTGTTGCAATGTTTTCTTTTAGATAAAATATGATGAAGAATTATAAAATTTGGGCGCGGAAGCATATATTTATATGATTTTTTACAATAATAAAGTCAGATTTTGACTATTCTTGAAATGGGTATTTTTGTCCAAACAATTATATTTATGCTTTAGGATCTTTACTATGGATAATTTTAGCTCTGAACATGCAAAAGTGACCATAACGTGGTACCAATTAGATAATAAATATTCAATTGTCGAGTGTCATTTTAATGAATACGTTGTATATTGTAAGCTACATAGGCTGGATTCTAGAATACCTACCATACTTGAAATAGCAATTTTCTTGTTGCAATGTATTCTTTTAGCTAAAATATGATAAAGAATTATAAAATTTGGATGCCGAAGCAAATATTTATATGATTTTTTTCAAAAATTAGTCAGATTTTACTTTTTCTTGATGAATACGTTGTATATTGTAAGCTACATGGGCTGGATTCTAGAATACCTACCACAATTGAAATATCAATTTTTTTTGTTGCAATGTTTTCTTTTAGCTAAAATAGGATAAAAAATTATAAAATTCGAGCACGGAAGCAAATATTTATATGATTTTTTACAAAAATAAAGTCAGATTTTACTTATTCTTGATGAATACGTAGTATATTGTAAGTTACATGGGCTGGATTGTAGAATACCTACCACACTTGAAATAGCAATTTTCTTGTTGCAATGTTTTCTTTTAGCTAAAATATGATGAAGAATTATAAAATTCGGGCGCGGAAGCAAATATTTACATGATTTTTTACAAAAATGACGTCAGATTTTACCTATTCGTGATGAATACATTGTGTATTGTAAGCTTTATGGGCTGGATTCTAGAATACCTACTACACATGAAATACCAACTTTCTTGTTGCAATGTTTTCTTTTAGCTAAAATATGATGTCGAATTATAAAATTCGGGCGCGGAAGCAAATATTTATATGATTTTTTACAAAAACAAAGTCAGATTTTACCTATTCTTGATGAATACGTTGTATATTGTAAGGCTACATAAGCTGGATTCTAGAATACCTACCACACTTGAAATAGAAATTATCTAGTTGCAATGTTTTCTTTCAGCTGAAATATGATCAAAAATTATTAAATTCGGGCGCGGAAGCAAATATTTATATGATTTTTTACAAAAATTAAGTCATATTTTACCAATTCTTGATGAATACGTTGTATATTGTAAGCTACATGGGCTGGATACTAGAATACCTACCACACTTGAAATAGCATTTTTATTATTGCAATGTATTCTTTTAGGTAAAATTTTATGAAGAATTATAAAATTCAGGCTCGGAAGCAAATATTTATATAATTTTTTACAAAAATAAAGTCAGATTTTACCTATTCTTCATAAATACGTTGTATATTGTAAGCTACATGGGCTGGATTCTGGAATACCTACTACTCTTAAAATAGCAATTTTCTTGTTGCAATGTTTTCTTTTAACTAAAATATTATGAAGAATTATAAAACTCGGGCACGGAAGCAAATATTTATATGATTTTTTACAAAAATAAAGTTAGATTTTACCTATTCTTGATCAATACGTTGTATATTGTTAGCTAAGTGGGCTGTTTTCTAGAATACCCACCACACTTGAAATAGCAATTTTCTTGTTGCAAAGTTTTTTTTTAGCTAAAATATGATAAAGAATTATAAAATTCGAGCGCGAAAGCAAATATTTACATTATTTTTTACAAAAATAAAGTCAGATTTTACCTATTCTTGATGAATACGTTGTATATTGTAAGCTACATAAGCTGGATTCTAGAATACCTACCACACTTGAAATAGCAATTTTCTTGTTGCAATGTTTTCTTTTAGCTAAAATATGATAAAGAATTTTAAAATTCGGGCGCGGAAGCAAATAGTTATATGATTTTTTACAAAAATAAAGTCAGATTTTACCTAGTCTTGATGAATACGTTGTATATTGTAAGCTACATAGGCTGGATTCTAGAAAACCTACCCCTTTTAAAATAACAATTTTCTTGTTGCAATATTTTCTTTAAGCTTAAATATGATGAAAAATTATAAAATTCGGGCGCGGAAGAAAATATTTATATGATTTTTTACAAAAATAAAGTCAGATTTTACCTATTCTTACAATGGATATTTTTGTTAAAACATTCATATTCATGCTTTAGCATCTATACTATGAATAATTTTAGCATTGGACATGCAAAAGTGACCATAACGTGGTACTATTCAGATAATAAACATTAAATTTTCAGGTGTCATTTTAATGAATACGTTTTATATTGTAAGCTACATGGTCTGGATCCTAGAATACCTACCACTTTTGAAATAGCAATTTTCTTGTTGCAATGTTTTCTTTTAGCTAAAATATGATAAAAAATTATAAAATTCGGGCGCGGAAGAAAATATTTATATGATTTTTTACAAAGATAAAGTCAGATTTTACCTTTTCTTGACGAATACTTTGTACATTGTAAGCTACATGGGCTGGATTTTAGAATACCTACCACACTTGAAATAGCAATTTTCCTGTCACTATGTTTTCTTTTAGCTAAAATATGATAAAGAATTATAAAATTCGGGCGCGGAAGCAAATATTTATATGATTTTTTACAAAAATAATATTAGATTTTACCTATTCTTGAAATGGATACTTTTGTTAAAACATTGATATTCATGCTTTAGGATCAATACTATGGATAATTTGAGCGTTAGACATGCAAAAGTGACCATAATGTGGTACCAATCAGATAATAAACATTAAATTTTCGGGTGTCATTTTCATGAATACGTTGTATATTGTAGGCTACATGGGCTGGATTCTAGAATACCTACCATACTTGAAATAGCAATTTTCTTGTCTCAATGTATTCTTTAACTAAAATATGATGAAGAATTATAAAATTCGGGCGCGGAAGCAAAAATTTATATGACTTTTTTACAAAAATAAAGTCAGATTTTACCTATTCTTGAAATGGATATTTTTGTTAAAACATTCATATTCATGCTTTATGATCTATACTATGGATAATTTAAGTATTGGACATGCAAAAGTGACCATAATGTGGTACCAATCAGATAATAAACATTCAATTTTCGGGTATCATTTTAATGAATACGTTGTGTATTGTAAGCTACATGGGCTGGATTCTAGAATACCTACCACACTTGAAATAGCAATTTTCTTGATGCAAAGTTTTCTTTTAGTTAAAATATGATGAAGAATTATAAAATTCGGGTGCGGAAGCAAATAATTATATGATTTTTACAAAAATAAAGTCAGATTTTACCTATTCTTGATGAGTACGTTTTACGTTGTAAGCTACATGGGCTGGATTCTAAAATACCTACCACACTTGAAATAACAATGTTCTTGTTGCAATGTTTTCTTTTAGCTAAAATATGACAAAGAATTTTAAAACTCGGGCGCGGAAGCAAATATTTATATGACTTTTTACAAAAATAAAGTCAGATTTTACCTATTCTTGATAAATACGTTGTATATTGTAAGCTACATAAGCTGGATTCTAGAATACCTACCACTTTTGTAATAGCAATTTTCTTGTTGCAATGTTTTCTTTTAGCTAAAATATGATAAAAAATTATAAAGTTCGGGCGCGGAAGCAAATATTTATATGATTTTTTACAAAAATAAAGTTAAATTTTACTTATTCTTGACGAATACGTTGTACATTTTAAGCTACATGGGCTTGATTCTAGAATACCTACTACACTTGAAATAGCAATTTTTTTGTCGCAATGTTTTCTTTTAGCTCAAATATGATAAAGAATTTTAAAATTCGGGCGCGGAAGCAAATAGTTATATGATTTTTTACAAAAATAAAGTCAGATTTTACCTAGTCTTGATGAATATGTTGTATATTGTAAGCTACATAGGCTGGATTCTAGAAAACCTACCCCTTTTAAAATAACAATTTTCTTGTTGCAATATTTTCTTTAAGCTAAAATATGATGAAAAATTATAAAATTCGGGCGCGGAAGAAAATATTTATATGATTTTTTACAAAAATAAAGTCAGATTTTACCTATTCTTACAATGGATATTTTTGTTAAAACATTCATATTCATGCTTTAGCATCTATACTATGAATAATTTTAGCATTGGACATGCAAAAGTGACCATAACGTGGTACTATTCAGATAATAAACATAAAATTTTCAGGTGTCATTTTAATGAATACGTTTTATATTGTAAGCTACATGGGCTGTATTCTAGAATACCTACCACTTTTGAAATAGCAATTTTCTTGTTGCAATGTTTTCTTTTAGCTAAAATATGATGAAAAATTATAAAATTCGGCGCGGAAGAAAATATTTATATGATTTTTTACAAAAATAAAGTCAGATTTTACCTTTTCTTGACGAATACGTTGTACATTGTAAGCTACATGGGCTGGATTCTAGAATACCTACCACACTTGAAATAGTAATATTCTTGTTGCAATGTTTTCTTTTAGCTAAAATATAATAAAGAATTATAAAATTCGGGCGCGGAAGCAAATATTTATATGATTTTTTACAAAAATAAAGTCAGATTTTACTTGTTCTTGTAATAGATATTATTGTTAAAACATTCACATTCATGTTTTAGGATCAATACTATGGATAATTTGACCATTAGACATGCAAAAGTAACCATAATGTGGTACCAGTCAGATAATAAACATTAAATTTTCGGGTGTCATTTTTAAGAATACGTTGTGTATTGTAAGCTACATGGGCTGGATTCTAAAATACCAACCACAATTGAAATAGCAATTTTCTTGATGCAAAGTTTTCTTTTGGCTAAAATATGATGAAGAATTATAAAATTCTGGCGCGGAAGCAAATATTTATATAATTTTTTACAAAAATAATGTTAGATTTTACCTATTCTTCATGAATACGTTGTACATTGTAAGCTACATAGGCTGGATTCTAGAATACCTACCACTCTTGAAATAACAATTTTCTTGTTGCAATGTTTTCTTTCAGCTAAAATATGATAAAAAATTATAAAATTCGGGCTCGGAAGAAAATATTTATATGATTTTTTACAAAAATAAAGTCAGATTTTACCTATTCTGAAAATGGATATTTTTGTTAAAACATTCATATTCATAATTAGTATCTATACTATGGATAATTTTAGCATTGGACATGCAAAAGTGACCTTAACATAGTACTAATCAGATAATAAACATTAAATTTTCAGGTGTCATTTTAATGAATACCTACGTTGTATAGTGTAAACTACACGGGCTGGATTCTAGAATACCTACCACTTTTGAAATAGCAATTTTTTATTGCAATGTTTATATGATTTTTTACAAAGATAAAGTCAGATTTTACCTTTTCTTGACGAATACTTTGTACATTGTAAGCTACATGGGCTGGATTTTAGAATACCTACCACACTTGAAATAGCAATTTTCCTGTCACTATGTTTTCTTTTAGCTAAAATATGATAAAGAATTATAAAATTCGTGCGCGGAAGCAAATATTTATATGATTTTTTACAAAAATAATATCAGATTTTACCTATTCTTGAAATGGATACTTTTGTTAAAACATTGATATTCATGCTTTAGGATCAATACTATGGATAATTTGAGCGTTAGACATGCAAAAGTGACCATAATGTGGCACCAATCAGATAATAAACATTAAATTTTCGGGTGTCATTTTCATGAATACGTTGTATATTGTAGGCTACATGGGCTGGATTCTAGAATACCTACCATACTTGAAATAGCAATTTTCTTGTCTCAATGTATTCTTTAACTAAAATATGATGAAGAATTATAAATTTCGGGCGCGGAAGCAAAAATTTATATGACTTTTTTACAAAAATAAAGTCAGATTTTACCTATTCTTGAAATGGATATTTTTGTTAAAACATTCATATTCATGCTTTATGATCTATACTATGGATAATTTAAGTATTGGACATGCAAAAGTGACCATAATGTGGTACCAATCAGATAATAAACATTCAATTTTTGGGTATCATTTTAATGAATACGTTGTGTATTGTAAGCTGCATGGGCTGGATTCTAGAATACCTACCACACTTGAAATAGCAATTTTCTTGATGCAAAGTTTTCTTTTAGTTAAAATATGATGAAGAATTATAAAATTCGGGTGCGGAAGCAAATAATTATATGACTTTTACAAAAATAAAGTCAGATTTTACCTATTCTTGATGAATACGTTTTACGTTGTAAGCAACATGGGCTGGATTCTAAAATACCTACCACACTTGAAATAACAATGTTCTTGTTGCAATGTTTTCTTTTAGCTAAAATATGACAAAGAATTTTAAAACTCGGGCGCGGAAGCAAATATTTATATGACTTTTTACAAAAATAAAGTCAGATTTTACCTATTCTTGATAAATACGTTGTATATTGTAAGCTACATGGGCTTGATTCTAGAATACCTACCACACTTAAAATAGCAATTTTTTTGTCGCAATGTTTTCTTTTAGCTCAAATATGATGAAGAATTTTAAAATTCGGGCGCGGAAGCAAATATTTATATGATTTTTTACAAAAATAAAGTCAGATTTTACCTTTTCTTGATGAATACGTTGTATATTGTAAGCTACATTGGCTGGATTCTAGAATACCTACCACCCTTGAAATAGCAATTTTCTTGTTACAATGTTTTCTTTTAGCTAAAATATGATAAAGAATTATAAAATTCGGGCGCGGAAGCAAATATTTATATGATTTTTTACAAAAACAAAGTCAGATTTTACCTATTCTTGAAACGGGTATTTTTGTTAAAACATTCATATTTATGCTTTAGGATCTATAGTATGGATAATTTTAGCATTGGACATGCAAAAGTGACTACAACGTGGTACCAATCAGATAATAAACATTCAATTTTCGGGTGTCATTTTAATGAATACGTTGTATATTGTAAGCTACATAGGCTGGATTCTAGAATACCTACCTCACTTGAAATAGCAATTTACTTGTTGCAATGTTTTCTTTTAGCTAAAATATGATGAAAAATTATAAAATTTGAGCGCGGATGTAAATATTTATATGATTTTTTACAAAGATGAAGTCAAAATTTACCTATTCTTGATAAATACGTTATATATTCTAAGCTACATGGGCTGGATTCTAGAATACCTACTACACTTGAAATAGCAATTTTCTTGTTGCAATGTTTTCTTTTAGCTAAAATATGATAAAAAATTATAACATTCGGTCGCGGAAGCAAATATTTATATGATTTTTTACAAAATAAAGTCAGATTTTACCTTTTCTTGATGAATACGTTGTATATTGTAATCTACATGAGCTGGATTCTAGAATACTTACCACACTTGATATAGCAGTTTTCTTGTTGCAATGTTTTCTTTTAGCTAAAATATGATGAAAAATTATAACATTCGGGCGCGGAAGCAATTATTTATATGATTTTTTACAAAAATATAATCAGATTTTACCATTTCTTGATGAATACGTTGTATATTTTAAACTACTTGGGCTGGGTTCTAGAATACCTACTACACATAAAATAGCTGTTTTCTTGTTGCAATGTTTTCATTTAGCTAAAATATGAAGAAGAATTCTAAAATGCATGCGACGAAGCAAATATTTATATAATTTTTACAAAAATAAAGTCAATTTTACCTATTCTTGAAATGTATATTTTTGTTAAAATATTCATATTCATGCTTTAGGATCTGTACTATGGATAATTTTAGCACTTGACATGCAAAACTGACCATAACGTTGTATTAATAAGATAATAAACATTCAATTTTCGGGTTTCATATTAATGAATACGTTGTATATTGTAAGTTACTTTGGCTGGATTCTAGAATACCTACCACACTTGAAATAGCAATTCTCTTGTTGCAATGTTTTTTTTAGCTAAAATATGATAAAGAATTATAAAATTCAGGCGCGGAAGCAAATATATATAATTTTTTACAAAAATAAAGTCCGATTTTACCTATTCTTGATGAATACGTTGTATATTGTAAGCTTCATGTGCCGGATTTTAGAATAACTACCCCACTTAAAATAGCAATTTTCTTGTTCTAAAAAGTGTAGTGAAAGATAGTTTTTTTTTTTAAAAAAAAAAACATCTGAACGTAACGACTATACCTTTAATATACTTTACATATTTAAACAGAATTTATCACATTGTTTCTCATATATATAGTTGGAAAGTTGAGAAAAAATGATGAATTCAATATTACTTGAGTGTTTTGCCCAACACCGTCGAGATTTTGTGTAATTTTCATTTAAAAATGTTAATTGACTATGTACTAACAAAAATTACTACATTTATATTGGTCACATTGAAATTTAGTTGGAAAATGTACCAGTGGCATACAATCAGTTGAGATTTTCAAGTTATTTTCTCGTTAAATAGACTATTATAAAATGTAAATATAATATATTTTGTTATAAATAAGCATATTTTAATAATTTTTGCATATATTTTTCAATAAAAACGTTTTTTAAATTAACAAATTAATTCCGTTTTGACGTTTGTATGAGAACTGCATTCCGTCATTATAGGTATATTTTAAAACGAAAAATCTTGAGAAATAAGACGAATTACAAGGTAATGTCTGTTTTATTATGTCTATTACTATTAAACTTAATTTATCTATACATTTTTTTTCATTTTAAACACTTTAAATTATCATGGTTTGTATGACCGTCATTTTTGACAGTTGCTTCATGGGCTCATAAAGTGACGGATATCTCGGTGA
Source organism: Stenolophus ochropezus (assembly GCA_035578165.1). NCBI lineage: Eukaryota > Metazoa > Arthropoda > Insecta > Coleoptera > Carabidae > Stenolophus > Stenolophus ochropezus. The sequence goes on along the minus strand of JAQOWZ010000006.1, from coordinate 34,172,570 downwards.
AAAAAAACTATTTCTTCTAAAATTATAGCAAAATATTGTATGAAAATTATCGCAAATCATCAGTAATACATATACTTTAAGGTGTAATATAAATATTTGCATATTAATAGTACATTTTGTTCATTTTTATTTAGTTATTCTAACCTACATGTACTCTGACATATCGAGATGGAATTTTAAATAAAATAAAGCAATTCGTTGGATGAAAATCATTTTTATAAGTGAAAATATAACGTATTCTTTGAAATTATACCAGAAAATTGGGCGATATTATAAAATTTAACAAAAATGGCACATTTGACACTTGAGTTGGAGACACGAGCGAGTTATCTGCGTGAAAAATATCCTTTCTTCTAAAATGTATAGTGACATATTGTATGTATTTGGTTGAAATCATCTCTAAAACATTTACTTTAAAATAGAATATAAATATTTATTCATTAATAGTTACATAATTAACTTTTTAGATGTGACCATAACCTACATGTACTCAGATATACTAAGATATAATTTTAAATAAATTAAAATAATTCACTGGGCAAATGTTGTTACAATATGTGACAATATTACATATTTTTAAAAATACATCCAATATATTATTCCAAAATGGATTATTTAATCAAGAAAACTGCATTTCAAAATCGACATTTAAAAACTGATATTTGATTATCATTAAAACACTTCCAAAGGTAAATACATACTGTATAGCATTCTTCCCTTATGAATAAATACTTTTTTTGGGATTTGGATGTCCATTTATTGTACTTTTTAACAACTATATACTAACTGCATCAAAATAAATTGTCTAAAACAACAATTTCTAGGAGTAAACATGACATACTTTATAAGAAAATGGAATAAAATATTTATATAAACCTACTTTGCAGAACATTAGTTCAAGTTTATGATTACAAAAAAGAAAAACTGCAAATTTAGAAGCAAATGCTAGTCAACAATTTACAAAGGTATACATAACACTCATCTTTCAGGAATAATTGCATTTATACAGAACATATTTTTCAGTGCATCATTTACTGATTTCCGAGTACTTTAAAGACAACTATAATATCTATGGTTCTGTTTTCCAATATAGCTGCAAAACCCAATATCTGGAACAAAGAGTTCAAAAGCGTAATATCTGAGATGACGTTATATATATATGTATATATATATATATATATATATATATATATATATATATATATATATATATATATATATATACAGGATGAACACGAACCTAATGTCATAAATTTAAGGGTACATAGTATTTAATGCGTAGATTACGAAACAGAAACAATTTTTTGAAAATTCGAAAAATGAAAATTCGTCTTTTCTTAACAAAACTTTTTTTTACTGCTGTTTTAATTAATATTTCATTAAAAATATGGGTAAAAAAGTTCATTTAAAATTAGTTGTATAAGATTCTAATTAATTAAATATAATTTTTGACGAACGTAATTGTATAATACATAAAATATTTTAGTATTATTCTTGAAAGTATTGATGTAGGTCATTTTGGCAGTGTTCTTGTTCTTAAAAAAAATGTATTCTAATTCTGAGTTAGTGGATATGTTGTTAATTTATGGTGAAGTGAGACAAAATTTGCAGCAGAATTGTATGCCGAACGGTATCCTCGAAGACGCCACCCTGATCGCAGGATGTTTATCACTGTGACACAACGTTTTCGCGACACGGGAAATTTAAAAAGGAATTCTGGACGTGATGGCGGCAATCGCAGACTACGCCACGACATGGAGGATGAAGTCCTAGACCTAGTGCATGTCGACCCAACAATAAGTAACACAGAAATATTTCGTGTTGTGGGAGAAATATCTCAGGCGACTGTTGTAAATATTTTGCATAAAAATGATTATCATCAATATCATTTTGAACAAGTCCAAGGTTTAATGCCTGCTGATCACCACACTAGAATGACATTTTGTCAATGGATTTTCGGACAAAATGCTACAAATGTGAATTTTACTTCTTCAATATTATTTAGTGATAAAGCAATTTTCACACGTGCCGGTGTTTATAATTTCCACAACTCGCATTATTGGGCCCAAGGAAATTGTTGTGAGAAATAGTTTGGAACATAAATTTCCTTTAAATATTTGGGCTGGAATCTTAAATGGTAATTTACTTGGCCCGTACATACTCACTTACACATTAAATGGTATCCAGTATTTGGATTTTTTGAAAATTAACCTTCCAGTATTATTGGAAGATATTCCATTAAATGTTCGTCCAAATTGATGGTTTCTGCATGATGGTGCTCCTCCTCATTTTGCGAGAAATGTGCGTCAGCATTTAAATAATATCTACGGAAACAGGTGGATTGGCCGTGGAGGTCCTGTACAGTGGCCACTAAGATCAACTTATCTCAATCCCTTGGACTTCTATCTATGGGGTCATTTAAAGTCCCCAGTTTATGATAATCAAAGCCCGCCAGAAAATATTGAAGAATTGAGGATACGGATCCAAAATAGTGTACAAATTATTCAACAACAAAATCATATGCACTTGCCATGTAGTGTGTCACTAATACAACGTAGTGCACTGTGTGTGACTGTGAGAGGTGATAATTTTTAACAATATTTATGAATTTTTGTATTTATTCTCTGTTTTGATTCAAGAAAATGTAAGTTACTAGTATTATTACTATTTATTAGTTTAATATTTAATCCTTTCTGTTTTTCTTCGTTCTTTTTTTTAATAAAAATAAGCCAGTGAAATGTTAATATTTACCGTATTTTGGGGCAATGAACTCTCAAAATAAATATTATTAAAATTAGTTTTAAGTATTTAATTGTGTTTTTATTTATAAAATAATATGTGTTGCCAGTGATCCAGTGGTACCAAAAATGTGAGCTTCATGAAAACTACCCTTAAATAGGCGAATTTTCAAAAAATTCTTTCTGTTTCGTAATCTACATATTAAATACTATATACCCTTAAATTTATGACATTAGGTTCGTGTTTACCCTGTATATATATATATATATATATATATATATATATATATATATATATATATATATATATGTATATATATATATATTGAAACGATTTCATTCGTTTCGCGGCTTTTTATTTAAAACTTTTATATTTTAATTAAACATACGACATCTCTAGTGCTGCTGACTGCTTGAGAGGCGAGCGCGGTCGGTACAGGGAGTTAAGTTTCGGCAAGCTGAGACAACGGACGTATCTTTATAGCAATTTGTTTGTTCTAAAATTTTTTTATCTAAAGTTATTTTTAAAATCTTCAAGATTTTATTTAAAATATTCTTACTCCGGATTTTTTATTTCACTGATTTTGGTGAGTAAAGTGATATTTTTTTATTTTATTCGAAACTTGTTTTAAAGAAATATTTAGATAACCACGTGTTGTCAAAGCTTGCGAGGAAACCTCCTCAACTTTTTTTCTTTTTTTGATTGATCTTATATTCAAAATTTCTCGTGTATCTTTCACAGGAAAGATTCATTTTTATTAGTTTGCTTAATATTTTTTTGAACACGATTTAGGTTATTTTTTATACTGTGGGATTTAGACAGAGCTCACGCTGATTTACTGTCGTAAGTAGAATTTTTATCGTTCCAATTTTTTTTTTCTCTTTGTTTTTGGATGCCATTAGTTACCTTTTTACCGTTAATTATTTTTTTGGCAGCCAAAAGTAAGTAATAATTTTACAAGGCCCGCAGTAAAAACGTTAGTTTTTGAAAACCTTTCAAGTCTTTTTTTCTCTATTTTCTAGTCTTTTACAGCCTGGCCAGCTGATAGTTTTTTTTGTAAAATTATTTGGAGTATTTTTTGTGCACAATTTTTTTTTGTGAATAATAATTTTTGCATTTATTTACTGTTAAATAAATTATTTGTTCATTTTTTATTATAAAGATTTTTTTGTATTTTTGCCACGGCAAGTTATTTTTTTTGGGGTCAATTATCTGCTAAAAATTTTTATGTTTTATATTCCCTCCTGGTCCTGGATGGTCGAGGTTTGTTGGTAGTGGAGTGTGGAGTTCCAATCCAAGCTGTATAGTACTGCGACACGTGCACACGTACACAGTACCAACTTACACACAGTACTCAGGCATCACGCACAAAAACAGCATTTACACACGAACAACTCACGCAACCGCCAGACACGCTTAGTCCGGTGACACCACGCATTATCCTGCTATTCTGCTTTACGCTACTACACTGCTTGTGTCCGACATCCTGCGGTGCTGCTTAATACTAACACGAACAGTACATATTCCGTCGACAAGCCGAACCTCGGTACCAAGACGTCCAGGGACTCACTCCAACGACCTAGCCATTCCAGACCCATCGATATTTTGTTACCCCACAAAAGGTATTTTCTTATTTTTTTGTAATAGGCAATAATTGTCCCCGTTAACTTCCCTATTATATTTTTACTAGCCGTAAATAAAATTAGTTTTATTTTCAATTTGTTATTTTCGGTGTTGTTGTGTCCACCATTTTCCTTTCGGCACAACTGGCGCCCATCCCTATTATTGTTATTACCAATATCTTAGTGACCCACGACCTAGCGATACCACGACCAATTCTGAGCTGTCGAGGTAAGTGTGTGACGCGTGATTTCTCTTCGAGAAATCACGGTAATTTTTTAAACATTATTTTTAAATTTCTGGCATACGTCACAATATATATATATATATATATATATATATATATATATATATATATATATATATACATATAATGTATAATTAATAATTCCTTTCAATATTTAATTTTACATTATATGTATATATATATATATATATATATATATATATATATATATATATATATATACATATAATGTATAATTAATAATTCCTTTCAATATTTAATTTTACTTCCTAAAAATGTTTAGAAATATTATACATTATTAATTAATGTCAAATAATTGTAAATATAATGAATAAAAATTATCATAAATTAATAATATATTCCGTATTTTTATTTAATGTTTGTATTATTGTAATATTTACATTTGGTAATAACTTCAAATTTGTTGCTAAATTTCAACAAATAACAAAAGTTGTTTGAAAATTTAGTTTTGAGAATAATTCAAATCAAGAAACATGTCTGTAAGTACATTTCACATTAATATTGAGTTTTCTTATAATAAATATAAATATTTTTTCTTCAGATTCACCAAAAAGAAACTGTGGAGATCCAGAAGGGGGAAGATGATAAAAAAAGTACGTTTCTTAAACAAATTATTTCTTTTTTTAATAAAGTTAATATTTTAGTGGAACTAGAAAAAAAAATAAAAAAAAGGAAAAAAATAAAAAGAGGCGACAGCGACAAAAATTAAAAAAGGTATAAATTACATACAGTTATTATTGTAAATAAATTGAAACTAATTCACGACATTGTTTACAGAACAGAAAAACAAAGAGAGTAAGGATGAAAGTAAAAAGTATATGAATAAAGGAAACAATAAGTATTATAACATTACATTTAACTATTCATAAGTAATAAAATATAAAAAACGTGCATTTTGACTTTCACTATTAATTATAATACATAATAATAATTTTTAATTCATTGTTAACTTCTTCCAACAACAATTTACACACTTTAAAATATTCTTTTAATATGAATAATTACATTTTTATTTTTATACATGGCTCCGATATATCAAAATTCATATTGTTCTGTAAATTTAAAAAACCAATACACTTTTCTACATATTCCTTTGGAATAAACGACCACTCATTATTTCAAATGTGTTGTCTGTATTGTCTTTTAAGTACTTACAAATTTTGACAGTTCTTTCTCTTTCTTTATTCAGCTTCATAAAGATATAAATGAACATAGCAACAGCTAAGCATAAATGTAATCATGTTTTTTTGGGAACATAAAAATGTATCAGGTTATAAATTACTGTATTTTTCACATTATTTATATTTATAAAATAGAAAATTATTTTTAAAATAATACATTTTTACACATTCTTTAACTAACTTCATACTTATTGTGTCAAGTGATGACAGTTATCTTCAGTCAAACTGAATTCTTTATTAAAAAATTCATGCTTTTCCATTCATTTTAGAAATTTACAAAACAAATATTATATGAAAACTGAAAAATTTTGTCAAGCTAGATCATTTAAAACTATTTAACAATTAAATGTTAATATTTAATAAAAAATATATATATACAGGGTGAATACTCAAAACCTTGACATAGGGAAATAGCATGGAAAAACAGTTTTTTGCTGTTTTTATCTGTCCCGCTAATAAAATCGGGTGGATGTGGTATCGTTAGTTACATTACTTCATTTTGTATATAATAAAATCAATTGTTGTGTAATATGGCCTTTTTTAAATGAAATATTTGATAAAATAAATTGTATTTTGAAAGTTACCCTTCATATTTTCGAAAAAGAAATGTCTAAACAAAATGCACCATAGTCGAGTGGATAAGATGGTGGACTACTAATACCATTTGCTGTGGTTCGAGACTGCCTCGGTCCGAATTTTTTTTATTAAATTTCATTTTATTGAAATGTAAAAATAAGAAGAACGATAGTTTTAAATATTTATTTTATTTGAAACTAATTGCAAATAAAAATACATACCAGCAAAATAATCTCTAATATCTATTAATCTTTGCCCTGATAATAAAGTTTAATAATATTTATTCTATCTTCTAATACTAAATCCATTTTGAAACAAGAAATACAAAATGAAACTCTAACACGCCGATATATTATAATAAAAATATTTAAAATATAATATAATAAAAAAATTTGGACAGAGGCGGTCTCGAACCAGAGCAAGTGGTATTAGTAGTCCACCATCTTATCCACTCGACTATGAAGCATTTTATTTAAAAGTTTCTTATTCCAAAATATAAAGGGTAGCTATCAAAATACAATTTATTTTATCAAATATTTGAGTTAAAAAAGGCCATAAGTAATGTAATTAACGATACCACATATATCCGATTTTATTTAGCGGGAAAGATGGAAACATCAAAAATATATTTTCACATGCTATTTCCCTATGTCAAGGTTTACAGTATTCACCATGTATAAGGATTGTACCGGCAATACGTAACTGTATTTCAAAACAAACAACGATTGCCTGCATGTTTCAGACTTATGATTGTTATAGACATTTTGTAACAATTTAGAAATGAAACAACACTTGCGACTGCGCAGCGCCGTGTAATGTGAATCAAAATTAATCTGAGTAGGAAGGCCGTGTTTGTTTAATCTATTCTTTACCTACTACAATAACTGCATCAAAATAAATTGTTTAAATCAACAATTTCCAGGAGTAAACATTACATATTTTATAGGGGAATGAACTAATATATTTATATTAACCTACTTTGTAGAACATTGGTTCCAGTCTATGATTACAATAAAGAAATACTATAAATTTAGAAGCAACCAAACTCCCCACCATAAAGCACAATATTATAATTGTCTTCATCTTTAGTAATCTTTCATTTAACTTTTATATTTATTATGTATGTTTATTTGTAGATATTAAATATACTGTAAAAAAAAAATTATTACTTTCTTTCTTCTTCGTACAGTTATGAATTAATGTAGTTGCAAATAGACTAATGTAATCATGTTTATTTTATAATATAAAAATAATATATCTCAAAATAAGTTACCCTGTATTATATCACACTATTTATATATCTTAAATGAACTATTTTTTTAAATAAATAAAACATTCATTCCTATAACTTTGTTCGCTAACTTCAAACTTCTTTATATTATTGTTACAATTATTGATATTGTATCAATTATTGTGTCAAAATTGGGAGTGATATTTCTTGATTTTGTGGTTTCCTGTGGCATTGAGCAGTTTTATCCTCGGTTATATCTGTAAGTCAATTTAAGTTTCTTTCTTAAACTTTCTCTATAAATATGCATTTCATATTTTCAATGAAATTTTATCAGTTTTTTTTTGTAAGGTTAATTCTCTCTGTCCACATATATATGTGTACTTCGATTTACTACTATTCTTCTAACATATTATATTTATTATAATCACTACTATTTTAATTAAATTTAAATAATATAAATTTACAATTACAACATTACAATAAAGTCAGGTACGGGAAAATTTTCACAGCAATTCATTAGTATTTTAAATCAATTTAAAAATATATATTATAAATTACGATACATGTATAAATTATTAATTTCTTCAATATATTTTTCTATAATAAACAATTATTTTTTGAAATAAATCATGTGTGTATATCCAACTTATGACAACATTCACATAATTTAATTTATATTGTTATTGTTTGGATTTCTGAAAAATTATGCAAAGTGTCTTGATTATGTTGATTTTTTGTGGACACCCAAAAGTATTTACAAGTTATTTCTGTAAGTAGAATTAAATATGTTTCATTTTATGCTAAAATTTCATTATAAATATGTCATCAAATTTAATTTATATTTTCATTCATTCATAAAGGATATAATTAGTATACATACATATAACAAATTATTTGACAATAAATTATGTAACATGAAGTGTTAATTTACAACAAATACGAGTAAAATAATAGTTATATGTTTCATTAATTTTTATTATAATATTCAGTAGTTAACTTTAGTATTTCATTTTTCAATATGTATGATTACCAAAGTGTAAAAATGAAATGAACAAAAACATCATACTAATTACATTCCTCAAATTTTGAGTAGTTTATAACACGCGTAATTTATAAATTACCGTTACTAAAAACAACTTCTCCGCAAATTTATTATTGAAATTAAAACATTTTTAAATTATTTCATATCTACATATTTACAAAAAAAATATATATTGATCAATTGTCAATTATATTACTAAATAATATTTTTTATTTTTAAAAATGTACAACTACAAACATGATCAATTACCATAAATAAATACCTTTCGGGAAACAATATATACCTATGGACAATAAAATTTATTATTTATTAAATATATTTTAAAATAAACTTCAGGCAAAGTTCGTTGATTTGTGAGGAAAACGAGGTTTCATTTATAGCCAATATTTGCTAGAAAAATAGATTACATTTTGATTTTAAACACTTTTCTTGATTTAAATTTATCAACAAACTCTGTGTAACGAACAAATACGTTAGATTTTCTTTCTAAACTGTTTTATTGATTAACATTTATCAATAACCAGTCAGTAACGTAGATTTTGGTTAGGTTTTGTTTCTATAAGGTTTTCTTGATACAAATTTGTCCATAATCTCTTTCTAATTAAATGATATGTTAAATTTTGCTCCAATAAGCTTTTGCAGATAGGTTAGGTTTTGTTAGTTTAAAATTATCCTCAACCACTGTTTACGCATAAGATAGGTTAGGTTTTGTTAGTTTTAGGTTTTCTTAGTTTAAAATTATCCTCAACCACTGTTTACCCGTAAGATAAGTTATGTTTTGTTCGTTTTAGGTTTTGTTAGTTTAAAATTATCCTCGACCACTGTTTACCCGAAAGATAGGTTAGGTTTTGTTAGTTTTAGGTTTTGTTAGTTTAAAATTAACTTAAACCACTGTTTACCCGAAAGATAGGTTTGGTTTTGTTAGTTTTAGGTTTGGTTAGATTAAAATTATCCTCGACCACTGTTTACCCGAAAGATAGGTTAGGTTTTGTTAGTTTTAGGTTTTGTTAGTTTAAAATTATCCTCAACCACTGTTTACCCGAAAGATAGGTTAGGTTTTGTTAGTTTTAGGTTTTGTTAGTTTAAAATTATCCTCAACCACTGTTTACTCGAAAGATAGATTAGGTTTTGTTAGCTTTAGGTTTTGTTACTTTAAAATTATTCTTCACTACTGTTTACCCGTAAGATAGGTTAGGTTTTGTTAGTTTTAGGTTTTGTTTGTTTAAAATTATCCTCGACCACTGTTTACCCGTAAGATAAGTTAGGTTTTGTTAGTTTTAGATTTTGTTAGTTTAAAATTATCTTAAACCACTGTTTACCCGACAGATAGGTTAGGTTTTGTTAGTTTTAGGTTTTGTTTGTTTAAAATTATCCTCGACCACTGTTTACCCGAAAGATAGGTTAGGTTTTGTTAGTTTTAGGTTTTGTTTGTTTAAAATTATCCTCGACCACTGTTTACCCGAAAGATAGGTTAGGTTTTGTTAGTTTTAGGTTTTGTTAGTTTAAAATTATCTTAAACCACTGTTTACCCGAAAGATAGGTTAGGTTTTGTTAGTTTTAGGTTTTGTTTGTTTAAAATTATACTCGACCACTGTTTACCCGAAAGATAGGTTAGGTTTTGTTATTTTTAAGTTTTGTTAGTTTAAAATTATCCTCGACTACTGTTTACCCGTAAGATAGGTTAGGTTTTGTTAGTTGTAGGTTTTGTTGGTTTAAAATTGTTAATAATCTCTGTCTACTTAAAAATTTTTGTAGTTTTGAATTTATTCCTAATCACTGTCTTCTCATAAATAGGTTAGGTTTTGTTAGTTTAAAATAATCAATAATCTCTGTCTACTTAGAGAATTTTGTTGTTTTAAATTTATCCCTAATCACTGTGCTCTCATAAATAGTTTAGGTTTTGTAAAATTAAGAGTTTTGTTGGTTTAAAATTATAAATAATCTTAATCTACTTAAAGAAGTTTATTGTTTTAAATTTATCCCTTATCACTGTCTTTTCAAAAGTAGGTTAGGTTTTGTTAGTTAAGAGTTTTGTTGATTTAAAATTATTAATAATCTCTGTCTACTTAAAATAAAATTGTAGTTTTGAATTTATCCCTAATCACTGTCTTCTCATAAATGGGTTAGGTTTCGTTAGTTAAAAGTTAAAGGTTTTGTTGGTTATAAATAATTTTTGTCTACTTATTGAATTTTATAGTTTTGAATTTATCCCTAAACACTGTCTTCTCAAAAATAGATTAGGTTTTGTTAGATAAAGGTTTTGTTGGTTAAAAATTGTCAGTAATTTCTGTCTACTTGGAGAGTTTTGTTGTTTTGAATTTATCCCTATTCACTAACTTTTCAAAAGTAGGTTAGGTTTTGTTAGTTATTTTTTCATAATCACTGTCTATCCAACAGACACATTAGATTTTGTTAGACAAAGATTATGTTATTTTTAATTTAACTGTAATCAGTTTCTGTTGGTTTAAATGTCTCTGGAACCACTTTCTAATTAAAATATAGGTTTGGTTTTGTTTCGAATAGATTCTGTTAGTTTCAATTTGTTTCTTTTTAATTAGACGATGGGAGTTTGTAAACGTCAACAACCGTTCGAGTGGGATGAAGAAAAGAAGAGGGTTGTTTTAGATTGTCTTTCTCGGGCTCGTGATGTAGGTGGTAAATATGATGTGATTGCTAAGGCAGTACTACAAGACTTTCTTAAGGCATATCCATCATGTAAACTTACTGCGAAGACGTTATATACTTTAGCACTTAATGCGGAAAAAGGTAAACAACTACCGGGCGAGACAGAGTCTCGATTGCTTCGCTGGACTGTCGTTAAGGACGAGTTCCTTATTCAGTGTGAGGCACGAGCCCGTGAAGAAAACCTTCGTTCTCAGCAACAAGGTTTACAAGCGGGTAAAAAAGGTCGCTCTGGTCAGTACCAAAAATTACTCGTGAATTTCTTCACGGAAAAATATAATGAGCATACTTCTTTAGCAATTTATAGCCGAGTTATGCATCTTCGTAAAAAAGGTAAAATCGTCATAAGTAACTTAGATGAAGCTCAATTATATAACATTTCTACAGTTAGTTTAACGACTTATGATGTAGAAAGTATATCGTCTGTTGCCAGTCTAACAACTGGTGGTACAGACAATTTAACGTCCGGTGCCAATTATTATATTGGTGGTACAGACATCCCAATTGTTGCCAATATTACTATTGGTGGTACAATCGGTTCTACTACTGGTGTCAACTCAAAAGTTGATGGTACAGTACTGTTATCTGGTGCCGGTTTAACAACTGGTGGTACTAATGACAAAACTCCTGTTGCCGGTGTAACAACTGGTGGTACAGACCCCCTAATTGGTGCCAATATTTCTATTGGTGGTACAATGGGTTCTACTACTGGTGTCAACTCAAAAGTTGATGGTACAGTACTGTTATTTGGTGCCGGTTTAACAACTGGTGGTACTCATGACAAAACTCCTGTTGCCGGTGTAACAACTGGTGGTACAGATACAACCTACGATTCTGATATGATATCGTTCTTTCAAAGAACAATGAAATGTTGAGAAATTGGGTTCAAGTTTAGCACGTCACCTCTATTCATTGGTGCATGTGCAAACTGCTCGGCAGTGATTCCGAACGATGCGCGTGTGAAAACTTTCGTTGTCAACAGCCTAATGTTTTTCAACATTATGAGGAAAGGTATATAATGTTAAATGTGGTTCATCCAACTACAATGAAACTTTATTCCTGTACTCTGTGCACGTCAAAGGATCTTTTGACTAGATATAGGTTAGCGCCCGATCAAGTTAAAAGTGTACCATTGCCCAAAGCCATTTCAGACGTAAGTGATAGTGATAAACGACAGTTGTCTCTCGTCGCTTTAAAGTCGAACACAGCCAAGGCTACAAATGAAGCGTTGCGTGTATTTAAACACTTGAAAGGTGATTATGTCGTGCAACGCAAAGGTGACTCCTGTTACTTCGACATGTATGCCATGATTGTGAACCAAGATCCTGTGAACAGTACCAAGAGCAGTGACACAACAACTGTGTAGCTGCTCTCAGGTGGTTACGTAAAAATAACCATCTGTATGAGAAATTCGCGGCGAATTATGAAACGCTCTTGCGATTTGTGAAACGCCAGCTAGGACAACCGGTTACTGTTCCTGTCGTGGACGATATGGATTTTGATCCTGTTTCTGACAAACATACAAAAACCACAGTCCTTGACGGTGAGCAAGCAGCTTTAATGATTCCTGCGTACAACATTTCATCCCGAGGTGTAAATGTAGGAAGCACAGTGACTGCGACACAACACATTCGTGGTCTCCCAGCTGCTAAAAAGTCGCATGCCCAGTTAGTGAACGTATTCTTACGTGATCCAGACTTGGAAGCGAAAGTGTTTCCGTGACTATTCCCGTACGGTGTCGGTGGATGGCCGGGGGGAAGAAGTTACTGTGTAACGCGCGGTACATACTTGCAATGGCGAATTCGCATGTATGATAGCCGTTTCCGTGTTGAAGTAGACTACATGTTTTACATGTTGGATATACTTATCAAAGAGCGCCTACAATATTATTCTAGCGTCAAGGTGAATGTAGCCAAATTGGCTAAACCACTGACCGCGCAACAGATTAAGGAAGCAGGTCCGTACGCCCAGTACGGAACAGAGGTGCCAGCATCAATTCCGAATTCCCGAAATTACTGGTCCTCGAAAATGCTCGACTTGATCGCTTTGTCTGAGTACATGGGGCGCGTTCCTGATTTCTTCGTTACCCTAACGGAGAATGATAGTTGGCCCGAGTTGCAGGCAGTCATTCGTGACGGCTCAGCAGGTGTACACCAGGCGTCCGCATCCAAAGAGTTTGAGGATATCCATAAACGTGGAGCACCAGCTATGAAATTTCCAGTTGAAACGGTGATAGCTTTCTACCGCCGTTTTCAGTTATTTCGCAGCAAGTTTCTGCAGGATCCTAACGGTCCATTTGGAAAAGTCCTCGACTACTGGATGCGGATTAAATATCAAAAACGTGGTTCTTTGCATGTGCACTTGGTAGTTTGGTGTGACAAGCAAACTATTCCTAAGGATGTAGTTTCAGCAGAGATGCCGCGTTTCGATCACCCCATGAATGAAAAGTGGCGTGATGTAGTTGGCAATTTCCGGAAACATACTTGCATCCAGCAAAGATGTTTTACTGGGAAATGTAATAAAGTGTTGTTGCGCTGTAAATATGGATTCCCATAGAAAGTAAATGACACTGTAGTCTTGGAGAAGTTTGGCGTGAGATATTTGTATGTTCGACGTGCACTGGAAGACAGTCAGATCGTATCATATAATTTACCACTGCTACTTTTCTGGGATGGTCATGTAAACGTCCAACTGGTGACAAACGGAGGCTGGGAATTGTACCTAGCCAAGTATGTCGCCAAATTCGAGTACACAATTCGTATGCGCTTACAACGAAAGGAAAAACGTAGTGATTGCGAAATGTATTTGCGGACTCGTGTAGTGTCTCTTTTAGTAGCTGCAACACTACTGTTACAGTATCCCCATGTTTTCGGTAGTCGTGAGATTATTTACTTGCCAATCAATATAAATCCGGTGTATAGATTCCTTAAACGGGCATCAGATATGCCGGCAAATATTTCGGTGGCGAGTGATATCTACTACGACACCAAACTAGAAAAGTACTTTGATCGCCCTGATGCGCTAAGTCACTTGACGTATCCGCAATTTTTTGCGCAATACCGTTATGTTGGCCAGGCGACAAAGGAGAATGAGGAACTTGATTGCGATGATGCTTCGGTACCTGCTACGGCAGGACAGAGAACATTACGCGATCGTAAAGGTCGTCGCATACAAAAACGAGTACGACATGAAGCGATTGTTCGTTTCAGGGAATACTCACCGTATGGTAATGATCTGGAACTGTATTGTTTGACGAAACTTTTAGAACATGTTCCAGTTGATCGGACAAGCGTTAAGGCGCTGAAAGACAAAACAGGTTCATATTTATTTATTATAACTATCCAACAGGCAAAAGCCCAATTACAGAACAGTATAAAAATTTGTGTTTACAAAGAGAAATAACCACAGTAATATACAAAGAACAATAAATTAAATAACTAGTAACTAGAAATAATCTTACTTCAGAAAGATGACAAATACAAACAATGGCAAGTGTACTAAAATAGAAACAAGTACCTATGTATATATAATTCAAAGAAAAGGGAACTAATCGTAGAAAAATAAATTATAGTTTTATTTTATTATGAGTTATAGATTTGACAAACTTATTGAAAGGAATGCCGAACATTTCAATAGAAAGGAACTTTGTTTGGTATAAGGTACACATTCTATTTATAGGGGAAATATAAAAAATGTTGGTTCTTGCAGTAGACATGTAAAATATTGTGGTAGATCGAGTTGAGAGGGGGGGAACGTGGAAATTGAGAAGTGACAAACACGTTGGGTCATCAATTAATGAATTCACTAATTTATGTAAGTGACTGACTGAATATATTATGCGTCTATCGTGAAGTGATTTCATGTTGAAAATATGGAGTAAAATTTCATATGAGACCTGAAAATCAGGGTAATAACCCATAATTTTAAAATAAACATATTTTAAAAATTTTTTTTGAATTGCTTCCAGAGAAAGTGAATGATTATTATAAATCGGATTCCATATTAACGAACAATATTCCAGTTTAGAACGAATAAGCGAATAATAAAGTGTAAAAATAGTTTTAATATTCGTAAAACCGCGAGTGTTGCGAATAATAAATCCAAGTAATTTATATGACGATTTACATAAATCAGAAATATGAGGGATGAATGAAAGTGAGGGATCAAATAGAACTCCTAAGTCACGAACAATAGAACAACGGAATAAATCGGTGTTTGATAGTGAGTAATTAAAAGTGATATAATTTTTCTTTCTAGTGAAGGTCATGACTTTGCATTTATTAATATTGAGGGAGAGTTTATTAGCGACACACCAGAATTTAATTTTGTTAATATCGGATTGAAGCAAATGACAATCAAGAATGCTTTTAATTGGTCTAAAGATTTTGAGGTCATCAGCGAATAACAGTTTCTTGGAATCAATGATATCAGTGATGTCATTGATAAAAATTAAAAAGAGTAACGGGCCTAAATTTGATCCTTGAGGGACGCCTGAAGATGGTGAAAAGAAAGATGAGATATGACCAAGAAATTTGACAAATAGTGACCTATTGCTTAGATAAGACGCGATAAAAGAAATGAGTTCAGGAGAAATAGAGAAGAAAGAAAGTTTGTGAAGTAAAATAGAGTGGTCAACTGTGTCAAAGGCCTTCGAAAAATCTGTATATATGGTGTCAACTTGGCCATTATCATCTAGTGTTTCAGCAACGAAGTGAGTGAAATAGGAGAGATTGGTCGCGGTAGATCTCATCCCCATGAAACCATGCTGTGAGAACGAAAGTCGGTTTTTAATTTTGCAGTAAATTGAGTGGTAAATAATCTTTTCTAAGATTTTACTAAAATGAGATAACACAGCAATAGGTCTATAGTTTTGAATATCAGATCGGTCGCCGGATTTAAATATAGGAGTAACTCTTGTTTGTTTCCATATATCAGGAAAAGTATGTGAAGACAGCGAAAGATTAAATAGATGTTGAAGAGCTATTGAAAAGGGGTAAGCACAATCTTTGATTACAAGACTTGGTATAAGATCGGGACCGCAGGACAGATCAGACTTCAATTTTTTGATTATATTCCCAATTTCATCACTAGAAATTGACTTAATTGAAATAGGATCATATGAAGGATGTGGTAGATTAGAAGAGGAACAGGAGGAAGGAGGAGTATAGACAGAGCTGAAATGCTTTGCAAAACCTTCAGCAATACTTTGAGGGTCAGTGAAAATCTTGTTGTTATAGTGCATTGTTGCGGGAAAAGACGAATCACGTTTCTTTGAATTAATATATTAATTTAGATGAATGTTTACGTCGCAATCTGATTAGGGAGGAAGACGAAGCAATGCAATTCCTTGAAGGCGCTGCTAAACGTGGCAGCACATTACAGTGTTTAAGAGAGATTGCTACGCGTCTTATCAACGGTAACTGGCTGCAAAATCAAAACATTGATCAACTGCTGGAAACCGGTGCTCCTTATCAAATGCAGGTAGAACGAGTACGTAACGAAGCGATCGAAGATGATGACGACGCAGTTATTATTGCCGATCGTACATATCGAACAGTACATTGCAAGTTTTACAGCTAGCCAACGTGCTGCCTTCGACCATGTTACCAGCAAATGGCTAAAGAGCGAGCAGTGTTTGACCTTTATCACCGGAGGCGCCGGTGTGGGAAAATCTTTCTTACTCGATAGCTTTGTTGCGAACATCAAAAGACTGTGCAAAAGTTGGCAACAACTGGCTGTGCAGCCCACATCATTGGAGGTCTAACAATCCATTCATTCTTGCGAATGTCACTAGATTTAGTTAGTAACATTGAACGTGGTTCGACTGAGGCATTTCTTATTGACCACTTGGAAGTGTTATTGATTGACGAAGTATCTATGCTCGACGATTGCATTATGCAGAAACTTGAAGAGTGCATGGTAATTCATAGCAACTTTGAGAATTCTGCTCAACGCTTTGCAGGCAAGAGTGTCATCATGTTCGGTGATCCCGCTCAGTTACCGCCAGTGAGAAATCACATATGGCAACCAACGTTGCTGAAAGGATTTGACTACGTAGTTCTGAAAGAAGTGGTACGACAGAAAGATGACCGCCAATTCATTGATCTGTTGAACCGCGTTCGCTTAGGAGAACCGTCACAAGCCGATATAGATTTGTTAAAAACGCGAGTGGTCTCACAAGCCGATTTAACACAAATCAACATTGGTGATCGTGGCCTGATGCTGTTCCCAACGCGTCGACAAAAGAACGAGATGAATGAACTTGAACTCGGTAACTTGGCCGTGGACGAGCGAGTCTATCTTGCACAAGATGTCGACGCGAATGGTTTGGCATTGACCAAGAGTGTGTGCGAGTACATTGCCAGTATTAAACGACAAATGCAGCTTTTCCCAGCTGTTTTGAAGCTTAAAATTGGCGCTCGAGTAATGCTCACCCGCAATCGTGACGTTGAACACGGTTGGGTAAATGGCAAGTTGGCGAGAGTTGTTAGTATGTCGGACGATTACATAGTGGTTAGTAACTTTCCGCACTAGGCAGGAGATTTGCAGCCGAAATGCGAATCAACAGTATTACATAAAGCAGTTTCCCATCGATTTAGCGTACGGTGTTACCATACACAAGTCACAGGGGCAGACGTTGGATGTGATAGCTGTGTCTGCGAGTGGATTAAGTTTTTCAGGGCAATTCTACACAGCCATCAGCCGTGTACGAGATTTGACTGGATTGTACTTAATTGACTTTGATCCAGAATCGATATTTTTAGCGCCAGACTTGCGGAAGTTTATCAATTGGGTAAATGAAGTCGATGCAATACGACAACGTTCATCCGATTGGAGCAGACCATCTATGCCAGTCGTAAAAATAACGTCACATGTTGAGGTGAAGTCAACTGTTTCAGCTAAGCCCCCAGCAGGAAAACATGTTGCAAATACTTCGACACGAAAACGTCCTATTTCAGCCGCAGCATCGCAAGCCACTGTTGATGGTAGTTTACAACGACACGTTGCAAAACGTCCACGTTATGAAACGCCTCCACAGTTGAACGTGTCTGATGCTTTAGCGTGAATTTTCAGGTTAAATCCCAACATCCCTATAGAAGACTACTGGAGAAAGTTCAACGTTTTAATTAACGAGGAGACACTTTTACAGTTTGCAGTTTTCTAGGGATGTCGGGTTCGTGATGCACAGAGAAGTGTGTACGACCTCCAGTCAGTACATTATCGTGTGGATCTACGACGCAGTCGGGAAACGTACACTGCCATCGCTAACACGTACGGCAGAGTGATTCAGACGACTGCAGATGGGTCATGTATGTTCCACGCATTGTCCCTGTGCCTCTTTGGTCACGAGAACTACAGCGCCGAACTCCGGTTGTTGATTATTCTTGGCTTCTGGGAGCACAGTGTGATCTTTAACACGGAACACGTCCGGAATCATTTAGACTACACAAATGTGCAGACTTTGATTCACCAAACGGCCAACATGCAAGGCGGAATCGATTCTTGGGGTGGTGCAGCCCACCTCAAATCTTTAGCCTGCGTAGCTGAACGTGAAATTTATGTTTACATGAGTTTTACACGTGACAGTAACGGTCGTATCCATCCGCGATGTTTGGCCAACCGAGACCTATCGGTTGCCGAACTGCAGCGGCAGAGTGATACAGGTAACCTATATGGGGCCTATTTCACGACATACACCCCCTCTTTTTCAGGATCTGGACGCCCATTAACGGTTTTGTTATCTGATGCAGGGGCAAGAGCGCATTATTCAGCTGTTTTACCAGTGTCATTTGAACTTTTTTTTCACACGTGATAAATTTGAATATGTATAGAAAGTCTTAATTTCAAGCACTTGAGTACAAAAATATAAAATATCATGAGTCGAGCAAAATTATTATGACATATATTTGTCATAATACACACACCTATGCCTATTTGATGATAACACAGAATTCAACCAAGAATACAACAGTCTAATATTCTTCATGTTGTTTTCCACTTTGCAAGATTTGAATTGTTAAGACATACTTATGTCATAACACACACATACATCTATGTCTATTTGAATGGTAAACTCAGGATTCATCAAGAGCGATAAATAATTGATGTAAAATATCTACGAAGGATAAAATAAAAAATTCAGTAATAAAAATTTAAAGGCAAAACTTAAAGGTGTGTAAATAATATTTGACACTAAATTACTTATTTCTTTCGCATGTTTTATATCACAATCTTGAAAATTAAATGTATTTTTTATTTGTGTTAAAATAAAACGGTATTGAATTTAGTATGTTTAGAATCGTTTCAATACAAAATCTTAATTATTTAGTTTAGATTGATTGATTTAGAAATATGAAACAATTTTTAAACTTTAAAAATTGTAACATTTTCAAAGATCAAAGTTGAAATGATTATGATGCATTGAAACAAATCAAAAACAACATTTTCCCTTACATTGAACAACATCTGACCAAGGATTATGCAACTACACAAGGATAATCAAGAACATCCCTACAAATGCGCTGAACAAAAACAAAACGTTGATGCAAGATATTCATCATTCTACACCTAATCAACTGATTCAATATGTCTTCTACACAAATCCTGATGATTTCACAAGAATTTTCAACCAAGTATGTACGCAAAAGGAGTAATGGGAAAATGTAAATTAACAATTATATTATTCTAATTTGCTTATTTCTTTCATTATTATTGTATGTTTAAAAAAAAATGTTTACAACGAAAATAAGTAAATATAGAATATTTTCAATACAGAAACATAACCACTTTTATGTTAAGATTGACTGATAATTGTGATGCAATTTTAAAAATTGTAAACAATGTCATAAATCAAAACTAAAATGTTTATGTAGTGTTGAACCAAACTTTTAATAAAATGAAGAAAATAAAATTAAACAAACTTTGCGAAATGATAATATTTAAATAATAATTACTAAAGTTACATGTTCTACTATTTGTAGTAATTTTTACTATATTCATGATCCAGTACTATTTCAATAGTATCTTTATTTTCTCTAACAAAATAAAAAAAAAATGTTTACTTACTTTCTTATAAATGAAAATTAATAAATATGTAATTAATATCAAAGATAATATGATATCTGGGTGTTCAATTTGTTATTTTTTAAAACAATTGAAAATCAGGGGCGATTTTCTGTTTTATTAAAATGATTAAAATTGTAACAGGGTATTAATTATCCTCTGTATAATTTCAAGATATTATTGAAATAATCATCTTTTCTTAAAATAAATATTATGCAAATTATTATATGAAATATATACAAGACAAAATGATGCAATGACATATTTTTATAAATATTTAAATCAAAAACTCATATTAATATAATTTTAACATTAATGTCAATTACAATATCACAGAATTCATCTTTTAGTAACAAAAATTAAATGATAACTAATCAACTCATACCATCATCAAAGTCTACGAAAACCATATATTGAGTATATAGAAGGTATTTACTAAACATTACCTATCTGAAACTCAAATTGGCATGGAAAACACACAAAATATATTTGTATGTGTATGATGCATGGATTATAAATAATTCAAATCGGCGAAATTAAAAAAAAAATAATGGATAATTCGTTACATTTAAAATGTATTCTGTGAAACTTTAAAGAATTTCTAATTACAACTTTACCACCAACCAATAAATAGATATTGAAATAATATTTAAATTTTCTAAAAATATTTCATTTTTACTATTTAACAATTGTAGTAATAATATTGTTAACAATAATGTCTCATCAATTTTGTACAAATAACATTATGTTCCATAAATGAAATACCATTTATAAAATATAATGTTTAAAATGAAATTATGTGTTTCAATGAACAAAATCATTTATAATTACAGAGCATATTCAACTGAAAAGTAAGTATAAAAATAATATTTTATAATACTTAAATTAGTTACAAGATATATAGATTCCGAGGTGAAATCCCACTGCGTAAATGGTAATTATTTAATAACTCTATTACCATGACAATTACTGTCAATGTCACAAATGACAACTGCTGTCAAATTTGACACATATTGTTACTATGGAAACATGACGTTTTATTTACTATAGTAACCATAATAAAATCGTTGCCGTTTTAATAGTATTTAATAACATTATAATGTCTGCCGTTTAGTGTCTATAAATAAAGCAATTCGTTGGATGAAAATCATTATTAAAAGTAAGAATATAACGTATTCTTTGAAACTATACCAGAAAATTGGGCGATATTATAAAATTTAACAAAAATTGCACATTTGACACTTCAGTAGAAGACACGAGCGAGTTATCTGCGTGAAAAATGTCCTTTCTTCTAAAATGTAATAATACCACTGTCTATATAAAAACCACTGACTACATACTTCACTGTCTATATACTTTTACTGTCTATAAACTTTTACTGTCTATATACATATACTGTCTCTATTTTACTGTCTGCTTATGGTTAGCTGGTTGCAATGTTTTCTTTCAGCTAAAATATGATAAAAAATTATAAAATTCGGGCGCGGAAGCAAATATTTATATGATTTTTTACAAAAATAAGTCAGATTTTGCCTTTTCTTGGTGAATACGTTGTATATTGTAAGCTGCATGGGCTGGATTTTAGAATACCTACCACACTTGAAATACCAATTTTCTTGTTGCAATGTTTTCTTTTAGCTAAAATATGATAAAAAATTATAAAATTCGGGCGCGGAAGCTTATATTTATATGATTTTTTTCAAAAATAAAGTCAGATTTTACCTATTCTGAAAATGGATATTTTTGTTAAAACATTCATATTCATAATTAGGATCTATACTATGGATAATTTTAGCATTGGACATGCAAAACTGACCATAACGTTGTACCAATCAGATAATAAACATTTAATTTTCGGGTGTAATTTTAATGAATACGTTGAATAATGTAAGTTACATAGGCTGGATTCTAGAATACTTACCACACTTGAAATAACAATTTCCTTGTTGCAATGTTTTCTTTAAGCTAAAATATGATGAGGAATTATAAACTTCGGGCGGGGAAGCAAATATTTATATGATTTTTTACAAAAATAAAGTCAGGTTTTACCTTTTCTTGATGAATCTGTTGTATATTGTAAGCTACATGGGCCGGATTTTAGAATACCTACCACATTTGAAATAGCAATTTTCTTGTTGCAGTGTTTTCTTTTAGCTAAAATATGATAAAAAATTATAAAATTCGGGCGCGGAAGCAATATTTATATTTATTTATTTTTTATTTATTTATTAATATTTATTCTTGCCAAGTGGCTTAGAATCTACAGAAATAACATATACATTTTTATTCTACATTGTGTGTGTGTAATACATTTATGCTACTGTTCTCTTCTTAATGGTTTCGCTCATCCACTTCTCTCCTGATCCTAGATCGTCCGGAAGCAATATTTATATGATTTTTTACAAAAATCAAGTCAGATTTTACCTTTTCTTGATGAATACGTTGTATATTGTAAGCTACATGGGCTGGATTCTAGAATACCTAACACACTTTAAATAGCAATTTTCTTGTTGCAATGTTTTCTTTTAGGTAAAATATTATAAAGAATTATAAAATTCGGCCGCGGAAGCAAATATTTATATGATTTTTTACAAAAATAAAGTTAGATTTTACCTATTCTTGAAATGGATATTTTTGTTAAAACATTCATATTTATGCTTTAGGATCTATACTATGGATAATTTTAGCATGCAAAAGTGACCATAACGTGGTACTAATCAGATAATAAACATTCAATTTTCCGTTGTCATTTTAATGAATACGTTGTATATTGTAAGCTACATGGGTTGGATTCTAGAATACTTACCACACTTGAAATAGCAATTTTCTTGTTGGAATGTTTTTTTTTAACTAGAATATGATGAGGAATTATAAAATTCGGGCGCGGAAGCCAATATTTATATGATTTTTTACAAAAATAAAGTCAGATTTTACCTGTTCTTGATGAATCCGTTGTATATTGTAAGCTACATGGACTGGATTCTAGAAAACCTACCACACTTGAAATATCAATTTTCTTGTTGCAATGTTTCCTTTTAGCTAAAATATGATGAAAAATTATAAAATTCGGGCGCGGAGACAAATATTTATATGATTTTTTACAAAAATAAAGTCAGATTTTACGTTTTCTTGGTGAATGCATTGTAAATTGTAAGCTACATGGATTGGATTTTAGAATACCTAACACACTTGAAATAGCAATTTTCTTGTTGCAATGTTTTCTTTTAGCTAAAACATGATGTAGAGTTATAAAATTCGGACACGGAAGCAAATATTCATATGATTTTTATAAAAATAAAGTCAGATTTTTACTATTCTTGATGAATACGTTGTATATTGGAAGCTACATGGGCTGGATTCTAGAATACCTACTGCACTTGAAACAGCAATTTTCTTGTAGCAATGTTTTTTTTTAGCTAAAATATGATAAAAAATTATAAAATTCGGGCGCGGAAGCAAATATTTATATGATTTTTTACAAAAATAAAGTCAGATTTTACCTATTCTTGATGAATACGTTGTATATTGTAAGCTACATGGGATCGATTCTAGAATAACCTCACTTGAAATAGGAATTTTCTTGTTGCAATGTTTTCTTTTAGCTAAAATATGATGAGGAATTATAAATTTCGGGCGCGGAAGCAAATATTTAAATAATTTTTTACAAAAATAAAGTCAGATTTTACCTTTTCTTAATGAATACGGTGTATATTGTGAACTACGTGGGCTGGATTCTAGAATACCTACCACACTTGAAATTTCAAATTTCTTGTTGCAATGTTTTCTTTTAGCTAAAATATGATGAGGAATTATAAAATTCGGGCGCGGAAGCAAATATTTATATGATTTTTTACAAAAATCATGTCAGATTTTACGATTTCTTGATGAATACGTTGTATATTGTAAGCGATATGGGCTGGATTCCAGAATACCTACCACACTTGAAATAGTAATTTTCTTATTGCAATGTTTTCTTTTAGCTAAAATATAATGAAGAAATATAAAATTAACGCGCGGAAGCAAAATATTTATATGATGTTTTACAAAAATAAAGTCAGATTTTACCTATATTTGAAATGGATATTTTTGTTAAAATATTCATATTCATACTTTAGGATCTATACTATGAATAATTTTAGCATTAGACATGCAAAACTGACCATAACGTTGTACCAATCAGATAATAAACATTTAATTTTCGGGTGTCATTGTAATGAATACGTTGTATATTGTAAGTTACATAGGCTGGATTCTAGAATACTTACCACACTTGAAATAACAATTTTCATGTTGCAATGTTTTCTTTTAGCTAAAATATTATGAGGAATTACAAAATTCAGGCGCGGAAGCAAATTTTTATATGATTTTTTACAAAAATAAAGTCAGATTTTACCTATTCTTGATGAATACGTTGTATATTGGAAGCTATATGGCCTGGATTCTAGAATACCTACCACAATGAAATAGCAATTTTCTTGTTGCAATGTTTTCTTTTAGCTAAAATATGATAAAGAATTATTAAATTCGGGCGCGGAAGCATATATTTATATGATTTTTTACAAAAATAAAATCAGATTTTACCTATTCTTGAAATGGATATTTTTGCTAAAACATTCATATTCATGCTTTAGGATGTATACTATGGATAATTTTAGCATTAGACATGCAAAAGTGACCATAACGTGGTACCAATCAGATAATAAACATTCAATTTTCGAGTGTCATTTTAATGAATACGTTGTATATTGTAAGTTACATAGGCTGGATTCTAGAATACTTACCACTCTTGAAATAACAATCTTCTTGTTGCAATGTTTTCTTTTAGCTAAATTATGATGAGGAATTATAAAATTCGGGCGCGGAAGCAAATATTTATATGAGTTTTTACAAAAGTAAAGTCAGATTTTACCTTTTCTTGATGAATCCGTTGTATATTGTAAGCTACATGGGCTGGATTTTAGAAAACCTACCACACTTGAAATATCAATTTTCTCGTTGCAATATTTTCTTTTAGCTAAAATATGATGAAAAATTATAAAATTCGGCCGCGGAAGCAAATATTTATATGATTTTTTACAAAAATAAAGTCAGATTTTAACTATTCTTGATGAATACGTTGTATATTGGAAGCTACATGGGCTGGATTCTAGAATACCTACCACACTTGAAATAGCAATTTTCTTGTTGCAGTGTTTTCTTTTAGCTAAAATATGATGAAAAATTATAAAATTTGGGCGCGGAAGCAAATACTTATATGATTTATTACAAAAATAAAGTCAGATTTAACTATTCTTGATGAATACGTTATATATTGGAAGCTACATGAGCTGGATTCTAGAATACCTACTGCACTTGAAACAGCAATTTTCTTGTTGCAATGTTTTTTTTTAACTAAAATATGACGAAAATTTATAAAATTCGGGCGCGGAAACAAATATTTATTTGATTTTTTACAAAAATTAATTCAGATTTTACCTTTTCTTGATGAATACGTTTTTTTTTGTAAGCTACATAGGCTGGATTTTAGAATCCCTCCTACACTTAAATAGCTATTTTCTTGTTGCAATGTTTTCTTTTTAAGCTAAAATATGATAAAGAATTATAAAATTCGGCCGCGTAAGCAAATATTTATATGATTTTTTACAAAAATAAAGTCAGATTTTACCTATTCTCGAAATAGATATTTTTGTTAAAACATTCATATTCATGCTTTAGGATCTATACTATGGATAATTTTAGCATTGGACATGCAAAACTGACGATAACGTTGTACCAATTAGATAATAAACATTTAATTTTCGGGTATTATTTTATTGAATACGTTGTATATTGTAAGTTACATAAGCTGGATTCTAGAATACCTACCACTCTTGAAATAACAATTTTCTTGTTGCAATGTTTTCTTTTAGCTAAAATATGATGAGGAATTATAAAATTCGGGCGCGGAAGCAAATATTTATATAATTTTTAAAAAATAAAGTCAGTTTTTACCTTTTCTTAATGAATACGTTGTATATTGTAAGGTACATGGGCTGGATTCTAGAAAACCTACCACACTTGAAATTTCAATTTTCTTGTTGAAATGTTTTCTTTTAGCTAAAATATGATGAAAAATTATAAAATTCGGGCGCGGAAGCAAATATTTGTATGATTTTTTACAAAAATAAAGTCAGATATTACGTTTTCTTGATGAATGCGTTGTATATTGTAAGCGATATTGGCTGGATTCTATAATACCTACCACACTTGAAATAGCAATTTTCTTATTGCAATGTTTTCTTTTAGCTAAAATATGTTGAAGAATTATAAAATTGTTTTAATGAATACGTTGTATATTGTAAGCTACATTGGCTGGATTCTAGAATCCCTACCACACTTAAATAGCAATTTTCTTGTTGCAGTGTTTTTTTTTAGATAAAATATGATAAAGAAATATAAAATTCGGGCGCGGAAGCAAATATTTATATGATTTTTTACAAAAATAAAGTCAGATTTTACCTATTCTTGAAATGGATATTTTTGTTAAAACATTCATATTCATGCTTTAGGATCTATACTATGGATAATTTTAGCATTGGACATGCAAAACTGATTATAACGTTGTACCAATCAGATAATAAACATTTAATTTTCGGGTGTCATTTTAATGAATACGTTGTATATTGTAACTTACATAGGCTGGATTCTGGAATACTTACCACACTTGAAATAACAATTTTCTTGTTGCAATGATTTCTTTAAGCTAAAATATAATGAGGAATTATAAAATTCGGGCGGGGAAGCAAATATTTATATGATTTTTACAAAAATAAATTCAGATTTTATTTATTCTTGATGAATACGTTGTATTTTGTAAGCTATATAGGTTGGATTCTAGAGTACATACCACACTTGAAATAGCAATTTTCTTGTAGCAATGTTTTCTTTTAGCTAAAATATGATAAAGAATCATAAAATTCGGGCGCGGAAGCATATATTTATATGATTTTTTACAAAAATAAAATCAGATTTTACCTAATCTTGAAATGGATATTTGTGTTAAAACATTCATATTCATGCTTTAGGATCTATACTATGGATAATTTTAGCATTGGACTTGCAAAACTGACCATAACGTTGTACCAATTAGATAATAAACATTTAATTTTCGGGTATCATTTTATTGAATACGTTGTATATTGTAAGTTACATAGGATGGATTCTATAATACCTACCACACTTGAAATAGAATTTTTCTTATTGCAATGTTTTCTTTTAGCTGAAATATGATGAACAATTATAAAATTCGGGCGCGGAAGCAAATATTTATATGATTTTTTACAAAAATAAAGTCAGATTTTACCTATTCTTGAAATGGATATTTTTGTTAAAACATTCATATTCATGATTTAGGATCTATACTATGGATAATTTATCATTGGACATGCAAAACTGACCATAACGTTGTACCAATCAGATAATAAACATTTAATTTTCGGGTGTCATTTTAATGAATACGTTGTATATTGTAAGTTACTTAGGCTGGATTCTAGAACACTTACCACACTTGAAATAACAATTTTCTTGTTGCAATGTTTTCTTTTAGCTAAAATATGATAAGGAATTATAAAATTCGGGCGCGGAAGCAAATATTTATATGATTTTTTACAAAAATAAAGTCAGATTTTAACTTGTCTTGATGAATACGTTGTATATTGTAAGCTACATGGGCTGGATTCTAGAATCCCTACCACACTTAAATAGCATTTTTCTTGTTGCAATGTTTTTTTTTTAGCTAAAATATGATAAAGAATTATGAAATTCGGGCGCAGAAGCAAATATTTATATGATTTTTTACAAAAATAAAGTCAGACTTTACCTATCCCTGATGAATACGTTGTATATTGTAAGCGATTTGGGCTGGATTCTAGAATACCTACCTCACTTGAAATAGCAATTTTCTTGTTGCAATGTTTTTTTTTTAGCTAAAATATGATGAAAAAATATAAAATTCGGGCGTGGAAGCTAATATTTATATGATTTTCTACAAAAATAAAGTCAGATTTTACCTTTTATTGATGAATACGTTATATTTTGTAAGCTATATGGGCTGTATTCTAAAATACCTACCACACTTGAAATAGCAACTTTCTTGTTGCAATGTTTCATTTTAGCTAAAATATGATGAAGAATTATAAAATTCGGGCGCGGAAGCAAATATATATATAATTTTTTACAAAAATATAGTCTGATTTTACCTATTCTTGATGAATACGTTGTATATTGTAAGCTGCATGGGCTGGATTCTAGAATACCTACCACACTTGAAACAGCAATTTTTTTGTTGCAATGTTTTCTTTTAGCTAAAATATGATAAAAATTATAAAATTCGGGCGGGGAAGCAAATATTTTTATGATTTTTTATAAAAATAATGTCAGATTTTACATTTTCTTGATTAATATGTTGTATATTGTAAGCTACATAGGCTGTATTCTAGAATACTTACCACACTTGAAATAGCAACTCTCTTGTTGCAATGTTTCATTTTAGCTAAAATATGATGAAGAATTATAAAATTCGGGCGCGGAAGCAAATATATATATAATTTTTTACAAAAATATAGTCTGATTTTACCTATTCTTGATGAATACGTTGTATATTGTAAGCTGCATGGGCTGGATTCTAGAATACCTACCACACTTGAAATAGCAATTTTCTTGTTGCAATGTTTTTTGTAGCTAAAATATGTAAAAGAATTATAAAATTCGGGCGCGGAAGCAAATATTTAAATGTTTTGTTACAAAAATAAAATCAAATTTTACCTATTCTTGAAATGGATATTTTTGTTAAAACATTCATATTTATGCTTTAGGATCTATACTATGGATAATTTTAGCATTGGACATGCAAAAGTGACCAAAACGTGGTACCAATGAGATAATAAACATTCAATTTTCGGGTGTCATTTTAATGAATACGTTGTATAGTGTAAGCTACATGGGCTGGATTCTAGAATACCTACCACACTTGAAATAGCAATTTTCTTGTTGCAAAGTTATCTTTTAGCTAATGTATGATGAAGAATTATAAAATTTGGGCGCGGCGGCAAATGTTTATATGATTTTTTTAAATAAGAAAGTAAGATATTACCAATTCTTAATAAATACGTTAAACATTTTAGGCAACATGGGCTGGATTCTATAATACCTACCACATTTGATTGTAGCAATTTTCTTGTTGCAATGTTTTCTTTTAGCTAAAATATAATGAAAAATTATCAAATTCGGGCGAGTAAGCAAATATTAATATGATTTATTACAAAAAATAAGTCAGATTTTACCTTTTCTTGATGAATACGTTGCATATTGTAAGCTACATGGGATGGATTCTAGAATACCTACCACACTTGATATAGCAATTTTCTTGTTGCAATGTTTTCTTTTAGCTAAAATATGATGAAGAATTATAAAATTCGGGCGCGTAAGCAAATATTTATATGATTTTTTACAAAAACAAAGTCAGTATTTACCTATTCTTGATGAATACGTTGCATATTGTAAGCTACATAGGCTGGATTTTAGAATAACCACACTTGAAATAGCAATTTTCTTGATGCAATGTTTTCTTTTAGCTAAAATATGATGAAGAATTATAAAATTCGGGCGCGGAAGCAAATATTTTTATGATTTTTTACAAAAATAAAGTCAGATTTTACATTTTCTTGATGAACATGTTGTATATTGTAAGCTACATGGGCTGGATTCTATAATACCTACCACACTTTAAATAGCAATTTTCTTGTTGCAATGTTTTCTTTTAGCTAAAATATGTTGAAGAATTATAAAATTCGGGCGCGGAAGCAAATATTTATATGATTTTTTACAAAAATAAAGTCAAATTTTACTTATTCTTGAAAAGGATATTTTTGTTAAAACATTCATATTCATGCTTTAGGATCTATATTATGGATAATTTTAGCATTGGACATGCAAAAGTGACCATAACGTGGTACCAAGCAGATAATAAACATTCAATTTTCGGGTGTCATTTTAATGAATACGTTGTATATTGTAAGCTACATGGGCTGGATTCTAGAATACCTACCACTCTTGATATAGCAATTTTCTTGTTGCAATGTTTTCTTTTAGCTAAAATATGATGAAGAATTATAAAATTCGGGCGCGGAAGCAAATATTTATATAATTTTTTAAAAAATAAAGTCAGATTTTACCTTTTCTTAATGAATACGTTGTATATTGTAATGTACATGGGCTGGATTCTAGAATACCTACCACACTTGAAACTTCAATTTTCTTGTTGCAATGTTTTCTTTTAGCTAAAATATGATGAAAAATTATAAAATTCAGGCGCGCAAGCAAATATTTATATGATTTTTTACAAAAATAAAGTCAGATATTACGTTTTCTAGATGAATACGTTGTATATTGTAAGCGATATGGGCTGGATTCTATAATACCTACCACACTTGAAATAGCAATTTTCTTATTGCAATGTTTTCTATTAGCTAAAATATGATGAAGAATTATAAAATTCGGGCGCGGAAGCAAATATTTATATGATTTTTTACAACAATAAAGTCAGATTTTACCTATTCTTGAAATGGATATTTTTGTTAAAACATTCATATTCATGCTTTAGGATCTATACTATGGATAATTTTAGCATTGGACTTGCAAAACTGACCATAACGTTGTACCAATTAGATAATAAACATTTAATTTTCGGGTATCATTTTATTGAATACGTTGTATATTGTAAGTTACATAGGCTGGATTCTAGAATACCTACCATACTTGAAATAACAATTTTCTTGTTGCAATGCTTTCTTTTAGCTAAAATATGATGAGGAATTATAAAATTCGGGCGCGGAAGCAAATATTTAGATGATTTTTTACAAAAATAAAGTCAGATTTTACCTATTCTTGATGAGTACGTTGTATAATGTAAGCGATTTGGGCTGGATTCTAGAATACCTACCACACTTGAAATAGCAATTTTCTTGTTGCAATGTTTTCTTTTAGCTAAAATATGATGAACAATTATAAAATTCGGGCGCGGAAGCAAATATTTATATGATTTTTTACAAAAATAAAGTCAGATTTTACCTATTCTTGAAATTGATATTTTTGTTAAAACATTCTTATTCATGATTTAGGATCTATACTATGGATAATTTATCATTGGACATGCGAAACTGACCATAACGTTGTACCAATCATATAATGAACATTTAATTTTCGGGTGTCATTTTAATGAATACGTTGTATATTGTAAGATACATAGGCTCGATTCTAGAATACTTATCACACTTGAAATAACAATTTTCTTGTTGCAATGTTTTCTTTTAGCTAAAATATGATAAGGAATTATAAAATTCGGGCGCGGAAGCAAATATTTATATTAGTTTTTACAAAAGTAAAGTCAGATTTTACCTTTTCTTGATGAATCCGTTGTATATTGTAAGCTCCATGGGCTGGATTCTAGAAAACCTACCACACTTGGAATATCAATTTTCTCGTTGCAATGTTTTCTTTTAGCTAAAATATGATGAAGAATTATAAAATTCAGGCGCGGAAGAGAAATATTTATATGATTTTTTACTAAAATAAAGTTATATTTTACCTATTCTTGATGAATACGTTGTATATTGTAAGCTACATGGGCCGGATTTTAGAATACCTACCACACTTAAAATAGCAATTTTCTTGTCGTAGTGTTTTCTTTTAGCTAAAATATGATGAAAATTTATAAAATTCAGGCGCGGAAGCAAATATTTATATGATTTTTTACAAAAATAAAGTCAGATTTTACCTATTATTGATAAATACGTTGTATATTGAAAGCTACATGGGCTGGAATCTTGAATACCTACCACACTTGAAATATTAATTTTCTTGTTGCAATTTTTCCTTTTAGCTAAAATATGATGAAAAATTAAAAAATTCGGGCGCGGAAGCAAATATTTATATGATTTTTTACAAAAATAAAGTCAGATTTTACCTATTCTTGATGAATACGTTGTATATTGGAAGCTACATGGGCTGGATTCTAGAATACCTACCACACTTGAAATGCCAATTTTCTTGTTGCAATGTTTTTTTTTAGCTATAATATGATGAAAAATTATAAAATTCGGGCGCGGAAGCAAATATTTATATGATTTTTTACAAAAATAAAGTCAGATTTTACATTGTCTTAATGAATACGTTGTATATTGTAAGCTACATGGGCTGGATTCTAGAATACCTACCACACTTAAATAGCAATTTTCTTGTTGCAATGTTTTTTTTTTAGCTAAAATATGATAAAGAATTATAAAATTCGGGCGCGGAAGCAAATATTTATATGATTTTTTACAAAAATAAAGTCAGATTTCACCTATTCTTGAAATGGATATTTTTGTTAAAACATTCATACTCATGCTTTAGGATCTATACTATGGATAATTTTAGCATTAGACATGCAAAACTGATTATAACGTTGTACCAATCAGATAATAAACATTTAATTTTCGGGGTGTCATTTTAATGAATACGTTGTATATTGTAAGTTACATAGGCTGGATTCTGGAATACTTACCACACTTGAAATAACAATTTTCTTGTTGCAATGTTTTCTTTAAGCTAAAATATGATGAGGAATTATAAAATTCGGGCGGGGAAGCAAATATTTATATGATTGTTACAAAAATAAAGTCAGATTTTATTTATTCTTGATGAATACGTTGTATATTGTAAGCTGTATAGGCTGGATTCTAGAATACATACCACACTTGAAATAGCTATTTTCTTGTTGCAATGTTTTCTTTTAGCTAAAATATTAAAAAGAATTATAAAATTCGGGCGCGGAAACATATATTTATATGATTTTTTACAAAAATAAAATCAGATTTTACCTATTCTTGAAATGGATATTTATGTTAAAACATTCATATTCATGCTTTAGGATCTAAGCTATGGATAATTTTAGCATTGGACATGCAAAAGTGACAAGAACGTGGTACCGATCAGATAATAAACATTTAATTTTTGGGTGTCATTTTAATGAATACGTTGTATATTGTAAGCTATATGGGTTGGATTCTAGAATATCTACCACACTTGAAATACCAATTTTCTTGTTGCAATGTTTACTTTTAGCTAAAATATGATAAAAAATTATAAAATTCGGGCGCGGAAGCATATATTTATATGATTTTCTACAAAAATAAAGTCAGATTTTACCTTTTATTGATGAATACGTTATATTTTGTAAGCTATATGGGCTGTATTCTAGAATACCTACCACACTTGAAATAGCAACTTTCTTGTTGCAATGTTTCATTTTAGCTAAAATATGATGAAGAATTATAAAATTCGGGCGCGGAAGCAAATATATATATAATTTTTTACAAAAATATAGTCAGATTTTACCTATTCTTCATGAATACGTTGTATATTGTAAGCTGCATGGGCTGGATTCTAGAATACCTACCACACTTGAAACAGCAATTTTTTTGTTGCAATGTTTTCTTTTAGCTAACATATTGTTACGGATTTGGTACAAAATATTTAACAACTTGGGTTCTTTAGATCTTTAATTTACAAACATACAAAACAAGAACTATAAACTAACTAACTAGCAAAAGGAACAATAACAAACACGAACACAAGAACAACAAACACGAGAACTAACGGATCGTACAGTATTTCGCTTTCTAAATCAGTCGCTTTTCTTCCCCAGCTTTCACTCGTCACTCCCTGTCACTTCTATTTCTTCCTCGCCTTCTTATATCCGTATTCTGATAATGGTTTTTAAGCAACCAAGCAACGTAAATGCATCGCGGGTTGTGTAAACATGTAACACTGCTCCCCCTTTAGTTCTGATTGTCCCAATCAGACAATGGTCCTGAATATATTACCAAGCGGTCGAACTGTATTATTTTCATCTTGGCTCGTGGAGAACGTTGTATGCGATAAACTACATCGTTTATTCGATGTATAGTCCCTTCCCATAAAGCTTGGAGTTTTGGTGCTTTTCCTTTTATACTTTTGGGATTATACAACCAAATTTTTCTCCCTCTTGGAACACGAATCCCTTGGATCTACAGTCATATCTGGTTTTCATACGGTCATAGGCTACTTACAGATTTTGTCGAGCTGTATCCTGTGCAATCTCTAATCGTTTCTGTAGTATTGTTACGTACTCTAAAGTAGAAAGAGTTACATCGTTTGGAACACCGTAGAGTAAGTCACATGGTAGTCGTATTTCTCGCCCCATTAATAGTTTAGATGGTGTCATTTTTGTCATTTCATGAGTTGCTGTTCGATATGACAGGAATAGCGGAATTAATGTATCCCAGTTGCATTGGCTTTTGTCAACTGCTTTTCTTAAATATTGCTCTAAAGTTCCAATGAATCGTTCTACCATACCGTCAGATTGGGGATGCAGTGGTGTTGTCCTGGTTTTATTTATTCTTAATTTTTTACAAACTTTTTGAAACAATTTAGATTCAAAATTACGCTCTTGATCTGAGTGGATTTCTGAAGGTATACCAAAGCGACAAAATATGTCGAAAATCAATACTTCTGCTACGGTAGTTGCTTCTTGATCCGGGATAGGAAATGCTTCCGGTCATTTTGTGAGGTAATCCATAGCTACTAAGATATATTTGTTTTGGGAAATGGTCCAGCTATGTCGATGGCTATCCTTTCGAATGGAGCACCTACATTATATTTCTGAAGATGCCCTCGATTTCGTTTGGCCGGTCCCTTAGAAGCTGCGCGAACGTCACATTGACGACACCACTCCTCTACATCTGTCCTACTTTTTAGCCAGTAAAATCGATCACGAATTTTATTTAAAGTTTTATTTATGCCGAAATGTCCCCCTGAATTTCCACTACGCACCTCTTGTAATACTTCTCGAATCCTTGATTTTGGTAACAACAGTTGCATTTTGTAAGAATGGCCATCAGCTGCTTCTCATTTCCGTCGGAGTACTCCGTCACAGACGTGCAACGAGTTCCACTGAGCCCAGAAACTTTTATAAGTGGGACTACGACTAGAAATACTTTCCCAAGATGGCCGTTCACCAGTTTGCTTCTCCACGAGTAGGGGACCAATATCAATATCCTGCAGTTGTTCTGTGTGGCTGGAGTCATTCTTCCACGGGTCGCCCTGCATAATCGTTACTACGTTAATTGAAATTTCTGTTTCTCGTTTTTCCTGTTGATGGCAATGCTTACAGTCTTCTTTGCAAGGGCGTCTTGATAATCCGTCTGCATTTCAATGGGATTTTCCCCGTCGATGTTGTATTGTAAAATAATAAATCTGCAGTCTTTGTAGCCATCGTGCCAACTGTCCTTCCGGTTCTTTAAACGACAATAACCAGGTGAGTGCAGCGTGATCAGTACAAATAATAAATTTTTGACCATAGAAATATTTATGGTAATGCTGAATTTTTTCGCACAATAGCTAAGAGTTCTCAACGAGTAACGCAATTGTTTCGTTCGGGTTTACTTAGTGTATGACTATAATATCCAATGACGAACTCGTTGTCTTCAATTTCTTGAGATAACACCTCACCAATTCCTACGTTACTTGCGTCTGTGTCGATTACATATGTTCCATTAGGTTGCGGGTAATCCTAAACTGGAGCATCAGATAGCGTATTTCTTAATGCATCGAAGGCCTTTTGACAATTTTCACTCCACGAATATGGTTGTTTTTTTTTCTGTTAATTTTGTAAGCGGTCTTGCAATGTCAGAAAACTTGTGTATGAATTTTTGATAATAGGAACAAAAACCAAGAAAGCTTTGTAGTTCATGCTTATCTTTTGGCACTGGCCAGTCCTTAACAGCTTTAACTTTCTCTGGGTCTGGTGATACGCCACTACTCGAAACAATATGTTCAAGATACTTTACTTCTGGTTGAAATAGATGACATTTCTTCAGACTAAGTTTTAAATTTGCAGCCCGAAATCTCTGGAAAACATTTTTGACGTTGTCCAAGTGTTCTTTGAATGATTTCCCCAGTACAATCACATCATCCAAATAAACTAAGCAAGTTCTCCAGGATAAGTCCCGAAGAATCATCTCCATTAACCTTTCAAAAGTGGCTGGTGCGTTACATAACCCGAAAGGCATTCTTGTAAACTGCCAAAGCCCAGTACCTATCGTAAAAGCGGTTTTCTCTTTATCGTCTGGGTGAAGAGCGACTTGCCAATAACCGCTCTTTAAGTCTAATGTAGAAAACCATATTGACCCTGCTAAGGCATCCAATGTATCGTCAATCCGAGGCAGAGGATAACTATCCTTCTTGGTTATATTGTTCAGGCGTCGGTAGTCTACGCAGAAACGAGTAGTTCCATCTTTCTTCCTAACCAGTACTACAGGTGAAGCTCAAGGACTTGATGACTCTTCTATTATTCCTTGTTTTTCTATATCATTGATTATATTTTCCGCTTCTTTAAATTTCACTAAAGGTAATCTACGAAATGGTTGACGAATTGGTACTGAATCTCCAGTATTAATTCTGTGATGAACCAAAACTCTACTCCCAAATTCTTCTTCGGTGATCGCAAACACGTCACTATATTCCCGAAGCAGGTGTCCAACAACTTCTTTTTCTACTTCAGTCAAGTTAATACATTCTTTCTCTAATCTTTTTAACTCTACGGGATATTTTGCAGTATTACAATTAATAGGAGTGATATTCTTTCCCGAAGCGATCCATGTAATTGGTTAAATGGTGCCAAGTTTTGTATTTTCTTTAATTTTTATATTCTTATTGCTGGTGTTCGCAACCTGTACTGGAACAATTTCTTTTATCTTAACGAGTGTTCTAGCTATTAGCAGATCTGGAATATTTAAATCTATTTTTGGCTCGACAAGTCTAAAAGGCGCTACAGAATCCCATTCTTCCGCCTTCAACATAATTACTTGTTGACTGAATGGCGGTATTGTCATGTGTCGTAAACAAGCTATTTATTTTTATTTTTTCTGAAAGAGAAGTTAAAATTATTTCTTCATTTCCTAGTCGTAGTACATATTTAGCCATATTCACAATAAAACCCATACGGCTCATCACGTAAACCCCCAAAATCATCTCGTCGATAATATTGGCAACCAGAGCTCGAAGAAGAATGATTTGTTTTACCAGTTGCAACTGCACAGCGACTTCTCCTAAGACTGGTGATGATTCTCCCGTTGCAGTCTGCAGTTCCCATGAATTTATTGTAGAGTTCCACCGCTCTTTTGCTACAAGGTCTGGTCGTATTATTGTAGCAGTTGCACCAGTATCAATGGTAATATCGCTCGGCTTCTTGTTTACTTTGCCTTGTGTTGTCAAATTTTTGTTATTTTTCCGCAATTGTGAAATCTTTATGGGAATTTTGTAGGCCTCTGTAGACTTTGCCGACATCCAGCCCTCAATGCTGGCTCTTAGTCGTTTCCCTGATTCTCTTCTTTCTTAGTTCTTAGAGGACAACTAGGACTTATGTGTCCCAATTTATTGTAATTCCAATAACGATAATATTTATAATCTCTGTTAGAGGTTTGCAGCTTCATTTCTCGTAAATTAACCATCCTTCGTGGTATACTAGCTTCCATGGCTTCTTGTTGCAGAGCTCGAGCCAAAACAGAACTAAGTTCTTAATAATCTGACACGTTAATACATCGCCTAATTTCCGAGTCACGGATACCTCTAATAAATCTATAGGTAGCTTCCTGCTCCTGGAATGCAAGAGGAGAATTATGGTATGCTAGACATGCTAAGCTTTCTATGTCAGCTGCAAATTCTTGTAACGTTTCGTTACTTTGTTGAATTCTCGTTTCAAGCTGAGTTTTGTATATAAGAGAAAGATGTCCATGACCAAATCTTTGTTCTAGAGCTTTTTAGTCAATGTTTCATATGTTCGTTCAGACTCAGGGATTATTTTTAATGTGTCTTCAGCAGTTCCATGCAACACGGAAATCAAAGCAATGGCCTTCTTTTCTTCAGTCCACCCGTTAATAGCTTCAAATTTTATCTTGAATGTCGCCCATGGACTTTTACCATCAATTTTAAGTGGTTTTATATTACTTCCACTTGTTGGAATTATATTCATGCCTAGTTCTGATCCATTTCTTTCTTGAGTCATTTGTAATTGCAATTCAATAGTTTCAACTTTCTTACATACTTCTCCAAGCAGCTCATTTTGTTTCATGGAAAGTTTTCTTATTTTGCTTCTTATATACTTCTTTAAGTTGATCATTGTATTTACCAGAAAATGCTTCATGATAAAGAATTATAAAATTCGGGCGCGGAAGCCAATATTTATATGATTTTTTACAAAAATAAAGTCA
Organism: Stenolophus ochropezus; assembly: GCA_035578165.1. NCBI lineage: Eukaryota > Metazoa > Arthropoda > Insecta > Coleoptera > Carabidae > Stenolophus > Stenolophus ochropezus. Next base: position 34,133,842 of record JAQOWZ010000006.1, on the reverse strand, counting down.
GATTTTACCTATTCTTCATGAATACCTTGTATATTGAAGCTACATGGGCTGGATTCTAGAATACCTACCACACTTGAAATAGCAATTTTCTTGTTGCAATGTTTTCTTTAAGCTAAAATATGATGAAAAATTATTAAATTCGGGCGCGGAAGCAAATATTTATATGATTTTTTACAAAAATAAGGTTAGATTTTACCTTTTCTTAATGAATACGTTGTATGTTGTAAGCTACATGGGCTGGAAGCAAATATTTATATGATTTTTTACAAAAGTAAAGTCAGATTTTACCTATTCTTGAGATGGATATTTTTGTTAAAACATTCATATTCATGCTTTAGGATCTATACTATGGATTATTTTAGTAATGGACATGCAAAAGTGACCATAACGTGGTACCAATCAGAATAATGAACATTCAATTTTCGGGTGTCATTTTAATGAATACGTTGTATATTGTAAACTACATGGGCAGGATTTTAGAATACCTACCACACTTGGAATACCAATTTTCTTGTTGCAATGTATTCTTTTAGCTAAAGAAGGATGAAGAATTATAAAATTCCGGCGCGGAAGCAAATATTTATATAATATTAATTGAGGATGTTGTCGGCACTTGGTGGAACATTTTTCAAGTAAGAAAATAAACTAAATAAAACACTTGGTGATGTCCACAAAAATAATTTTATTGACTCAACTAGTTTCGGCTACATGCCATCATCAGGAGTAAAAGTACAATTATCGTTACACATCTTAAATACTATACAATGAACGGATTCTAAGAAACAAGGTTTATGAAGCTATTTGGAAATTTTCGGCAATACCTTTAAGTAAGGGCGAATGGAATAAATCCAGATGTTCATTCATTAATAATTTACCATTTTGAGCGGCTTTTTTGATCTCAAAACTTTCCAAATAGTTCAATTCAAAGAAATTATGTGACACATGTAAAACTTTTAAATTTTCCAAACTAAAACTATGGTTATTATCAATCATGTGTTTAGCTACATTAGAATCATTTTTATTTAAACGGAAGGATCTCTCATGCTCTTTAAATCGGGTTATAAAATTTCGAGCGGTTTGTCCAATATATATATAGTCGCAATCGGTACAATTAATCTGATAAATTCCTGAAGCCTGTAGTTTCTTTTTTTCTGTGAGCTTATTGTTGACTAAAACTTTCTTAATAGTATTTTTATTGTAGAAACCCGCTAATATTTTCTCTTTTTTGCAGATATTACTTAATTTTTCACTTATGATACCTATATCATTTAACTTTTTATAACAAAATCCGTTGTTTTCATTGTCAACTGTATAAAAATGATTTAAATTTTGTTTATATGTTTTTTTATTTAATATTTTATTAACTATGTCTGGGGAATATCCATTATTTTTAGCTATTGTTTTTATTATATCTAGTTCATCTTGAAAGTTGGTTGGAGACAGTGGAATTTTTAGTAATCTATTTATTAAACTATGGAAAACTGATAATTTTATGTTTGTCGGATGATTCGAGCAAGATGGAATTATTGTATCAGTAAAAGTTTCTTTCCTGTAAATTTTAAATTCTAAATGGTTATTGATCCGGGAAATGGTTACATCTAAATAATTTATATTATTTTCAATTTCTTTTTCCATAGTAAACCTAATATGAGGGTTCAATGAATTTAACAATTGTAAAAGCTGTTCCAACTGTCTATCAGTGCCTTTGAACAAACAAAAAATATCATCAACATATCTATGCCAAATAATAATATTTTTTAACAAACTGGAGTTCAAGTTAAAGAGAGATTTTTCAAAATGGTCCATGAAGATATCCGCGAATAAAGGACTTATTGGAGAACCCATCGGTAAGCCATTAATTTGTTTATAATATCCATTTTGGAATTGAAAATAATTTTGATTTAAGCATAAATCTGCAAGAGTTTTTAATTCTGTTTGATAATTAAGATCCAAAGAACTATTACTTATAAGGTCATTTAAGATAATTTTTAATTCGTGAACTGGTATTGACGTAAATAAACTAACAACATCAAATGAAATTAATTTTGAACCCGGTGGTATATCAATATCTTTAATTTTTTCGACTAAATCTATTGTATTTTTTACCCCAAATTTAGATTTGAAACTGAGGCCTTCAAGTAACAATTGATTTAATTTTTTACAAATTTTATAAGATGGAGCTTGAACATAAGACACTACAGGTCTAATTGGAACATTTGTCTTATGTAATTTGGGGAGACCATATAAAATTGGAGCAGATGGATTTTTATTGTAGTAACAATATTTATTTTCTATTGTACTTTTGCAATTGTTTAATATATTTATTACTTGTTTTTGAAATTGAGGGGTGGGATCTTTATTAAGTTTGACAATATTAGAATCAGACAAAAATTCTTCAATTTTATTTACATATACATCCTTATTTAAAATTGTTATAGTGTTCCCTTTATCTGCTTTGGTCAAAATGAGATTGTTCTTAATAATTTTGTTTTTAATGGAGTGTAAAGTGCGAGATGGAGGGGTCTTACTATTTTTCCTATTTTTTAAACTATTTATAATTAATTGTGTGGAATTTATTTGTAACTCACTATTGTCCTTAACAATTTTTTCCGTATCTATGGCGAGCTGTAAAATGTTTTTCTCTTCAACTGGTAAGGGCGGAGCAAACGACAATCCTTTTTCCAGAAGTTGGTTTTCTTCATCCTTGAACTTAACTGTTGAAAGGTTGATGATCCTGGGATAGAATTTATGTTGGTAAGCAGTTTTTTCACTGTCACTAATCACAAAACTTTTATGGAAATCTATGAGTTTATTTAATTTTGCTTTCTGTTTAAGGTATTTCTGAAAACTTAACTGATCCACTTTTAGTCTAATTTGTGAGTCTACTATGTCAAACTCAACCGGATGTAAATTATAAGCTAGTTCACTATGTATTAGTTTTAAATGTAGTTTTAAGTTGTTGCGGATTTGATATTTTGATTTAATTTCACTTTCAAGCCACACTTTTTTTGCTGTTAATAACGCCTTTTGGGCCACTGAAGATTTGTTGTTGCACTTGAGATGGATATAATTTGGAAACACTTTAAACTTTTTGCACTTGGAGTTAAACCACAAATGATTGTTGTTGATATGTAACTTTAATAGCACTTTTTCATAAAAGACAACTAATTCTGCTGCACTTGCATTTCTAATAATATTAATTGAGGATGTTGTCGGCACTTGGTGGAACATTTTTCAAGTAAGAAAATAAACTAAATAAAACACTTGGTGATGTCCACAAAAATAATTTTATTGACTCAACTAGTTTCGGCTACATGCCATCATCAGGAGTAAAAGTACAATTATCGTTACACATCTTAAATACTATACAATGAACGGATTCTAAGAAACAAGGTCTGGAAAAAGGATTGTCGTTTGCTCCGCCCTTACCAGTTGAAGAGAAAAACATTTTACAGCTCGCCATAGATACGGAAAAAATTGTTAAGGACAATAGTGAGTTACAAATAAATTCCACACAATTAATTATAAATAGTTTAAAAAATAGGAAAAATAGTAAGACCCCTCCATCTCGCACTTTACACTCCATTAAAAACAAAATTATTAAGAACAATCTCATTTTGACCAAAGCAGATAAAGGGAACACTATAACAATTTTAAATAAGGATGTATATGTAAATAAAATTGAAGAATTTTTGTCTGATTCTAATATTGTCAAACTTAATAAAGATCCCACCCCTCAATTTCAAAAACAAGTAATAAATATATTAAACAATTGCAAAAGTACAATAGAAAATAAATATTGTTACTACAATAAAAATCCATCTGCTCCAATTTTATATGGTCTCCCCAAATTACATAAGACAAATGTTCCAATTAGACCTGTAGTGTCTTATGTTCAAGCTCCATCTTATAAAATTTGTAAAAAATTAAATCAATTGTTACTTGAAGGCCTCAGTTTCAAATCTAAATTTGGGGTAAAAAATACAATAGATTTAGTCGAAAAAATTAAAGATATTGATATACCACCGGGTTCAAAATTAATTTCATTTGATGTTGTTAGTTTATTTACGTCAATACCAGTTCACGAATTAAAAATTATCTTAAATGACCTTATAAGTAATAGTTCTTTGGATCTTAATTATCAAACAGAATTAAAAACTCTTGCAGATTTATGCTTAAATCAAAATTATTTTCAATTCCAAAATGGATATTATAAACAAATTAATGGCTTACCGATGGGTTCTCCAATAAGTCCTTTATTCGCGGATATCTTCATGGACCATTTTGAAAAATCTCCCTTTAACTTGAACTCCAGTTTGTTAAAAAATATTATTATTTGGCATAGATATGTTGATGATATTTTTTGTTTGTTCAAAGGCACTGATAGACAGTTGGAACAGCTTTTACAATTGTTAAATTCATTGAACCCTCATATTAGGTTTACTATGGAAAAAGAAATTGAAAATAATATAAATTATTTAGATGTAACCATTTCCCGGATCAATAACCATTTAGAATTTAAAATTTACAGGAAAGAAACTTTTACTGATACAATAATTCCATCTTGCTCGAATCATCCGACAAACATAAAATTATCAGTTTTCCATAGTTTAATAAATAGATTACTAAAAATTCCACTGTCTCCAACCAACTTTCAAGATGAACTAGATATAATAAAAACAATAGCTAAAAATAATGGATATTCCCCAGACATAGTTAATAAAATATTAAATAAAAAAACATATAAACAAAATTTAAATCATTTTTATACAGTTGACAATGAAAACAACGGATTTTGTTATAAAAAGTTAAATGATATAGGTATCATAAGTGTAAAATTAAGTAATATCTGCAAAAAAGAGAAAATATTAGCGGGTTTCTACAATAAAAATACTATTAAGAAAGTTTTAGTCAACAATAAGCTCACAGAAAAAAAGAAACTACAGGCTTCAGGAATTTATCAGATTAATTGTACCGATTGCGACTATATATATATTGGACAAACCGCTCGAAATTTTATAACCCGATTTAAAGAGCATGAGAGATCCTTCCGTTTAAATAAAAATGATTCTAATATAGCTAAACACATGATTGATAATAACCATAGTTTTAGTTTGGAAAATTTAAAAGTTTTACATGTGTCACATAATTTCTTTGAATTGAACTATTTGGAAAGTTTTGAGATCAAAAAAGCCGCTCAAAATGGTAAATTATTAATGAATGAACATCTGGATTTATTCCATTCGCCCTTACTTAAAGGTATTGCCGAAAATTTCCAAATAGCTTCATAAACCTTGTTTCTTAGAATCCGTTCATTGTATAGTATTTAAGATGTGTAACGATAATTGTACTTTTACTCCTGATGATGGCATGTAGCCGAAACTAGTTGAGTCAATAAAATTATTTTTGTGGACATCACCAAATATTTATATGATTTTTTACAAAAATTATGTCAGATTTTACTTATTCTTTAAATGTATATTTTTGTTAAAACATTCATATTCATGCTTTAGGATCTATGCTATAGATGGTTTTAACCATTGGACGTGCAAAAGTGACCAAAACTTGGTACCAATCAGATAATAAACATTCAATTTTCGGGTGTCATTTTAATGAATACGTTGTATATTGTAAGCTAAATGGGTTGGATTCTAGAATACCTACCACACTTGAAATAGCAATTTTCTTGTTACAATGTTTTTTTTTTTAGCTAAAATATGATAAAGAATTATAAAATTCAGGCGCGAAAGCAAATTTTTATATGATTTTTTACAAAAATAAAGTCAGATTTTACTTATTATTGCAATGGATATTTTTGTTAAAACATGGATATTCATGATTTAGGATCTATACTATGGATGGTTTTAGCATTGAACATGCAAAAGTGACCAAAACGCGGTACCAATCAAATAATAAACAACCAATTTTCGGGTGTCATTCTAATGAATACATTGTATATTGTAAGCTACCTACATGGGCTGGATTCTAGAATACGTACCACACTTGAAATAGCAATTTTCTTGTTGCAATGTTTTCTTTTAAATAAAATATTATAAAGAATTATAAAATTCAGGCGCGGAAGCAAATATTTATATGATTTTTTACAAAAATAATGTTAGATTTTACCTATTCTTGGAATGGATTTTTTTGTTAAAACATTCATATTTATGCTTGAGGATCTATACTATGGATGGTTTTATACATTGGACATGCAAAACTAATCAGAACGTGGTACCAATCAGATAATAAACATTAAATTTTTGGAAATCATTTTGATGAATACGTTGTATATTGCTACATGGGCTGGATTATAGAATACCTACCACACTTGAAATAGCAATTTTCTTGTTGCAATGTTTTCTTTTACCTAAAATATCTTATTATTATTATCTTATTAGTACCACGTTTTGGTCACTTTTACATGTCCACTGATTAAAACCATCCATAGTATAGATCCTAAAGCATGAATATGAATTTTTTACCAAAAATATCTATTACAAGAATAGGTCAAATCTGACTTTATTATTGTAAAAAATCATATAAATCTATGCTTCCGCGCCCGAATTTTATATTTCTTCATCATATTTTAGCTAAAAGAAAACAGAGCAACAAGTAAATTGCTATTTCTAGTGTGGTAGATATTCTAGAATCCAGCCCATGTAGCTTACAACATACAACGTATTCATTAAAATCACACCCGAAAATTGAATGTTTATTATCTAATTGGTACTACGTTTTGGTCACTTTTGCTTGTCTAGTGCTAAAACCATCCATAGTATAGATCCTAAAGCATAAATAATAATGTTATAACAAAAATATCCATTTCAAGAATAGGTAAAATCTGACTTTATTTTTGTAAAAAATCGCATAAATATATGCTTTTGCGCCCGAATTTTATAAATCTTCATCATATTTTAGCTAAAGAAAACATTGCAAGAAGAAAATTGTTATTTCATGTGTGGTACGTATTCTAGAATCCAGCCCATGTAGCTTACAATAAACAACGTATTCATTAAAATGACACCCGAAAATTGGTTGTTTATTATCTAATTGGTACCACGTTTTGGTCACTTTTGCTTGTCCAATGCTAAAACCATCCATAGTATAGATCCTAAAGCATAAATAATAATGTTATAACAAAAATATCCATTTCAAGAATAGGTAAAATCTGACTTTATTTTTGTAAAAAATCATATAAATATTTGCTTCCGCGCCCGAATTTTATAATTCTTCATCATATTTTAGCTAATAGAAAACATTGTAACATGAAAATTGCTATTTCAAGTGTGGTAGGTATTATAGAATCCAGCCCATGTAGCTTACAATATACAACGTATTCTTTAAAATAACACCGGAAAATTGAATGTTTATTACCTGATTGGTACCACGTTTTGGTCACATTTGCATGTCCAATGCTCAAAACCATCCATAGTATAGATCCTACAGCATTAATATGAATGTTTTAACAGAAATATCCACTTCAGGAATAGGTAAAATCTGACATAATTTTTGTAAAAAATCATATAAATATTTGCTTCCGCGCCCGAGTTTTATAATTCTATATGATATATTAGCTAAAAGAAAACATTGCAACAAGGAAATTGCTATTTCAAGAGTGGTAGGTATTCTAGAATCCAGCTCATGAAGGTAGCTTACAATATACAATGTATTCATTAAAATGACTCCCGAAAATTGAGTGTTTATTTTCTGATTGGTACCATGTTTTGGTCACTTTTGCATGTCCAATGCTAAAACCATCCATATTATAGGTCCTAATGCATGAATATGAATGTTTTAACAAAAATATCTATTTGTAGAAGAGGTAAAATCTGTCTTTATTTTTGTAAAAAATCATATAAATATTTGTTTCCGCGCCCGAACTTAATAATTCTTCATCATATTTTAGCTAAAAGAAAACATTGCAACAAGAAAATTGCTATTTCAAGTGTGGTAGGTATTCTAGAATCCAGCATATGTAGCTTACAATATACAACGTATTCTTTAAAATGACACCTGAAAATTGAATGTTTATTATCTAATTGGTACCAAGGTTTGATCACTTTTGCATGTCTAATGCTTAAAACCATCCATAGTATAGATCCTAAAGCATGAATATGAATGTTTTAACAACAATTTCTATTAAAGAATAGGTAAAATCTGACTTTATTTTTGTAAAAAATCATATAAATTTTTGCTTCCGCGCCCGACTTTTATAATTCTTCATCATATTTTAGCTAAAAGAAAACATTGCAACAAGAAAATTGCTATTTCAAGTCTGGTAGGTATTCTAGAATCCAGCCCATGTAGCTTACAATATACAACATATTCATTAAAATGACACCTGAAAATTGAATGTTTATTATCTGATTGGTACCACGTTTTGGTCACTTTTGCATGTCTAATGCTTAAATCCATCCATAGTGTAGATCTTAAAGCATGAATATGAATGTTTTAACTAAAAATTCCATTTCAAGGATAGGTAAAATCTGATTTTATTTTTGTAAAAAATCATATTATTATTTGCTTCCGCGCCCGAATATTATAATTCTTTATCATAATTTAGCTAAAAGAAAACGTTGCAACAAGAAAATTGCTATCTCAAGTTAGTATGTATTCTAGAATCCAGCCCATGCAGCTTACAATATACAACGTATTCATTAAAATGATACCCACAAATTTAATGTTTATTATCATTCTGGTACCACGTTTTTGTCACTTTTGCATGTCCAATGCTAAAACCATCCATAGTGTAGCGAACCCAGGGTCGCGGCGCGGGCGGCGGCGCGGGCGGCGACCGCTAGCGTGCAGGTCAGAACACGTCCGTTCGCTCCCCATTGTTCTGATTTCAAGGAATCAAAGAATCTTCTAGAATGATGTATTTTAATATAAATACCCCGACCGAAAGATCGCGAGGACAGTCTTTTATCAATACGTGTACTGAACAGATGGTGATATAAATAAAGAGTGATATAAATATTGTTGAAATAAATATTGCGTAGTTCTAATTGTTTAAATAAATTATCTTAGTGTTTAAGTCTTTATTGATATATGTTAGTCTTAAAGTAGTGTTTATATTTGTTAATTCTTAGTGTTAGTTATTTTTCATTATTCTTTATAATTCATATTTCTTTTTATTAAACATAGTTATATAAATATTAGTGTTTTAATCAATTTTACACTTCACCTAAATAAATAAAACGTTACAATTGGTGTCAGGTGTGGGGTTAATAAATTGTGAAGTGTAAAATAAAAATAAATAAAATGGCGAGTAAACAAGTAAAATTAAGTGAATTAAAAGTAACCGATCTCAAGAGGGAGCTGGAAGAACGAGAGTTGGAGACATCGGGAACCAAGTCTGTTTTACAACATCGTCTACGGCAAGCCTTGGTAGAAGCTAGTGAAAATCCTGATGACTTTTTATTTGAAATTACGGGTAGCTTGCCCGATTTTGGTAAAATTATGGAGGAAAAGTTGGCGGAAAATTCTAGAAAATCGGAAGAGAACTTAAAATCACAAATGATAGAAAATTCTAGAACTTTAGAACAAAAATTAGAGGAAAGTTCTAGAAAATCTGAAGAAAATTCTCGAACTTTGGAAGAAAAAATGATGGAAAATTCTAGAACATTAAAAGAAGAGTTGCTAGAAAATTCTAGAACTTTAGAACAAAAGTTGGCGGAAAATTCTCAAACATTAAAAGAAGAATTAAAAGAAAATTCTAGAATTTTAGAAGAGAAATTAACAGAAAATTCTAGAATATGGGAAGAGAAACTAATGGAAAATTCTAGAGGTTTGGAGAATAAACTAAACGAACAATTTAAAGAACAATTGAAAGAAAGTTCGGGAATATTAGAAGAGAGAATAGAAACTTATGAAAAGAAACTTGAAGAGTTACAGCAAAATTTCTCCAAAATTACGTTTTCATCGGTTTCAAATTCTAATACAGCTGATATAAATCAAGAAAACAAAACAGTAAAAGCGGAACATAATTCAAGACTGCACATTAAAACACCCGAATTCGACGGCAAGTCATCATGGCCGAATTATGTAAAACAATTTGAAGCCGCTGCCAAAGCAAATGGCTGGACTTCCAAGGAGAAGGCTACAGCGCTGACAGTTTCACTGCGTGGAGAAGCCATCGATATCCTACAAACGCTAAAAGAAGATGAACAAGAAGACTACGAACAACTTGTTAAGCGATTGGATATGCGATATGGCAATGCGCATCTGGAGCAAGTGTACCAGACGCAACTGAGGAACCGATATCAGAGTTCAAAAGAGAACCTTCAAGAATTTGAAGCGGATATAGCTCGTTTGGTTCGACTCGCACATCCTACAGCCCCTGAGAGCGTCTTGGAATGCCTAGCTACACAAGCATTTATCTATGGGGTCCGAGACAATGAAACTCAGCAGGCACTACGATTTGCTCGACCAAAAACTCTGGTTGATGCACTTTCATATGCCTTAGATCATGAAGCTGCAAAACAAGCTTCACGCAACCAATCGCGAGTGCGAATTATCGATGCTGAGAGGAATGAAGACACTGAGGATCTAGAAGACAAGATAAGACGAATTACGTCTGAAATTAATGCTGCTGGAAGAAAGAAACTCCGCTTTTGGAATTGCGGTGAATTAGGTCACCCGCAAAGGCTCTGCAGAAAACAACAGAAGAAAGCAGAACCAAGAAAGGAAGAAAAGGAGTCGGGAAACTAAGTCGGGTTGATGCGAAGGGGCAATCGTCGACCCGTAATCTAGTAGCCCCAGAATCCATTACTTATGTCGCATCCCTACAACATCAAGCTAATAGCATCTATGTAGACGGCTCTATCGACAGAAGGCCGCTTAAAATGTTGCTGGATACGGGTGCGACAAAAACAATAATCAGACCCGACTTAGCAAGAAAACTGTGCAGAAAACATCTACTTCCAACAAAGTGGCAGATACGCACAGCCACCGGAGAACAAGCTACTGCATCTGGAGAAATAGATTTGAGCATCGTTGTTGGAAAAACTTGCATTAAACATCGTGTGCTGGTAGCTGACGTGGAAGATGAATTCATTCTCGGCATGGACATTATGAAAAAGCATGGATTTAAACATGACCTGAAGAATGGAGTGATGATGGTCAATGATGAAGAACTGGTATTAAATCCACGAGATGACAATGCCATGCGAGTATTGATAACGGAAGATGTCACCCTCCCAGAACGGAGTGAGTCAATCGTGGAAGCACAGCTAGAGGGTAGCTTCTGTGAGGGAAACATTGTCATGCTCCAGCCGAAAAATGATGATGCTAAAACTGGGACTGGAGTTGTAATTGGGAAAGCCTTGCTCAAAACCGACAGGATAATCCCAGTTCGAGTAATGAACATTAATTTTTATCCCGTTATACTAAAAAAGGGGACCGTAGTAGGTGAATGTGCAGCGGCCAAAGACAACACATCCTGTGAAGTTCCAGATATACTAATCAAGGAGCTGTCATCATCGTTCCAGGACTTGAATGCCGACCAGAAAACCAAGGCTAAGAACTTAATTGGGACCTTTCAAGATGTGTTCCAATTTGACAAGAAGGACAAAGGGCGAACCAATGTAGTCCATCATAAAATAGACACCGGAGACGCAAGACCCATCCGCCAAACAGCAAGAAGATTACCACTGGCGAAGCGGGAAGAAGCTGAAGAAATTATAGAAGATATGAGGACGGAAGGTGTGATTGAACCTTCAAACAGTCCATGGGCTTCACCAGTAGTGTTAGTGAAGAAGAAGGATGGCTCTACAAGATTTTGCGTCGATTATCGTCAACTTAACAACGTGACGAAGAAGGATAGCTACCCGCTACCCAGAATAGACGATACTCTGGACACATTGTCAGGATCAAAGATTTTCTCTACTCTTGATCTAAAGAGCGGATACTGGCAAGTAGATTTAGACCCAAGAGACAAAGAAAAGACTGCATTTACCATCTGTACCGGTCTTTGGCAATTTACTGTTATGCCATTTGGGCTCTGCAATGCCCCTGCAACGTTTGAACGGCTTATGGAAACCGTGTTGGCTGGACTATCGTGGAAAACATGTTTGGTCTATCTCGACGACATTATTGTGGTAGGAAAAACGTTCGAGGACTACATGAAGAACTTGGAAGAGGTTTTCCAAAGATTGAGAAAGGCTAACCTGAAACTCAGTCCAAAGAAGTGTCACTTATTTCAAAAAGAAGTGCATTATCTTGGACACGTAGTTTCTGGTAAGGGGTTGCAGTTGACCCGGAGAAAATAAGGGCTGTGAGTGACTGGCCAGTACCGAGGGACAAACATGAATTGAGAAGTTTCCTTGGTCTCTGTACATACTACCGACGTTATGTACCTGGATTTGCCAACATAGCGAAGCCATTGACAAGGCTTACTGAAGAAGGCAGAAAATTTATCTGGGAGATGGACTGTCAAGCTGCGTTCAAACAACTTAAATATTCCTTGACAAGCGCACTTGTTCTAAGTTATCCTTTACCAGAAGGAGAATTCGTTCTAGATACAGATGCCAGCAACGTTAGAATTGGTGGCGTTCTCTCCCAGATACAAGACGGACAAGAGAAGGTTATTGCCTATTTTAGTAAGACCTTGTCAAAACCAGAGAGGAATTATTGCGTCACCAGAAAAGAACTTTTGGCTGTCGTGAAATCCGTGGAGCACTTCTACAAATATTTGTACGGTAGAAGATTTCTTATAAGAACTGACCACGCTGCTGTCAAATGGCTGCTACAATTTAAGAATCCTGAAGGTCAGGCAGCTAGATGGATTGAAAGATTGCAAGAATATAACTTTGTTATTGAGCATCGAGCAGGTACAAGCCATCGTAATGCTGACGCATTATCAAGAAGACCTTGCCAGGACGAATGCAAGCATTGCAGTCGTCTAGAAGAAAAACTCTCTACCATCGCCAGAACAACAGTAGTAAATGATAGTTGGCAAACGGAAGACCTTCGCAAGTTTTGGTTAAAGAATGCATCTGCCGATTTGGAGTACCGCGAGAGATACATTCCGACCAAGGAAGGAATTTCGAGTCCGCCCTTTTCCAAAATATCTGTAAGATATTAGGAATAAAGAAAACCAGAACTACTACATTACACCCGCAGTCTGATGGCATGGTTGAACGGATAAATAGAACAATAAATCGGTATTTGTCAAAGGTAGTCTCTAACCATCAACGAGACTGGGACCGACATCTTCATCTGTTCTTGTTGGCTTACCGTTCATCAGTGCATGAGACAACAGGGCAGACACCATCTAACATCTTATTCGGGCGGGAGTTGCGCTTACCATGCGACCTGGTATTTGGCAGTAAACCCGGGGAAGATCTAGCCGGGGAGGACTATGTAACGGACTTACGGAGAAGAATGAATGACATCCATGAACAAGTCCGCACAAACATTCAAGGTGCCAGCGATCGGATGAAGGACCAGTATGACGTCAAGGCTGAAAAAGGTGGTTTTCAACCTGGGAATTTGGTGTGGCTTTACAATCCACAAAGACGACGTGGCTTACCACCGAAGCTGCAAAAGAATTGGGAAGGTTCCTACGAGATTGTAAAAAGAATAAATGATGTGGTCTACAGAATTAGGAAAACACCTAATGGAAAGCCGAGAGTAGTCCACTTCAATCGGTTAGCCCCTTTTGCTGGTGATAATTTTGACGATCATCGTGGAGCGACGGTTCGCCGGGTTATAGCTGAGGAACCCACATTTGATGACTTTATGGAAAGTCATTCCACTGGTCACAAAGCACGGTATGGCGTGACACGAGAAGAACAACGAGATCTGTTCACCGTGTCCCCAGAATATTCCCTCGCTCACTGTGTAGCGAAAGACATTAAAATGTCCCGCGGCATCGCTTCAGTTTTTAAAATAAAATTTGGACGAGTACAAGAACTGGCCAACCAACGTCCAACTGTCGGGAAAACGCTACAACTGAAGGATGATTACGTAGAACACAAGCGGTACATTTACTATCTCGTTACGAAACAATACTCACACCAGAAGCCGTCATACCGCAATTTATGGGACTCGCTGTGCGACATGAAGGACCATCTGTTGGAAAACGACATCATGAAACTGGCAGTACCGAAGATAGGCTGTGGACTAGATGGTTTGGATTGGAGGATTGTTAGAAGCATGTTAGAAACAGTCTTCCGCTTTACCGGAGTGGAAATTCTAGTTTGCAGCTTCAACTCTACCGGCCAAGAGGAGCTCAAACGGACCGTCGACTGTTACTTCTTCATGACTTCCAGATGCACCAAGGGTGATGCATGCAGATTTCGTCATAACGAACTGTTCCGGGACGAAACAGTCTTAAGGAGGGGGCAATGTAGCGAACCCAGGGTCGCGGCGCGGGCGGCGGCGCGGGCGGCGACTGCTAGCGTGCAGGTCAGAACACGTCCGTTCGCTCCCCATTGTTCTGATTTTAAGGAATCAAAGAATCTTCTAGAATGATGTATTTTAATATAAATACCCCGACCGAAAGATCGCGAGGACAGTCTTGTATCGATACGTGTACTGAACAGATGGTGATATAAATAAAGAGTGATATAAATATTGTTGAAATAAATATTGCGTAGTTCTAATTGTTTAAATAAATTATCTTAGTGTTTAAGTCTTTATTGATATATGTTAGTCTTAAAGTAGTGTTTATATTTGTTAATTCTTAGTGTTAGTTATTTTTCATTATTCTTTATAATTCATATTTCTTTTTATTAAACATAGTTATATAAATATTAGTGTTTTAATCAATTTTACACTTCACCTAAATAAATAAAACGTTACAATAGTATAGATCCTAAAGCATGATTACTAATATTTTAACATAAATATCCATTTCAAGAATATGTAAAATCTAAATTTATTTTTGTAAAAAAATACAAATATTTGCTTCCGCGCCCGAATTTAATAATTCTTCATCATATTTTAGCTAAAAGCAAACATTGCAGCAAGAAAATTGCTATTTCAAGAGTGGTAGGTAATCTAAAATCCAGCCCATGTAGCTTACAATGTACAACGTGTTTAATAAAATGACACCTAACAATTGAATGTTTATTATCTGATTGGTACCACGTTTTGGTCACTTTTGCATGTCTAATGCTTAAAACCATCCGTAGTATAGATCCTAAAGCATAAATATGAATATTTTAACAAAAATTTCTATTTCAAGAATAGGTAAAATCTGACTTTATTTTTGTAAAAACACATATAAATATTTGCTACCGCGCTTGAATTTTATAATTCTTCATCATATTTTAACTAAAAGAAAACATTGCAACAAGAAAATTGCTATTTCACGTGTGGTAGGTATTCTAGAATCCAGCCCATGTAGCTTACAATATACAACGTATCCATTAAAATGACACCCGAAAATTTAATGTTTATTATCTGATTGGTACCACGATTTAGTTACTTTTGCATGTCCAATGCTAAAACCATCCATAGTATAGATCCTAAAGCATGAATATGAATGTTTTAACAAAAATATACATTTCAAGAATAGGTAAAATCTGACTTTATTTTTATAAAAAATCATATAAATATTTGCTTCCGCGCCCGAATTTCATAATTCTTCATTATATTTTAGCTAAAAGAAAACATTGCAACAAGAAAATTGCTATTTTACGTGTGGTAGGTATTCTACAATTCAGCCCATGTAGCTTACAATATACAACGTATTCATTTAAAAGACACCCGAAAATTAAATGTTAATTATATGATTAGTATCACGTTTTGATCACTTTTGCATGTAAAATGCTAACATTATCCATAGTATAGATCCTAAAGCATGAATGTGAATGTTTTAACAAAAATATCCGTTTCAAGAATAGGTAAAACCTGACTTTATTTTTGTAAAAAATCATATAAATATTTGGTTCCGCGCTCGAATTTAATATTTCTTCATCATATTTTAGCTAAAAGAAAACATTGCAACAAGAAAATTGCTATTTCAAGTGTGGTAGGTATTCTAGAATACAGCCCATGTCGCTTAAAATATACAACGTATTCATTACAAAGACACCCGAAAATTGAATATTTATTATCAGATTGGTACCACGTTTTGCTCACTTTTGTATGTCCAATGCTAAAACCATCCATAGTATAGATCCTAAAGCAAGATTATGAATGTTTTTACAAAAATATCCATTTCAAGAATAGGTAAAATCTAACTTTATATTTGTAAAAAATTATATAAGTATTTTCTTCCGCGCCCGAATTTTATAATACTTCATCATATTCTAGCTAAAAAAAACATTGCAACAAGCAAATTGCAATTTCAAGTGTGGTAGGTATTCTAGAATCCAGCCCGTGTAGCTTACAATATACAACGTATTCATTAAAATGACACCCGAAAATTGAATATTTATTATTCATTTTTGTAAAAAATCATATAAATATTTGCATTCGCGCCCGAATTTTATAATTCCTAATCATATTTTAGCTAAAAGAAAACATTGCAACAAGAAAATTGCTATTTCAAGTGTGAGAGGTATTCTAGAATCCAGCCCATATAGCTTACAATATACAACGTATTCATTAAAATGACACCTGAAAATTGAATGTTTATTATCTGATTGGTACCACGGTTTGGTCACTTTTGCATGTCTAATACTAAAACCACCATAGTATAGATCCTAAAGCATGAATATGAATGTTTTAACAAAAATATCCATTACAAGAATAGTTAAAATCTGACATAATTTTTGTAAAAAATTATATAAATATTTGCTTCCGTGCCCGAATTTTATAATTCTTCATCATATTTTAGCTAAAAGAAAACATTGCAACAAGAAAATTGCTATTTCACGTGTGGTAGGTATTCTAAAATCCAGCCCATGTAGCTTACAATATACAACGTATTCATTAAAATGACACCCGAAAATTGAATGTCTATTATCTGATTGGTACCACGTTTTGGTCATTTTTGCATGTCCAATGCCAAAACCATTGATAGTATAGATCCTAAAGCATGAATATGATTGTTTTAACAAAAATATCCATTTCAAGAATAGGTAAAATCTGACATTATTTTTGTAAAAAATCATATAAATACTTGTTTCCGCGCCCGGATTTTATATTTCTTTATCATACTTTAGCTAAAAGTAAACACTGCAACAAGAACATTGCTATTTTACGTGTGGTAGGTATTCTAGGATCCAGCCCATGTAGGTTACAATATACAACGTATTCTATAAAATGAAAACGAAAATGAAATGTTTATAATCTGATTGGCACCACGTTTTGGTCACTTTTGCATGCCTAATGCTTAAAACCATCCATAGCATAGATCCTAATGCATGAATATGAATGTTTTAACAAAAATCTCCATTTCAAGAATAGGTAAAAACTGACTTTATTTTTGTAAAAAATCATATAAATATTTTCTACCGCGAACGAATCTTATAATTCTTCATCATATTTTAGCTAAAAAAAAACATTGCAACAAGAAAATTGCTATTTCAAGTGTGGTAGGTATTCTAGAATCCAGCCCATGTAGCTTACAATATACAACGTATCCATTAAAATGACACCCGAAAAACTAATGTTTATTATCTGATTAGTACCACGTTTTGGTAACTTTTGCATGTCCAATGCTAAAAGCATCCATAGTATAGATCCTAAAGCATGAATATGAATGTTTTAACAAAAATATCCATTTCAAGAATAGGTAAAATCTGACTTTATTTTTGTAAAAAATCATATAAATATTTACTTCCGCGCCCGAATTTTATAATTCTTCATCATATTTGAGCTAATAGAAAACATTACAACAAGAAAATTGCTATTTCAAGTGTGGTAGGTATTCTAGAATCCAGCCCATGTAGCTTAAAATATACAACGTATTCAGTTAAAAGACACCCGAAAATTGAATGTCTATTATCTGATTAGTACCCACGTTTTGGTCACTTTTGCATGTTCAATGCTAAAACTATCCATAGTATAGATCCTAAAGCATGAAAATGAATGTTTTAACAAAATTATCCATTTTAAGAATAAGTAAAATCTGACATTATTTTTGTAAAAATTCATATAAATATTTGCTTCCGCGCCCGAATTTTATAATTCCTCAACATATTTTAGCTAAAAGAAAACATTGCAACAAGAAAATTGCTATTTCAAATGTGGTAGGTATTCTAGAATCCAGCCCATGTAGCTTACAATATACAACGAATTCATTTAAAAGACAGCCGAAAATTAAATGTTTATTATCTGATTGGTATCACGTTTTGGTCAATTGTGCATGACCAATGATAAACCATCCATAGTGTAGATCCTAAAGCATGAATATGAATGTTTTAACAAAAATATCCATTTCAAGAATAGGCAAAATCTGACTTTATTTTAGTAAAAAATCATATAAATATTTGTTTCCGCGCCCGAATTTTATAATTCTTTATTATATTTTAGCTAAAAGAAAACATTGCTACAATAAAATTGCTATTTCAAGTGTGGTAGGTATTCTAGAATCCAGCCCATGTAGCTTACAATATACAACGTATTCATTAAATGACACCCGAAAATTGAATGGTATTATAAAATTTAACTAAACGAGTCCGAGGCAGACATTGGTTAACAGTCTAAATCACCGTGTACTGTAAGGGTAATTGGACATAATCATTGTTGTTTTACCTTTGTTAGTGAGACCGACCCCAAAAACATTGCAAAATTTTAAATAAAAATGTACAAATCATATGGAAAATTGATTTATAAACAACTTTTTTATTATAAATTTTATGGTTTATAAGCACCATTTAGCTGCAAATTATAATTGGATGAATTTTTTTTAACGAAATTCTCGGTAGCGGGGCTAACCGAATCCATCTAAAAATTCCTCAAGCACCTAAGCCACAAAATTTCGCATTTAAAAACACGTATCTCTTGTGTTTATTATCTGATTGGTACCTCGTTTTGGTCACTTTTGCATGTCTAAATGTTAAAACCATCCATAGTATAGATCCGAAAGCATGAAAATTAATGTTTTAACAAAAATATCAATATCAAGAATAGGTAAAATCTGACTTTATTTTTGTAAAAAATCATATAAATAATTGCTTCCGCACTGAATTTTATAATATTTCATCATATATTAGCGAAAAGAAAACATTGCAACAAGAAAATTGCTATTTCAAGCAAATATTTATATGGTTTTATACAAAAATTAAGTCAGATTTTACCTATTCTTGATAAATACGTTGTATATTGTAAGCTACATGGGCTAGATTCTAGAATACCTACCACATTTGAAATAGCAATTTTCTTGTTGCAATGTTTTCTTTTAGCTAAAATATGATGAAGAATTATAAAATTCGGGCGCGGAAGCAAATATTTATATTATTTTTTACAAAAATAAAATCAGATTTTACCTATTCTTGAAATAGATATTTTTGTTAAAACATTCATATTCATGCTTTAGGATCTATACTATGGATGGTTTTAAGCATTGGACATGCAAAAGTGACCAAAACGTGGTACAATTTAGATAATAAACATTAAATTTTCGGGTGTCATTTTAATGAATACGTTGTATATTGTATGCTACATGGGCTGGATTCTAGAATACCTACCACACTTGAAATAGCAATTTTCTTGTTGCAATGTTTTATTTTAGCTAATATATGATAAAGAGTTATAAAATTCGGGCGCGGAAGCAAATATTTATATGATTTTTTACAAAAATAAAGTCAGATTTTACATATTCTTGAAATGGATTTTTTTGTTAAAACATTCATATTTATGCTACGGATCTATACTATGGATGGTTTTAAGCATTGGACATGCAAAAGTGACCAAAACGTGGTACCAATCAGATAATAAACATTTAATTTTCTTGTGGCATTTTAATGAATACGTTGTATATTGTAAGCTACATGGGCTGGATTCTAGAATACCTACCATATTTGAAATAGTAATTTTCTTGTTGCAATGTTTGCTTTTAGCTAAAATATGATAAAGAATTATAAGACTCGGGCACGGAATCAAATATTTATATGATTTTTTACAAAAATAAAGTGAGATTTTACCTATTCTTGATGAATACGTTGTATATTGTAAGCTACATAGGCTGGATTCTAGAATACTTACCACACTTTAAATGGCAATTTTCTTGTTTCAATGTTTACTTTTAGCTAAAATATGATGAAGAATTATAAAATTCGGGCGCGGAAGCAAATATTTATATGATATTTTACAACAATAAAGTCAGATTTTACCTATTCATGAAATGGATATTTTTGTTAAAACATTTATATTCATGCTTTAGGATCTATACTATGGATGGTTTTAAGCTTTCATCATGCAAAAGTGAACAAAACGTGCTACCAATCAGATAATAAACATTTAATTTTCGGGTGTCATTTCAATTTAATACGTTGTATATTGTAAGCTACATAGCCCATGTAGATTCTACAATACCTACCACACTTGAATTAGCAATTTTCTTATTGCAATGTTTTCTTTTAGGTAAAATATGATGAAGAATTATAAAATTCGGGCGCGGAAGCAAATATTTATATGATTTTTTACAAAAATAAAGTCAGATTTTACTTATTCTTCAAATGGATTTTTTGTTAAAACAGTCATATTCATGCTACGGATCTATACTATGAATGATTTTATGATTTGGACATGCAAAAGTGACTAAAACGTGGTACCAATCAGATAATAAACATTCAATTTTCGGGTGTCATTTTAATGTATATGTTGTATATTGTAAGCTACATTGACTGGATTCTAGAATACCCACCACACTTTAAACAGCAATTTTCTCGTTGCAATGTTTTCTTTTAGCTAAAATATGATGAAGAATTATAAAATTCGGGCGCTGAAGCTAATATTTATATAATTTTTTACAAAAATAAATTCAGATTTTACCTATTCTTGATGAATATGTTGTATATTGTAAGCTACATGGGCTGGATTCCAGAATACCTACCACAGTAGAAATTGCAATTTTCTTGTTGCAATGTTTTCTTTTAGCTAAAATATAATAAAGAATTATAAAATTTGGGCGCGGAAGCAAAAATTTGTATGATTTTTTACTAAAATAAAGTCAGTTTTTACCTATTTTTGACGAATACGTTTTTTTTTTTTTTGTTTTAGATTTAAGGCATCGGCTGCCAGGGCCATTACCCTATTTAACTGGTACAGAATACAGTATTCTGCACAGGTAAGTACAATTAGAGTTAAAAGATTTGATAACGTATTATTATTATTTTCAGACGATCACATGTTAAAAGAAATCCGGTAAGTATAATATCACAGTAAGTATCACAAGTTAAAATATTATTATTATTATTTTTCAGGACAGTCACAACATATTAAAATGATTAGTTTAAAACTTTCAGGTAAGTACCTTCGTCATTCGTTAATATGAAATAATAAATAAATAACTAATAAAAACAGACACATTGATAAATAAAAAATCTCAAGAAATTACACACTGCCATATAGGCCGATTGCCTTTAAAAACTTGAGTACATTTCTCAGTTTCCTAGGATCTTAAAGTAGACTTGAAATATCAGGATCTATTTCGTATATCCTACGTTTTGGGTCATACTGTTGACACGCTACCAGGATGTAGTGTATGGTAAGCTTAACTCCACAGTTAAAGCACAGAGGAGAATTATTCCGACTGAGTCGGTACCCGTGTGTCAAATATGTATGACCCATCCTCAGACGATGGATCTTGACGAGATCCCGTCTTTCATGATCGCTAGGTAACACGGTAGGTGCAACAGAAGGCTTAATGGTTCTCATATGGTTCTGAACTGCATCCCAGTGTCGTTGCCATAACTTAGTTACCTCTCTCTGTAGCTTCGCGGCAATGTCTGAAGCTGGGACTTGGTCTATATCAGCAGAGTCGTTGTTAGCAGCAAGACGGACTGCCTCATCAGCCATCTCATTACCTTTAATTCCAACGTGACTTGGAACCCAGAGAAAAGAGACATCCTTCCCCACATCATGAAGATGTTTCATGAGGGATAGGATGCTCTGTATTATTGGGTCTACGGAAAAGGTATTTGAGATGGCCTGAAGAAAGCTCAAAGAGTCGCTAACTACGAGGAAGCCTGAAGTGGATGCTTCAAACTCGCAGTAGCGTAGTGCCTGCAGAACTGCGTATGACTCTGCTGAATAAACTGAATAGAGAGGGGATAGTGACCAACAGTGTGCGGTGTTACTCACGGCAAATGCGCAACCGATACCTAGATGAGTTTTTGAACCATCTGTGTAAATCACAACAGTTTCCCTATACTTGTCCAGGATGTCGAGGAAATGTGAGCGTATGAGAACAGGTGGCGTGTTCTCTTTATCGAACCTTGTCAGAGCAAGGTTCGTTTGGTGCTCTGGTATGAGCCATGGCGGTACTTCACATTCCCCGACTGAGTTCGTAGGAGGAAGACGAAACTCAATGGCATCTAGAATTTCTGTAGCCCGGACAAATAAGGGTTTGGTAGTGGTTTGTCTTCTGTTGCACCTGTCACCGAAAAGTACTAGGTGGTTTTATGACCTGGCAACGAGTGTATTTTGTTAATATATCCTGATTCCGCAGAAATGTTTAATACTAGGGTACTAGGAAACGCTCCAAGAGCGTACCTAAGAGCTTGGTTGTGTATGGGGTCTAGCCTGTTAAGGGTTGTTCGCTTAGCGGACGCATACACTACACACCCATAATCAATCTTGGATAGGATTAGAGATTGATACAACCTTATAAGCATTTTGGTTCCGCCCCCCATCTAGTACCCGCTAACATTTTTAAAATGTTGAGCGCTTTAAGGCAGCTTGCCCTGAGCTGCTCAATGTGCGGTTTCCAGGTAAGTCTGGGGTCAAAAGTTAAACCAAGGAATCTGACGCTATTGACATCCCGGATTGGAGAACCCCTGATAAACAAGAGTGGCCCGTAGTGTGGTCGATTGAGTCTACAGAAGTGCATGCATTGAGTTTTAGGTTGTGAAAACTTAAACCCTAGTTCATCAGCATTGCGGGTGATGGTGTTGATGATCATCAACGTAGAGGCAGACTCCCACACTCTCACTAACTGCTGAAACTAGGGTATTTACCGCTATGGCAAAAAGTGTAACACTTAGAGTCGAGCCTTGTGGTACTCCGTTCTCCTGAACTCGGAGAGAGGACATGGACGTACCGACCCGAATTCTAAAGCTGCGGTTACAGAGAAAAGATTTCACAACCTGCGGTAGAGAACCGCGGAAACCCCAATCATGCAACTTCTTTAAGATCGCATACCGCCAAGTCATATCGTAGGCCTTCTCGAGGTCGAAGAACACCGCGACCAGGTGTTCTTTTTTGTTGAAAGCCGCTTGTACTGCGTCTTCGAGATAAACAAGATGGTCAATTGTGGATCCGAATTTGCGAAAGCCGGCCTGGTGCTCCGAAAGTAGATTTCTGCTTTCCAGAATCCATATCAACCGGTTATTAACCATTCTCTCGAATATCTTTCCGACGCAGGATGTGAGGCTTATAGGTCTATAACTTGACGGTAATATTGGATCTTTTCCGACCTTTGATATCGGAACAATGATGGCTTCCTTCCAATTCTCTGGGTAAATACCTTCTTCGTACAACTTTTATTATATTATTATACACTGAGAGTAAGTATAGCTTGAAATCAGGGGTTAGGTGTTTAAGCATGTCGTTAGTGACCCTATCTGGCCCTAGAGAAGAAGATTTAGCTAGGCTAATTGCATGGTCCAGTTCGAAGTGCTGAAATTTTCCGGTGTACGGAAGTGTACAAATAGTGGAGAAGTTGAAGGGTATCTCCCTTTCAGCTTTACTGTTGACGAAAGCAGGCTCGTAGTTCGCTGAACTATTCGCCTCTTCGAACTGGTTTGCCATGATTTCGGTGATCGTGAGAGGATCACGCGTGAAAGTTTCTTCATCAAGCTTCAGACAGGTCACGCCTAACGAGCCGCCATGCCCTGCGACACGTTTAACCCTTGACCAGCATTCTTGTGTTGTAGTGGTGGAGGATATGCCAGACACATACTCATTCCACGACCTACGCTTACTCTCAAGTATACTACGTCGGGCTGTTGCCCTTGCTTTTTTGAAAGCAATCAAGTTGTCTTGTGAAGGATACCTTTTGAATCGGTTGAAAGCCATCTTTTTCCTACGGACCAGCTCCTGAATCTCGGTGTTCCACCAGGGAACTAAAATTTTGTGGGTGGCCTGCCTACTCGTAGGGATGGCAGCGGAGGCTGCCGATAGAATAGCAGATGTCAGTTCTTCTACCTTTAGACTATTATCATTCCACAGTGTTGGTACATTAAGGGATTAACCTCAGCCAGTCGGCTTTTGACGTAAGCCACCTGGCAGGAAACACTTGTTCGGATTTCGGAGAATCCGTAGTTATGACCAAAGGAAAATGGTCGCTGCCATAAAGACTATCAAGTGCCTGCCAGGAATAGCGTGTGGCTAAACAAGAAGCCAGAATAGTGAGATCGATGCGTGAAAAATCCCTTGAGCGGGCATTAAAGAAGGTGGGCGACCCCGTGTTCATAAGAACAAGAGCGGGGTCATCGAGCAGGTTTTCCAAGATCTTTCCTCTTTGATCCACACGACATGAACCCCGCAGGGGACTGTGCGCATTAAAGTCGCCCATGAGGATAAAGGGTCTTGGAAGCTGGCGAATGATATCAAGAATGTCAGTCAAGTCCCAGTTAAATATTGGGAGGTAGATGTTACACACTGTAACGTTAAAAGGGACTGACATTCTGACCGCAACAGCTTGAAAGTTGAGAGGAACCTGCTTGTAGCTAACATCTTGCCTTATGAAGATAGCCACACCACCGTTGACCCGGATGAGAGGGTCGGCATCTTTTCTCACTATACTGTAGTTCTTGAGTGCGTAAGGTTGGCTGGGTCTAAAGTGCGTTTCCTGAAGACACACGCATATCGGGTTGAATTCCGATAGCAGCATCTTCAGGTCCCAGTAGTGGTAAACGCATCCCTTAATGTTCCACTGAATGATACAGTCACTGTCTCTTAATGTAGAAGAACTAGACATCTTGTATTAAAGTTTCTTTCGGCTTCCTCGCCATACCTTTCGGCCATCCCGGACCTCGCTTTTTAGGGCGTTTGGGGTTCTGGGATGATTGGGAAGTTTGTGAGGTGGTGGAGTAGGCAGATGTGTCTCCGTCAAAAAGAGAATCTTCCCCTCCTTTAGTCCTTTTTCTTTTGTCCACCTCAGAGGGTGTTGGACTGGGTGCCCTTTTTGGGAGGGCACGAGATAACTCTGCTCTTGGAAGAGCAAAGTTGTCTCTGGTTTGAAATACGGATTTCAAAGCAGAGACTAATTGCGACAAAAGTTCCTTCACTAGCGAAGATGTTACGGAGGTGTTTAAGGCTGGTTCTTTACCAGTTGCTGCCGCATAGCTCACTCCTTGGTTAGGAGTTCGCACTACTACTTTGTTCCGTGCTTCAAAGTAAGAATTTTTTTCCTTCGTTTTAACTTCCTGTATTGCTGCTTCCTGTTTGAAAACTGGGCAATTTCGAGAGCGGGCGGAGTGGTTACCTTTATAGTTTATGCACCGTAAAGGTTCTTCACACGCACCCTCATGCAGATCTTTTCCGCAGGCACAAATCTGCGGATTGTTACATGTACGTGTCGTATGACCAAAGCGCTGGCACTGGAAACACCGCATTGGTGCAGGAATGTACATACGAACCTTCAAATTATAATATGCAACGGTTACATTAGTCGGCAGCTTGGGGGTGTTAAAAGTGAGAACGTGAGTTGGCGTGTCCACCAACAAACCATTCTCACGCCTCTTAATTCGCCGGACTTCAATTACGCTTTAGTCGCCTAAGTTTTTACAAATCTCCTCAACTGTACAATTAAGGAGATCATGGCAGAAAATTACACCTTTGCAAGAGTTTAGGGTCTTGTGCGGTGTAAAATCTACGTCAAACGTACCTATTTTTTTGGCTTCAAGAAGCCGGTTTGCTTGAGCAGACGATACTGTCTCTATAAAAAGACCTTCTCTTGTTTTTCTAACATTCTTCACATTTCCTACTAAACCAAATAGAGCTTTTTGAATTACAAAAGGACTAACTTTCTCAAATGACCCACTTAGATTTTTGATGACCAGGAACCGAGGTGTAGACGACTTTTCCTGGTTCGTACCTACTTTTGCTGTCATTGCCTCGATGGCAGCCTGACCTCTGGCAGCAGTGTTGTCTGTAGACTATTTCTGTCCACTTGTCCCCGGTTGGGGAGTCTTGTTTGGTGACGAGGTATACTCCCTGGGAGCTTTTGACGTGACCCCTGACGCACCGTTTTTGCCGGACGGAGAACCAGTGGGCGGCTTTGGTTTACCCATACCCATATTATCAGAAGTTCGGTCTCGGGTATCCTTACCCTCCACGGAGCCTCAAAAGGGACGATAACGCCACAAGCCGACGTAGCGCCAGCGCTTCCCCGAGACTATAGCCATCCCAGGGGGCAGCAGGGCCGGTCCACGGAAGAGATCATGAGAGACGCCGCAAGACTCCACACACGCCCGCTTTCCGGTAATCCCACCACGTCCCCAAGAAAACTGTGTTGGGGCTTCCTCAACTACCAGGATTCCACTCTCTACCGACACGGGTCACCGGGCACGGTCAACACCCAGGTAGGTATTGAAGAACAGATCTCGATACGATCGCCTACTAATCGCACGGTATGAAACAGTATGGCCCGTTAGTTCCACCTCTGCTTGCAACAGAGGGGTACTAAGCCCACTCACCACGACAAGGTGGGCCCACGGGGGGGATGAATACGTTGTATATTGTAAGCTAGATGAGTTAGATTCTAGAATACCTACCACACTTGATATAGCAATTTTCTTGTTGCAATGTTTTCTTTTAGCTAAAATATGATAAAGAATTATAATTCATGCTTTAGGATCTATACTATGGATGGTTTTAAGCATTGGACATGCAAAAGTAACCAAAACGTGGTACCAATCAGATAATAAACATTCAATTTTCGGGTGTCATTTTAATGAATACGTTGTATATTGTAAGCTACATGGGCTGGATTCTAGAATACCTACCACACTTGAAATAGCAATTTTCTTGTTGCAATGTCTTCTTTTAGCTAAAATATCATGAAAAATTATAAAATTCGGGCGCGGAAGCAAATATTTATATGATTTTCCACAAAAATAAAGTCATATTATACCTATTCTTGATGAATCCGTTGTATATTGTAAGCTACATTAGCTGGATTCTAGAATACCTACCAAACTTGAAATAGCAATTTTCTTGTTGCAATGTTTTCTTTTAGCTAAAATATGACGAAGAATTATAAAATTCGGGCGCGGAAGCAAATATTTATATGACTTTTTACAAAAATAAAGTCAGAATTTACCTATTCTTGATGAATACGTTGTATATTGTAAGCTACATGGGCTGGATTCTAGAATACCTACCAAACTTGAAATAGCAATTTTCTTGTTGCAATGTTTTCTTTTAGCTAAAATATGACGAAGAATTATAAAATTTGGGCGCGGAAGTAAATATTTATATTACTTTTTACAAAAATAAAGTCAGAATTTTACCTATTCTTGATGAATAAGTTGTACATGATGAGAGTGAAATTGGCAGCCGATTCGAAATTTAGCTGTTTGTGAACAAACTACGCAGCGCGGACAGCGACGGTAGACCAAGGCCAACTGTATCTGTTGAGAATTGATATATATCTTATATCCATGTTATTTTGCGTTTCTAGCCATATCCCAAGCCAGATACTAATTGAAATTTAATTATTAAATAAAAATGCACACTATTAGTGTGCGTACTCATAGATATTATACATTATTGATATAAATGACAATAACGACCTTGAGATCTTACGCGCGAAATATAAATGAATGAATATATCTCTCTACGTATCAACAATTATTTATTTATTACTGCCAAACCAACAAATGTCTGTTGTTCATATTTCGCACATATTACCTCTATAAGTATATAAACAAATCCTACATATTAAAATTATCAGACGTCCTTCAGGACAATGAGCATATATGTTTGAAAATTATATCATCTCTACATTAATAACTATTATTTATTTATTACTGTCAAACTAACAAATGTTTGTGATTCATATTTTGCACAAATTATCTGTATAAGTATATAAACAATTTCTGCATATTAAAATTACCAGACATTCTTCTGCTCAATAAGGATATATGTTTGATATTAATATCGTCTCTACATTACACCACTTATTTATTTATTACAGCCAAACTAACAAATGTCTGTACTTCATATATTGCACTTACTATCGCTACAAGTATATAAATAAATCCTGGATATTAAAATTATCAGACATCTTTCAGGACAATAAGGAAATATGTTTGAAATTTATATCTCTCTACGTATCAACAATTATTTATTTATTACAGCCAAACTAACAAATGTCGGTACTTCATATTTTCCACATATTATCTCTACAAGCATATAAACAAATCCTGGATATTAAAATTATTAGACATCCTTTAGGACAATAAGGAAATATGTTTCAAATTTATATCTCTCTACGTATTTACAATTATATATTCATTACTGCCAAACTAACAAATGTCTGTTTTTCATATTTTGCACATATTATCACTTTAAATATATAAACAAATCCTGCTTGTAGAGATAATATTTGCAAATTATGAAGTACAGACATTTGTTAGTTTGGCTGTAATAAATAAATAATTGTTGATACGTAGAGAAATATAAATTTCAAACATATTTCCTTATTGTCCTGAAAGATGTCTGATAATTTTAATATCCAGGATTTCTTTATATACTTGTAGCGATAGTATGTGCAAAATATGAAGTACAGACATTTGTTAGTTTGGCTGTAATAAATAAACAAGTGTTGTAATGTAGAGACGATATTAATATCAAACATATATCCTTATTGACCAGAAGAATGTCTGGTAATTTTAATATGCAGAAATTGTTTATATACTTATACAGATAATTTGTGCAAAATATGAATCACAAACATTTGTTAGTTTGACAGTAATAAATAAATAATAGTTATTAATGTAGAGATGATATATATTTCCAAACATATATCCTCATTGTCCTGAAGGACGTCTAAAAATTTTAATATGTAGGATTTGTTTATATACTTATAGAGATAATATGTGCAAAATATGAACAACAGACATTTGTTGGTTTGGCAGTAATAAATAAATAATTGTTGATACGTAGAGATATATTCATTCATTCATATTTCGCGCGTAAGATCTCAAGGTCGTTATTGTCATTTATATCAATAATGTATAATATCTATGAGTACGCACACTAATAGTGTGCATTTTTATTTAATAATTAATTTTCAATTAGTATCTGGCTTGGGATATGGCTAGAAACGCAAAATAACATGGATATAAGATATATATCAATACTCAACAGATACTGTTGGCCTTGATCTATCGTCGCTGTCCGCGCTGCGTAGTTTGTTCACAAGCAGCTAAATTTCGAATCGGCTGCTGCGAATCGGCTGCCAATTTCACTCTCATAGCTACATGGGCTGGATTCTAGAATACCTACCACACTTGAAATAGCAATTTTCTTGTTGCAATGTTTTCTTTTAGCTAAACTATCATGAAAAATTATAATATTCGGGCGCGAATGCAAAGATTTATTTGAATTTTTACAAAAATAAAGTCAGTTTTTACCTATACTTAATGAATACGTTGTATATTGTAAGCTACCTGGGCTGGATTCTAAAATACCTACCGCACTAGAAATAGCAATTTTCTTGTTGCAATGTTTTCTTTTAGCTAAAATATGATAAAGAATTATAAAATTCGGGCGCGGAAGCAAATATTTATATGATTTTTTACAAAAATAAAGTCAGATTTTACCTATTCTTGAAATAGATATTTTTGTTAAAATATTCAAATTCATGCTTTAGGATCTATACTATGGATGGTTTTAAGCATTGGACATGCAAAAGTGACTAAAAAGTGGTACCAATCAGATAAAAAACATTCAATTTTTGGGTGTCATTTTAAAGAATACGTTGTATATTTTAAGCTACATGGGCTGGATTCTAGAATACCTACCACATTTGAAATAGCAATTTTCTTGTTGCAATGTTTTCTTTTAGCTAAAATATGATAAAGAATTATAAAATTCGGGCGCGGAAGCAAATATTTAAATGATTTTTTACAAAAATAAAGTCTGATTTTATATATTCTTGAAATGGATACTTTTGTTAAAACATTCATATTTAATCTTTAGGAGCTATACTATGGATAGTTTTAGCATTAGACATGCAAAAGTGACCAAAACGTGTTACTAATTAGATAATAAACATTCAATTTTCGGGTGTCATTTCAATGAATACGTTGTATATTGTAAGCTACATGGGCTGGATTCTAGAATACCTACCACACTTGAAATAGCAATTTTCTTGTTGCAATGTTTTCTTTTAGCTAAAATATGATAAAGAATTATAAAATTCGGGCGCGGAAGCAAATATTTATATGATTTTTTACAAAAATAAAGTCAGATTTTACCTATTCTTGAAATAGATATTTTTGTTAAAATATTCAAATTCATGCTTTAGGATCTATACTATGGATGGTTTTAAGCATTGGACATGCAAAAGTGACTAAAAAGTGGTACCAATCAGATAAAAAACATTCAATTTTTGGGTGTCATTTTAAAGAATACGTTGTATATTTTAAGCTACATGGGCTGGATTCTAGAATACCTACCACATTTGAAATAGCAATTTTCTTGTTGCAATGTTTTCTTTTAGCTAAAATATGATAAAGAATTATAAAATTCGGGCGCGGAAGCAAATATTTAAATGATTTTTTACAAAAATAAAGTCTGATTTTATATATTCTTGAAATGGATACTTTTGTTAAAACATTCATATTCAATCTTTAGGAGCTATACTATGGATAGTTTTAGCATTAGACATGCAAAAGTGACCAAAACGTGTTACTAATTAGATAATAAACATTCAATTTTCGGGTGTCATTTCAATGAATACGTTGTATATTGTAAGCTACATGGGCTGGATTCTAGAATACCTACCACACTTGAAATAGCAATTTTCTTGTTGCAATGTTTTCTTTTAGCTAAAATATAACAAAGAATTATAAAATTCGGGCGCGAAAGCAAATATTTATATGATTTTTCACAAAAATAAAGTCATATTATACCTATTCTTGATGAATCCGTTGTATATTGTAAGCTACATTAGCTGGATTCTAGAATACCTACCAAACTTGTAATAGCAATTTTCTTGTTGCAATGTTTTCTTTTAGCTAAAATATGATAAAGAATTATAAAATTCGGGCGCGGAAGCAAATATTTATATGACTTTTTACAAAAATAAAGTCATAATATACCTATTCTTGATGAATACGTTGTATATTGTAAGCTACATGGGCTGGATTCTAAAATACCTACCACACTTGTAATAGAAATTTTCTTGTTGCAATGTTTTCTTTTAGCTAAAATATGATTAAGAATTATAAAATTCGGGCGCGAAAGCAAATATTCATATTATTTTTTACAAATATAAAGTCAGATTTTACCTTTTCTTGACGAATACGTTATATATTGTAAGCTACATGGGCTGGATTCTAGAATACCTACAACACTTAAAATAGAAATTTTCTTGTTGTAATGTTTTCTTTTAGCTAAAATATGATGAAGAATTATAAAATTCGGGAGGGGAAGCAAATATTTATATGATTTTTTACAAAAATAAAATCATATTTTACCTATTGTTGATGAATACGTTGTATATTGTAAGCTACATGGGCTGGATTCTAGAATACCTACCACACTTGAAATAGCAATTTCCTTTTTGCAATGTTTTCCTTTAGCTAAAATATGACGAAAAATTATAAAATTCGGGCGCGGAAGCAAATATTTATATGATTTTTTACAAAAATAAAGTCAGATTTTACCTATCCTTGAAATGGATTTTTTTGTTAAAACATTCATATTCATGCTTTAGAATCTATACCATGTACAATTTAACATTGGACATGCAAAAGTAACTAAAACGTGGTACCAATCAGATAATAAACATTCAATTTTCGGGTGTCATTTTAATGAATACGTTGTATATTGTAAGCTACATCGGCTGGTTTCTAAAATACCTACCACACTTGAAATAGCAATTTTCTTGTTGCAATGTTTTCTTTTAGATAAAATATGACGAAGAATTATAAAATTCGGGCGCGAAAGCAAATGTTTATATGAATTTTCACAAAAGTAAAGTCAGATTTTACCTGTTCTTGATGAATACGTTGTATATTGTAAGCTACCTGGGCTGGATTCTAAAGTACCTACCGCACTTGAAATAGCAATTTTCTTGTTGCAATGTTTTTTTTAGCTAAAATATGATAAAGAATTATAAAATTCGGGCGCGGAAGCAAATATTTATATGATTTTTTACAAAAATAAAGTCAGATTTTACCTATTCTTGAAGAAGATATTTTTGTTAAAATATTCAAATTCATGCTTTAGGATCTATACTATGGATGGTTTTAAGCATTGGACATGCAAAAGTGACCAAAAAGTGGTACCAATCAGATAATAAACATTCAATTTTTAGGTGTCATTTTAAAGAATACGTTTTATATTGTAAGATACATGGGCTGGATTCTAGAATACCTACCACACTTGAAATAGCAATTTTCTTGTTGCAATATTTTCTTTTAGCTAAAATATGACGAAGAATTATAAAATTCGGGCGCAGAAGCAAATATTTATATGAATTTTCACAAAAATAAAGTCATATTTTACCTATTCTTGATGAATACGTTGTATATTGTAAGCTACCTGGGCTGGATTCTAAAATACCTACCACAATCGAAATAGCAATTTTCCTGTTGCAATGTTTTCTTTTAACTAATATATGATAAAGAATTATAAAATTCGGGCGCGAAAGCAAATATTTATATGGTTTTTTACAAAAATAAAGTCAGATTTTACCTATTCTTAAAATGGATATTTTTGTTAAAACATTCAATTTTATGCTTTAGGGTCTATACTATGGGTGGTGTTAAGCATTGTCCATGCAAAAGTGATCAAAAAGTGGTATTAATCAGATAATAAACACTCAATTTTTGGGTGTCATTTTAAAGAATACGTTGTATATTTTAAGCTACATGATCTGGATTCTAGAATACCTACCACATTTGAAATAGCAATTTTCTTGTTGCAATGTTTTCTTTTAGCTAAAATATGATAAAAAATTATAAAATTCGGGCGCGGAAGCAAATATTTATATGATTTTTTACAAAAATAAAGTCAGATTTTACCTATTCTTGAAATAATTATTTTTGTTAAAACATTCATATTCATGCTTTAGGATCTATACTATATATGGTTTTAAGCATTAGACATGCAAAAGTGACCAAAACGTGGTATTAATAGGATACTAAACATTCAATTTTCGGGTGTCATTTTAATGATTACGTTGTATATTGTAAGCTACATGGGCTCGATTCTAGAATACCTACCACACTTGAAATAGCAATTTTCTTGTTGCAATGTTTTCTTTTAGCTAAAATATGACGAAGAATTATAAAATTCGGGCGCGGAAGCAAATATTTATACGATTTTTTACAAAAATAAAGTCTGATTTGACCTATTCTTGATGAATACGTTGTATATTGTAAGCTACGTGGGCTGGATTCTAATATACCTACCACAATTAAAAAAGCAATTTTCTTGTTTCTATGTTTTCTTTTAGCTAAAATATGACGAAAATTATAAAATTCGGGCGCGAAAGCAAATATTTATATAAATTTTCACAAATATAAAATCAGATTTTACCTATTCTTGATGAATACGTTGTATATTGTAAGCTACCTGGGCTAGATTGTAAAATACCTACCGCACTTGAAATAGTAATTTTCTTGTTGCAATGTTTTTTATTAGCTAAAATATGATGAAAAATTATAAAATTCGGGCGCGGAAGCAAATATTTATATGATTTTTGCAAAAATAAAGTCAGATTTTACCTATCCTTGAAATGGATTTTTTTGTTAAAACATTCATATTCATGCTTTAGGATCTATACCATGTATAATTTTACATTGGACATGCAAAAGTGACTAAAACGTGGTACCAATCAGATAAAAAACATTCAATTTTCGGGTGTCATTTTAATGAATACGTTGTATATTGTAAGCTAAATCGGCTGGTTTCTAGAATACCTACCGCACTTGAAATAGCAATTTTCTTGTTGCAATGTTTCCTTTTAGCTAAAACATAATAAAGAATTATAAAATTCGGGCGCGGAAGCAAATATTTATATGATTTTTTACAAAAATAAAGTAAAATTTTACCTATTCTTGAAATGGATATTTTTGATAAAACATTCAAATTCATGATTTAGGATCTATACTATGGATGGTTTTAAGCATTGGACATGCAAAAGTGACAAAAATGTGGTACCAATCAGATAATAAACATTCAATTTTTGGGTGTCATTTTAAAGAATACGTTTTATATTGTAAGATACATGGGCTGGATTCTAGAATACCTACCACACTTGAAATAGCAATTTTCTTGTTGCAATATTTTCTTTTAGCTAAAATATGACGAAGAATTATAAAATTCGGGCGCAGAAGCAAATATTTATATGAATTTTCACAAAAATAAAGTCAGATTTTAACTATTTTTGATGAATACGTTGTATATTGTAAGCTACCTGGGCTGGATCCTAAAATACCTACCACACTTGAAATAGCAATTTTCCTGTTAAAATGTTTTCTTTTAAGTTATATATGATAAAGAATTATAAAACTCAGGCGCGGAAGCAAATATTTAAATGATTTTTTACAAAAATAAAGTCAGATTTTATGTATTCTTGAAATGGATATTTTTGTTAAAACATTTATATTCATGGTTTAGTAGCTATACTATGGACGGTTTTAGCATTAGACATGCAAAAGTGACCAAAACTTGTTACTAATCAGATAATAAACAATCAATTTTCGGGTGTCATTTCAATGAATATGTTGTATATTGTAAGCTACATGGGCTGGATTCTAGAATACGTACCACACCTGAAATAGCAATTTTTTTGTTGCAATGTTTTCTTTTAGCTAATATATGATGAAGAATTATAAAATTCGGGCGCGGAAGCAAATATTTATATGACTTTTTACAAAATTAAAGTCAGAATTTACCTATTCTTAATGAATACGTTGTATATTGTAAGCTACATGGGCTGGATTCTAGAATACCTACTACAATTGATATAGCAATTTTCTTGTCGCAATGTTTTCTTTTAGCTAAAGTATAGTGAAGAATTATAAAATTTTAGCACGGAGGCAAATATTTATATAATTTTTTACAAAAATAAAGTAAGATTTTAGCTATTCTTGATGAATACGTTGTATATTGAAAGCTACATGGGTTGGATTCTAGAAAACCTACCACACTTGAAATAGAAATTTTCTTGTTGCAATCTTTTTTTTTAGCTAAAATATGATAAAGAATTATAAAAATTGTGCGCGGAAGCAAATATTTATATGATTTTTTACAAGAATAAAGTCAGATTTTACCTATTCTTGATGAATACGTTGTATATTGTAAGCTACCTGGGCTGGATTCTAAAACACCTACCACACTTGAAATAGCAATTGTCTTGTTGCTATGTTTTCTTTTAGCTAAAATATGATGAAGAATTATAAAATTCGGGCGTGGAAGCAAATATTTATATTATTTTTTACAAAAATAATGTCAGATTTTACCTTTTCTTGACGAATACGTTATATATTGTAAGCTACATAGGCTGGATTCTAAAATACCTACAATACTTGAAATATAAATTTTCTTGTTGCAATTTTTTCTTTTAGCTAAAATATGGTGAAGAATTATAATTATTTTTGGAGAGGATAAACGACTGATGAGGATGATGGATGAATCAATTATGGAGGAATGCAGTCATAATTTTTTTATTGAAATCTTAGGCCGACGTTTCGCTACTATTTGTAGCTTCTTCAGGGCAAAAGGTTAAGGTCAGGTAAATACATGTTATATTACCTGACCTTAATCTTTTGCCCTGAAGAAGCTACAAATAGTAACGAAACGTCGGCCTAAGATTTCAATAAAAAATTTATGACTACATTTCTGCATAATTGATTCATCCAAGAATTATAAAATTCGGGCGCGGAAGCAAATATTTATATGATTCTTTACAAAAGTAAAGTCAAATTTTACCTACCCTTGAAATAGATATTTTTGTTAAAACATTCATATTCATGCTTTAGGATCTAAACTATGGGTGGTTTTAAACATTGGACATGCAAAAGTGACCAAAACGTGGTACCAATGAGATAATAAACATTCAATTTTCGGGTGTCATTTTAATGAATACGTTGTATAGTGTAAGCTACATGGGCTGGATTCTAGAATACCTACCACACTTGAAATAGCAATTTTCTTGTTGCAATGTTTTCTGTTAGCTAAAATATAACAAAGAATTATAAAATTCGGGCGCGGAAGGAAATATTTATATGATTTTTCACAAAAATAAAGTCATATTATACCTATTCTTGATGAATACATTGTATTTTGTAAGCTACACTAGTTGGATTCTAGAATACCCACCAAACTTGAAATAGCATTTTTTTGTTGCAATGTTTTCTTTTAGCTAAAATATCATGAAAAATAAAACTAACCGGGCGCGGAAGCAAATATTCATATGATTTTTTACAAAAATAAAGTCAGATTTTGCCTATTCTTGAAAAGGATATTTTTGTTAAAACATTCATATGCATGCTTTAGGATCTATACTATGGATAACTTTAGCATTGGACATGCAAAAGAGACCAAAACATAGTACCAATTCGATATTAAATATTCAATTTTCGGGTGTTATTTTAATGAATACGTTGTATATTTTTAGCTACATGGTCTGAATTGTAGAATACCTACCACACTTAAAAAAGCAATTTTCTTATTGCAATGTTTTCTATTAGCTAAAATATGATGAAAAATTATAAAATTCGGGCGCGGAAACAAGTATTTATATGATTTTTTACAAAAATAAAGTCAGATTTTACCTTTTCTTGACGAATACGTTATATATTGTAAGCTACATGGTCTGCATTCTACAATAACTACCACACTTGAAAAAGCAATTTACTTGTTGCAATGTTTTCTTTTAGCTAAAATATGATAAAGAATAAAAAAATTCAGGCGCGGAAGCAAATATTAATATGATTTTTTACAAAAATAAAGTAAGAGTTTACCTATTCTTGAAATGGATATTTTTGTTAAAACATTCATATTCATGCTTTAGGATCTATACTATGGATGGTTTTAAGCATTGGACATGCAAAAATGACCAAAACGTGGTACCAATCAGAAAATAAACATTTAGTTTTCGGGTGTCATTTTAATGAATACGTTGTATATTGTAAGCTACATGGGCTGTAATCTAGAATACCTACCACACTTGAAATAGCAATTTTTTTGTTACAATGTTTTCTTTAGCTAAAATATGATAAAGATTTATAAAATTCGGGCGCGGAAGCAAATATTTATATGACTTTTTACAAAAATAAAGTTAGATTTAACCTATTCTTGAAGAATACGTTGTATATTGTTATCTACATGGCCTGGATTCTAGAGTACCTACCACACTTGAAATAGCAATTTTTTTGTTGCAATGTTTTTTTTTTAGCTATAAATATGCTGAACAATTATAAAATTCGGGCGCGGAAGGAAATATTTATATGATTTTTTACATAAATAAAGTCAGATTTTACTTATTCTTAAAATGGATATTTTTATTAAAACATTCATATTCATCCTTTAGGATTTATACTATGGATGGTTTTAGCATTGGACATGCAAATGTGACCAAAACGTGGTACCAATCAGATATTAAATATTCAATTTTCGGGTGTCATTTTAATGAATACGTTGTATATTGTAAGCTACGTGGGCTGGATTCTAGAATACCTACCACACTTGAAATAGCAATTTTCTAGTTGCAATGTTTTCTCCTAGCTAAAATATGATAAAGAATTATAAAATTTGGGCACGAAAGCAAATATTTATATGATTTTTTATAAAAATAAAGTCAGAATTTCCCCATTCTCGAAATGAATATTTTTGTTAAAACATTCATATTCATGCTTTAGAATCTATACTATAGATGGTTTTATGCATTGGACATCCAAAAGTGACGTGGTACCAATCACATAATAAACATTCAATTTTCGGGTGTCATTTTTATGAATACGTTGTATATTGTAAGCTACATGGGCTGGATTCTAGAATACCTACCACACTTGCAGTAGCAATTTACTAGTTTCAATGTTTCTTTTATCTAAAATATCTTAAAGAATTA
Organism: Stenolophus ochropezus; assembly: GCA_035578165.1. Lineage (NCBI taxonomy): Eukaryota > Metazoa > Arthropoda > Insecta > Coleoptera > Carabidae > Stenolophus > Stenolophus ochropezus. The sequence goes on along the minus strand of JAQOWZ010000006.1, from coordinate 34,095,462 downwards.
TAAAATTTAGGCGCGGAAGAAAATATTTATATGATTTTTTACAAAAATAAATTTGGAATTTACGTATTCTTGAAATGTATATTTTTGTTAAAACATTTATATTCATGCTTTAGGATCTACACTATGTATGGTTTTATTCATTGGGCATCCAAAAGTTACCGAAACGTGTTACAGATCAGATAATAAGCATTCAATTTTCGGGTGTCATTTTAATGAATACGTTGTATATTGTAAGCTACATGGGCTAGATTCTGAAATACCTACCACACCTGAAATAGCAATTTTCTTGTTGCAATGTTTTTTTTAGCTAAAATATGATAAAGAATTATAAAATTCGGGCGCAGAAGCAAATATTTATATGATTTTTTACAAAAATAAAGTCAGATTTTACCTATTCTTGAAATGGATATTTTTGGTAAAACATTCATATTCATGGTTTAGGATCTATACTATGGATGGTTTTAGCATTGGAGATGCCAAAGTGACCAAAACGTGGTACGAATCAGATAATAAACATTCAATTTTCGGGTGTCATTTTAATGAATACGTTGTATATTGTAAGCTACATGGGCTGGATTCTACAATACCTACCACACTTGAAATAGCAATTTTCTTGTTGCAATGTTTTCTTTTAGCTAAAATATGATAAAGAATTATAAAATTCGGGCGCGAAAGCAAATATTTATATGATTTTTTACAAAAATTAAGTCACATTTTACCTATTCTTGAAATGGATATCTTTGTTAAAACATTCAGTTTCATGCTTAAGGATCTATACAATGGATGGTTTTAGCATTGGACATGCAAAAGTCACCAAAACGTGGTACCAATCAGATAATAAACATACAATTTTCGGGTGTCATTTTAAAGAATACGTTGTATATTGTAAGCTACATGGCCTGGATTCTAGAATACCTACCACACTTGAAATAGCAATTTTCTAGTTGCAATGTTTTCTTTTAGCTAAAAATGATAAAGAAATATAAAATTTGGGCGCGGAAGCAAATATTTATATGATTTTTTACAAAAATAAAGTTAGAATTTACCTATTCTTGAAATGGATGTTTTTGTTAAAACATTCATATTCATGCTTTAGGATCTGTACTATAAATGATTTTAGCAGTGGACATGCAAAAGTGACCAAAACGTGGTACCAATCAGATAATAAACATTTAATATTCGGTGTCATTTTAATGAATACGTTGTATAATGTAAGCTATATAAAACTAGTATAAAATACAGGAAGGTAAAGAAGAAGAAAAGTCAAGAAACATTTTGTGTAAGTTTTTCGTGCAGAAAAACAAGTAAAATTAATAGTTAAAATTGTGTCTTTGGAGTGTCCTTGTCATTGTCAGTTGTGCGCTCATTCCCCTGCTTGGCGACACGAGGCTAGGCGCATGCGCACTAGAAACTAGCAGTTAATTACCAGTGGCGTAGCAGAAGGGAAGGTTGAATTTTTATAGAGACCATAGCAATCCAGTGGAAAAGAAAAAGAGGGAAAAATCAGAGACAAAGGAAGAAGATATTTTTAAGAAAAAAATTTTTCCTAAGATATGGAACGGTTAACGACTATGATAGCAAATTTGACAAAAAGTGTAGATAAAGTGAAGGGGAAGATGGATCGTAACTATAATGAGCTGAAGAAAGAAATACAGAGAAATACAACTACCATAGAGGATATTAAAAATGAATTTAAAATTAAAGAAATTAAATGGCAACAAGAAAGAGAAGAAATGAAGAAAGAAATATCAGAATTAAAGAAAAGATTGGAGGAACAGGATAAGAAAAGTAGATCTGGCAACATAGTGATACAAGGGTTGAGAACTGAGGGAAGAAAATTAATAGAAGCGGTAACAGACCTGTTAAAAAATGGGGTAACGTGCAAAATTAAAGTGGTTATGAAAATTAAAGGAGCTAATGTACGCAGGGAAAAAATAATAGTCGAACTGGAAAACAAACAAGCAAAAAAAGAAATTATGGAAAATAAAAACAAATTGAAAGGAAGAAGTATTTTAATCAATAACGATTGGACAAAGGAGGAAAGAAAAATGAAGTTTGTGATACGGCAAAAAGCAGCAGAGGCTAGAAAAGAAAATAGAAATGTTAAAGTCTCCTATAAAAGAATTATAATACATAATGAGGAATACATATGGAGTGAAGAGAGTGGAAGTCTGGTGCTAAACAAGAACAAAGAAAATAATGGAAATTGTCTAGTTACTATGAGTAGGAGAAAGTGACAGGAAGAAAATAAAACAGTCGCATCGGTACGACTCGGAAACGGAAATAAGGTTAAGAATACAAGGTTAAAAGATTTCACAATAATAACGATGGCAACATAAAACGCGCAAGGAACAAATGCACCAGGTAAACTGAAAAATTTTGCACGCTGTGTTTAAAAAATATGGCATAGATGTAGCGGTAATTAAAAAATTTCAAGAAATAAAACAAAAAGGTAATGACATTTTCGAGCTAGAAGATTACAGTTTTTAAAAGCGGGCATGAGCCAAAATATTTTGGATCGTGTTTTATGATAAGCAAAAAACTAAAAGATAAAATAATTGATTTTAAACCAATATCGGAAAGAACAAGTGTAAGCTACATGGGCTAGATTCTAGAAAACCTACCACACTTGAAATAGCAATTTTCTTGTTGCAATGTTTTCTCTTAGCTAAAATATGATGAAAAATTATAAATTTCGTGCGCGGAGGCAAATATTTATATGATTTTTACAAAAATAAAGTCAGATTTTATCTATTCTTGAATTGGATATTTTTGTTATAACATTCATATTCATGCTTTAGAATCTATACTATGAATGGTTTTTACATTGGACATGCAAAAGTGACCAAAACGTGGTACCAATCAGATAATAAACATTCAATTTTCGGGTATCATTTTAATGAATACATTGTATATTGTAAGCTACATAGGCTGGATTCTAGAATGCCTACTACACTTAAAATAGCCATTTTCTTGTTGGAATATTTTCTTTTAGCTAAAATATGATAAAGAATTATAAAATTCTGGCGCGGAAGCAAATATTTATATGAATTTTTACAAGAATAAAGTCAGATTTTACCTATTCTTGAAATGGTTATCTTTGTTAAAACAATCATATTCATGCTTTAGGATCTATACTATGGATGGTTTTAAACATTGGATATGCAAAAACATTCAATTTTCGGGTGTCATTTCAATGAATACGTTGTATATTGTAAGCTACATGGGCTGGATTCTAGAGTACCTACCACACTTGAAATAGCAATTTTCTTGTTGCAATGTTTTCTTTTACCTAAAATATGATGAAGAAATATAAAATTCAGGCGGGGAAGCAAATATTTTTTATGATTTTTTACAAAAATTAAGTCAGATTTTACCTATTCTTGAAATGGAAATTTTTGTTAAAACATTCATATTCATGCTTTAGGATCTATACTATAGATGGTTTTAAGCATTAGACATGTAAAAGTGACCAAAACGTGGTACCAATCAGATAATAAACATTAATTTTCGGTTGTCATTTTAATGAATACTTGCATATTGTAAACTACATGGGCTGGATTCTAGAATACCTACCACACTTAAAATAGCAATTTTCTTGTTGCAATGTTTTCTTTTAGCTTAAATATGATGAAGAATTATAAAATTCGGGCGTAGAGGAAAATATTTATATGATTTTTTACAAAAATTAAGTCAGATTTTACCTATTCTTGAAATGGACATTTTTGTTAAAACATTCATATCCATGTTTTAGGATCTATACTATGGATGGTTTTAGCATTGGACATGCAAAAGTGACCAAAAAGTGGTACCAAATACGTTGTATATTGTAAGTGTAACAATGGCTGAACACGTGGAAATTTTGAACTATTGAATTTTGGGGTTTTAAATTAATAAAAGGAGTTTATGAATTTGGAATTAAGATGTCAAAAATGGTAGAATTTAAATTGCTGCCACCAGATTATTTTTAATTAGAACAATCAAACTAATTTAAAAAAAAAATTAAATAATGGGGATAAACAAAGCGATAATAAGAAAACAACAATAAAATATATTAAAATGAAAGAGAATTTACAAATATGATGCTGCAAGTCACAAAGTTAAAAACTACTAATAAATAATTATAGGTTACATATGAAAAAAAACTTAAAGTTACTTACAAATAATATTTACAAAACGAGTCATGCTTGACTCTACTTCTTTACTCGCTGACTCTCTGTGACTATCCTAACTTGCTAATTTTCAAAAGTCTAACTCAGACGGCCCACCCACTTCAAGCTGCAGAATTCATCCCCGTTTTCTGATTCTTGCAATTTCACTGGTCATCTTCTCCATGGGCGTGTAAATTGGTTACACTCCCAAGCCTCTAACAGGGTGCATTCTAAACACCCTGAGATGCACAAAAAATTGGAAAGCTGGCGTCTTCCGAGAATCAGAAAATGGTTCTGTCAGGGTTGATGGTTTATGGCCGTCCGAAAGAAAACTTTGAAAGCTATATAACAATAAACTTAAAAGCCAAACAAAATTTCGGATTTCTTTACAAATCTTTGAACTATTTATTACCAAAAAGAATTTTGAAACTAGTCAATAGCAACATAAATATCAAAAAGAGTATTTGTTTCACTGGATGAGACGTTTTGTTACAATTCCTTCCCCCTTAAATTAAGTTATATTTCTTCAAGAAATTAACTTCAACATTCCCCTCTGCTAAACTCCGATCTCCAGGTATTCCCCATACCCGATGGCTGCGGTGGCTGCGAACTCTTGTAACTTGACAAAAGTTCTTTGCACTTACTGCAACCAGCAACTCTTGCGGCACCGTGACTTGACCTCAACAACCATGGACACACGGAGATGTCCAACTTGAATAGGATCCTTGCAGGCCGATTCTGCTCGCCATCGATGTACGGAGGTTCCTAGATCATCATCATCTAGCAGTTTGACGGGATATACGGCTGCAACAAAAATGTCTGACCAGTATCTATGTTCTAATGTAAATATAATTATTTCTACAATATACTTAATTATTTGAATCTACTTTTCCAACTTATTTCTTCTAAATAACTAACCTCATAACTTAAAAATTCTTTATCTAAATTTATTTACTACTACGATTAATTTATCCTAATACGAGTATATCTAATTTCAACATAATTTTCTTTTCAATTAACTATAAACAATTATTAATTCCAAAAAAAAAACTTCTACCTTTCTGAGTTTATTCTAATAAAACTTTACCGCGGATCTTAGCTTGGAAGGCATTTTTTTTTATAGCAACTAATTATCATCATTCATCTCCCAGCCTAAGATACACGTTGGCTATCACACGGGCAGGGATGCCAATATCCTGGATGCATACAACTTTTATGACCTGATTACCCGACACAATACAAATCAACCGAAATCTCTCTTTACCTGGGCCGTTTTCGGCTTTTATAAATATGATACCCAAATCCCCTTGCTTTTATTGTATAATTGTTTCCTTTTCCAAATTTAGATGCCAAATGTTTGTTAAAGCATTTTTCTTCTAATATAAATTTAATAAGAAATGGTTTTCTACAAAAAAATTTTTTTTAACTCTATGGTTTCTTTTTAATATAAAATGTTTGTTTGTACTAATATTTATAGTTAATTTCGAAGACTTCGTTTTAAATTTTTTAACTAATTTCGTTTAAACTTTTTTCTTTATTTTAATAAACAATCGCTTATCTTTCTTTTGTATTGTTCTGTCTTTATTCTTGTGTTTTCCGTCTGCATCCGAAACCTGACCGCTACTCTTCCACCTGAGCCGATGGTATGTACCGCCACGCGCCCGGGTTTTATGGCCTCGCCTTTGTCCGTCTTTTCGCTTCTCGCTGGGTCGGTTGCTCGAACTTTTCTTCTTCTGGGATTCCACGATATCGCCGACATCTCCACCAGGACAACACACCGCGTACTTTACAACATTACTGGCTGATAAACATTTCTTCTCAACTTCTGTGTAAACGATGTCTACAATTGTTTCCATCACGGGAGATAAGTAGTATGCTCTTCTTTAGCCGTTTCCCTGAATTCTGCGAGTCTCGCGCCAGAATCATCTCTCACAGGTGCCTTTTTTGAGCCATACTCCATCGTACTCTCCTCCTCTAAACTTGCACAATTCGTAGAGTCGTTTACCTGTTCTACTTCGGTTGTCCTAGTTGTCTCTACCCCGACGTCGTTCTCTGCTTCTTCTTCGACGCTATGGGCTGAACTCCTTGTTGGATCGAAATTGTCGTCTCTCTCCTCCTTGAAGTTCAGCTCATCATCGGTGCAGATCACTGTCTCTTCTTCACACTCACTTTCTTTGCGTTTATTGTTCGAGTCCGAGTAAATACATGTATCACTACTATCACTTAAACCACTGTAACTAACACTCTTTTCATCACTCATACACTCATACTTAACACTTAAATTATCTAAGCTTTGTTCTTCCTCACATGTAACCGTATTGCCTGTTATTTGTTCTACTATTCGGGGCGATTCCTTCACCGGACAATCTTTCTGTATTTTTTCTTTTAAAGGAATCCTACCCCGATAATTTTGAAAATATCTTGTGCTAATTTTTTAATTTAAATTTTGATTTTCTACCGGAGCTCTCTGAGACTGGGAATAATTTTGAATTTGCATACTTGACACAAACATTTTTACAGATTTAATATTTTTCACTTCATCAACAATATTAATTTTCTCAAATTTTTTTCTCATCAGTTTTTTAAAGAGTTCCCAATCATCTTGAAATTTTTCAGCATGTAAAAGTACATATCGCTTTGCTTTCCCTGTACAATGCAAAGAACCAAGGGCTTCTAATCTTTTAAACGAAATAATAGTCTTTTTCTGAAAATTTTCTAAATTTGCAATAAATTTTTCAATACATTCATGGTCTTCACCGCCAAAAGTTGGTACACAATTAAACATATCAAACACTAATGGTTGATTCATTGTAATTAAATTTTGTATTAACTTTAAATTAAAATAAGCGTGGCTACTAGAATTTTTAACTCAAATTCAAACGAGCTTGGCTACCGGAATATTCGTATCTCACCGCTCGCCACCAGTTGTAACAATGGCTGAACACGCGAAAATTTTGAACTATTGAATTTTGGGGTTTTAAATTAATAAGAGGAGTTTATAAATTTGGAATTAAGATGTCAACAATGGTAGAATTTAAATTGCTGCTACCAGATTATTTTTAATTAGAACAATCAAACTAATTTCAGGAAAAGAATTAAATAATGGGGATAAACAAAGCGATAGTAAGAAAACAACAATAAAATATATTAAAATGAAAGAGAATTTACAAATATGATGCTACAAGTTACAACGTTAAAAACTACTAATAAATAATTATAGGTTACATATGAAAAAAAACTTAAAGTTACTTACAAATAATATTTACAAAACGAGTCATGCTTGACTCTACTTCTTTACTCGCTGACTCTCTGTCTGTGACTGTCCTAACTTGCTAATTTTCAAAAGTCTAACTCAGACGGCCCACCCACTTCAAGCTGCAGAATTCATTCCCGTTTTCTAATTCTCGCAATTTCACTGGTCTTCTTCTCCATGGGCGTGAAATAAGTTACACTCCCAAGCCTCTAACAGGGTACATTCTGAACACCCTGAGATGCACAAAAAATTGGAAAGCTGGCGTCTTCAGAGAATCAGAAAATGGTTCTGTCAGAGTTGATGGTTTATGGCCATCCAAAAGAAAACTTTGAAAGCTATATAACAATAAACTTAAAAGACAAACGAAATTTCGAATTTCTTGTCACATCTTTGAACTATTTATTACTAAAAAGAATTTTAAAACTAGTCAATAGCAACATAAATATCAAAACGAGTAATAGTTTAACTGGATCAGACGTTTTGTTACATAAGCTACATGTGCTGGATTCTAGAATACCTACCACACTTGAAATAGTAATTTTCATGTTGCAATGTTTTCTTTTAGCAAAAAATGATAAAGATTTATAAAATTCGGGCGCGGAAGCTAATATTTATATGATATTTTACAAAAATAAAGTCAGATTTTACCTATTCTTGAAATGGATAAGTTTGGCAAAACATTCATATTCATGCTTTAGGATCTATACTATGGATGGTTTTAGCATTGGACGTGCAAAAGTGAACAAAACGTGGTACCAATCAGATAATAAACATTTAATTTGCGGGTGTCAGTTTAATGAATACGTTGTATATTGTAAGCTACATAGGCTAGATTCTAGAATACCTACCACACTTGAAATAGCAATTTTCTTCTTGCAATGTTTTCTTTTAGTTAAAATATGATGAAGAATTATAAAATTCGGGCGCGGAAGCAAATATTTATATGCCTTTTTAAAAAAATAAAGTCAGATTTTACCTATTCTTGAAATGGATATTTTTGTTAAAACATTCATATCCATGTTTTTGGATCTATTCTATGGATGGTTTTAGCATTGGACATGCAAAAGTGATCAAAACGTGGTACTAATCAGATAATAAATATTCTATTTTCGGGTGTCATTTTAATGAATACGTTGTATATTGTAAGCTACGTGGGCTGGATTCTAAACTACCTACCACACTTGAAATAGCAATTTTCTTGTTGCAATGTTTTCTTTTAGCTAAAATATGATGAAGAATTAAAAAACTCGGGCGCGGAAGCAAATATTTATATGATTTTTTACAAAAATAAAGTCAGATTTTACCTATTCTTTAAATGCATATTTTTGTTAATACATTCATATTCATGCTTTAGGATCTATACTATGGATAGTTTTAAACATTGGACATCCAAAAGTGACCAAAACGTGGTACCAATCAGAAAATAAACATTAAATTTTCGGGTGTCATTTTAATGATTATGTTGTATATTTTAAGCTACATGGGCTGGATTCTAGAATACCTACTACACTTAAAATAGCAATTTTCTTGTTGCTATGTTTTCTTTTAGCAAAATATGATAAAGAATTATAAAATTCGGGCGCGGAAGCAAATACTTATATGATTTTTTACAAAAATAAAGTCAGATTTTACCAATTCTTGAAATGGATATTTTTCTTAAATCATTCATATTCATGCTTTTGGATCTATACTGTGGATGGTTTTAAGCACTGGACATGCAAAAGTGACCAAAACGTGGTACCAATTAAATAATAAACATTAAATTATCGGGTGTCATTTTAATGAATACGTGTATATTGTAAGCTACATGGGCTGGATTCTAAAATACCTACCACACTTGAAACAGCAATTTTTTTGTTGCAATGTTTTTTTTTAGCTAAAATATGATGAAGAATTATAAAATTCGGGCGCGAAAGCAAATATTTATATGATTTAAAAAAAAAAATAAAGTTAGATTTTACCTATTCTTGAAATAGATATTTTTGTTAAAACATTCATATTCATGCTTTAAGATCTATACTTTGGATAGTTTTAAGAATTGGACATGAAAAAGGGACCAAAACGTGGTACCAATCAGATAATAAACATTCAATTTTCCGGTGTCATTCTAATAATTACGTTGAATATTGTAAGCTACATGGGCTGGATTCTAAAATACCTACCACACTTGAAATAGCAATTTTCTCGTTGCAATGTTTTCTTTTAGCTAAATTATGATAAAGAATTATAAAATACGGGCGCGGAAGCAAATATTTATATGATTTTTTACAAAAATAAAGTCAGATTTTACCTATTCTTGAAATGGATAAATTTGGTAAATCATTCATATTCATGCTTTAGGATCTATACTATGGATGGTTTTAGCATTAGACATGCAAAAGTGAAAAAAACGTAATACCAATCAGATAATACACATTCAATTTGCGGGTGTCATTTTAATGAAAACGTTGTATATTGTAAGCTACATGGGCTAGATTCTAAAATACCTACCACACTTGAAATAGCAATTTTCTTCTTGCAATGTTTTCTTTTAGCTAAAATATTATGAAGAATTATAAAATTAGGGCGCGGAAGCAAATATTTATATAATTTTTTGCAAAAATACCTATTCTTGAAATGGATATTTTTGGTAAAACAATCAAATTCATGCTTTAGGATCTATACTATACATGGTTTTATCATAAGACATGCAAACGTGACAAAAACCTGGTACTAATCAGATAATAAACATTCAATTTGCGGGTGTCATTTTAATGAATACGTTGTATATTGTAGTTTTAAGCATTGGACATAAAAAAGTGACCAAAACGTGGGTACCAATCAGATAATATATATTCTATTTTCGGGTGTCATTTTAATGAATACGTTGTATATTGTAAGCTACGTGGGCTGGATTCTAGACTACCTACCACACTTGAAATAGAAATTTTCTTGTTGCAATGTTTTCTTTTAGCTAAAATATGATGAAGAATTAAAAAACTCGGGCGCGGAAGCAAATATTTATATGATTTTTTACAAAAATAAAGTCAGATTTTACCTATACTTTAAATGCATATTTTTGTTAATACATTCATATTCATGCTTTAGGATCTGTACTATGGATAGTTTTAAACATTGGACATCCAAAAGTGACCAAAACGTGGTACCAATCAGAAAATAAACATTAAATTTTCGGGTGTCATTTTAATGATTCTGTTGTATATTTTAAGCTACATGGGCTGGATTCTAGAATACCTACTACACTTAAAATAACAATTTTCTTGTTGCTATGTTTTCTTTTAGCAAAATATGATGAAGAATTATAAAATTCGGGCGCGGCAGCAAATTTTTATATAATTTTTTGCAAAATAAAGTCAGATTTTACCTACTCTTGAAATGGATATTTTTGGTAAAACAATCATATTCATGCTTTAGGATCTATACTATACATGGTTTTATCATTAGACATGCAAAAGTGACAAAAACCTGGTACTAATCAGATAATAAACATTAATTTTCGGGTGTCATTTTAATGAATACGTTGTATATTGTAAGCTACCTACATGGGTTAGATTCTAGAATACCTACCACACTTAAAACAGCAATTTTCTTGTTGCAATGTTTTCTTTTAGCTAAAATATGATAAAGAATTATAAAATTCGGGTGCGGACGCAAATATTTATATGGTTTAAAAAAAAAATAAAGTTAGATTTTACCAATTCTTGAAATAGATATTTTTGTTAAAACATTCATATTCATGCTTTAGGATCTATACTTTGGATAGTTTTAAGAATTGGACATGAAAAATGGACCAAAACTTGGTACCAATCAGATAATAAACATTCAATTTTCGGGTGTCATTCTAATAATTACGTTGTATATTGTAAGCTACATGGGCTGGATTCTAGAATACCTACCACACTTGAAATAGCAATTTTCTCGTTGCAATGTTTTCTTTTAACTAAAATATGATAAAGAATTATAAAATTCGGGCGCGGAAGCAAATATTTATATTATTTTTTACAAAAATAAAGTCAGATTTTACCTATTCTTGAAATGAATAAGTTTGGTAAAACATTCATATTCATGCTTTAGGATCTATACTATGGATACTTTTAGCATTGGACATGCAAAAGTGAACAAAACGTGGTACCAATCAGATAATAAACATTCAATTTGCGGGTGTCATTTTAATAAATACGTTGTATATTGTAAGCTACATGGGCTAGATTCTAGAATACCTACCACACTTGAAATAGCAATTTTCTTCTTGCAATGTTTTCTTTTAGCTAAAATATTATGAAGAATTATAAAATTCGGGCGCGGAAGCAAATATTTATATAATTTTTTGCAAAAATAAATTCAGATTTTACCTATTCTTGAAATGGATATTTTTGGTAAAACAATCATATTCATGCTTTAGGATCTATACTATACATGGTTTCATCATAAGACATGCAAAAGTGACAAAAACCTTGTACTAATCAGATAATAAACATTTATTTTCGAGTGTCGTTTTAATGAATACGTTGTATATTGTAAGCTACCTACATGGGTTAGATTCCAGAATACCTACTACACTTGAAACAGCAATTTTCTTGTTGCAATATTTTCTTTTAGCTAAAATATGATAAAGAATTATAAAATTCGGGCGCGGACGCAAATATTTATATGATTTTAAAAAAAAATAAAGTTAGATTTTTCCTATTCTTGAAATAGATATTTTTGTTAAAACATTCATATTCATGCTTTAGGATCTATACTTTGGATAGTTTTAAGCATTGGACATGAAAAAGTGACCAAAACGTGGTACCAATCAGATAATAAACATTCAATTTTCGGGTGTCATTCTAATAATTACGTTGTATATTGTAAGCTACATGGGCTGGATTCTAGAATACCTACCACACTTGAAATAGCAATTTTCTCGTTGCAATGTTTTCTTTTAGCTAAATTATGATAAAGAATTATAAAATTCGGGCGCGGAAGCAAATATTTATATGATTTTTTACAAAAATAAAGTCAGATTTTACCTATTCTTGAAATGGATAAATTTGGTAAAACATTCATATTCATGCTTTAGGATCTATACTATGGATGGTTTTAGCATTAGACATGCAAAAGTGAACAAAACGTGGTATTAATCAGATAATAAACATTCAATTTGCGGGTGTCATTTTAATGAAAACGTTGTATATTGTAAGCTACATAGGCTAGATTCTAAAATACCTACCACACTTGAAATAGCAATTTTCTTCTTGCAATGTTTTCTTTTAGCTAAAATATTATGAAGAATTATAAAATTAGGGCGCGGAAGCAAATATTTATATAATTTTTTGCAAAAATAAAGTTAGATTTTACCTATTCTTGAAATGGATATTTTTGGTAAAACAATCAAATTCATGCTTTAGGATCTATACTATACATGGTTTTATCATAAGACATGCAAACGTGACAAAAACCTGGTACTAATCAGATAATAAACATTTATTTTCGGGTGTCATTTTAATGAATACGTTGTATATTGTAAGCTACCTACATGGGTTAGATTCTAGAATATTTACTACACTTAAAATAGCAATTTTCTTGTTGCAATGTTTTCTTTTAGCTAAAATATGATAAAGAATTATGAAAGTCGGGCGCAATAGCAAATATTTATATGATTTTTTACAAAAATAAAGTCAGTTTTTACCTATTCTTGAAATGGTTTTGGTCACTTTTGCATGTACAATGCTAAAACCATTTATAGTATAGATCCTACCGCATGAATATGAATGTTTTAACAAAAATATATATTGCAAGAAAAGGTAAACACCCGAAAATTGAATGTTTATTATCTGATTAGTACCACGTTTTTGTCACTTTTGCATGTCTAAAATATACATTTCAAGAATAGGTAAAATTTGACTTTATTTTTCTAAAAAATCATATAAATATTTAATTTAATTTAAATGACACGAATTTTATAATTCTTTATCATATTTTAGCTAAAAGAAAACATTGCAAGAAGAAAATTGCTATTTCAAGTGTGGTAGGTATTATAGAATCCAGCCCATGTAGTTTACAACATACAACGTATTCATTAAAATGACAAGCAACAATTGAATGTTTATTATCTGATTGGTACCACGTTTTGTGCACTTTTACATGTCCAATGATAAAACCATCCATAGTTTAGATTCTAAAGCATATATATGAACGTTTTAACAAAAATATCCATATCAAGAATAAGTAAAATCTGACTTTATTTCTGTAAAAAATAATATAAATATTTGCTTCCGCGCCCGAATTTTATAATTCTTCATCATATTTTAGCTAAAAGAAAACATTGCAACAAAAAAATTGCTATTTCAAGTATGGTAGGTATTCTAGAATCTAGGCCATGTAGTTTACAATATACACGTATTCATTAAAATGACACGCGATAATTGAATGTTTATTATCTGATTGGTACCACGTTTTAGTCATTTTTGCATGTTCAATGCTAAAACCATTCATAGTATAGATCCTAATGCATGAATATGAATGTTTTAACAAAAATATCTATTTCAAGAATAGGTCAAATCTGTCTTTATTTTTGCAAAAATCATATAAATATTTGCTTTCGCGCTCGAATTTTATAAATCATCATATTTTAGCTAAAAGAAAACATTGCAACAAGTAAAATGTTATTTCAAGTGAGGTAGGTATTCTAGAATCCAGCCTTTGTAGCTTAAAATATACAACGTATTCATTAAAATGACACCTGAAAATTGAATGTTTATTATCTGATTGGTACTACGTCTTAGTCACTTTTGCATGTCCAATGCCTAAAACCATCCATAGTATAGATCCTAAAACATAAATATGAATGTTTTAACAAAAATATCCATTTCAAGAATAGGTCAAATCTGACTTAATTTTTGAGAAAAGTCATATATATATTTGTTTTCGCGCCACGTTTTGGTCTCTTTTGCAAGTCCAATGCTAAAACCATCCATAGTATAGATCCTAAAGCATGAATATAAATGTTTTACAAAAAATTACCATTTCAAGAATAGGTAAAATCTGACTTTATTTTTGTAAAAAATGTTATAAATATTTGCTTCCGCGCCCGAATTTTATAATTCTTCATCATATTTTAGCTAAAAAAAACATTGCAACAAGAAAATTGCTATTTCAAGTGTAGTAGTTATTCTAGAATCCAATTATGTAGCTTACAATATACAACGTATTCATTAAAATGACACCCGAAAATTGCATGTTTATTTTCTGATTGGTACCACGTTTTAGTCACTTTTGCATGTCCAATGCTAAAACCATCCAAAGTATAGATCCTAATACATGAATATGATTGTTTTAACAAAAATATCAATTTCAAGAATAGGTAAAATCTGACTTTATTTTTGTAAAAAATCATCACATTTGTTTCCGCGCCCGAATTTTATAATTCTTCATATTATTTTAGTAAATAATTAAATAAAAACGCTTGGTTTTTGTTCCACAAATTTTAAACAATAATCCTTTATTGCACAATTTCGGCGTTTATGCCATCATCAGAAGGAATAATATTACATTGTACAGAAAAGTTCTTATATATACAGGTACAGCTTATTACTAGTGGGGGGTTGGTGATTTGGAAATTTCTTTAAGTACAGTATCTATGAACGGGGAATTTATTACATCTAACTGTTCATTCATGAGCTTAGTGCCTGAGTTGAGGGCTTTCTTAATATCTAAGGCTTCCAAGAAATTGAGTCGCAAACCTTTCTTTTCTTTGTGTAAAATTGTCAAATTGTTAATTGTACATTTATGATTAGTATCAAACAAATGTTTAGCTACATTAGAATATTGAATTCTGTTTACATAATTATTACAATGTTCCTTAAATCTAATCTTAAAATTACGTCCTGTTTGGCCTATGTATACTTAATTACAATTATTACATTTTATTTCATATATACCTGAATTTAACAGTGGGTCCTTACTGACTAATTTATTATTAACAAAAATATTTCTTAGTGTATAATTATTATAAAAACCAAGAGTGATGTTAAATTTTTTCCAATCATTAGCTACACTAAAACTCATATCCTTAACATAATTTAATAAAACTAAGCGTTTTTATTTAATTATTTATTTAATCATGTTCCACCAAGTGCCAACAGTCGCATCAATAGATTTTATTAACAGTGCAAGTTTATCAAAATTGGCTGTGTTATATAGAAAAGTTCTTACTAAAGTTATTAATACCAACAACAGTTTGTGGTTCAATATAATGTGTCTTAAAAATAAAGTGTTTCCGAAATACATATCAGTGTTAAGTAAAAACAAATCTGAACAACCTCAAATATCAGTACAGAAGGCTAAATCAGTGTGGTTAAAAGCAGAAATTAAAAATCATTACTCTAGGAGGTATTTTCTTAACCTTCATCTAAAGTTAATACATTGTGCGTTAGCAAGTAACTCACATCCTATATGGTTTGACATGATGGATAAACAAGTACGTGAACAAGTGAATGTTATAACCCATAAACGCTATGTTACTTTAAAACGAAAATTATCACAGTTATGTGATAAAAACCATTGTACATTGAACATTGACAAGAAGACTACAACGAAGTTCTACCCAAGGCTGGTCAACCTTTCCAACACAACTTTTGATGAAGATGAAGAAAAACTCTTACACCAAGGACTATTGTTTGCACCCCCGAAACCCCATAGTGAAAAAGAAATTGTGCAAGTGGCAATAGATTCGGACATTGCGCTAATAAACATTAACCCTGAAGACAAATCGAAGTGTTTAGCTTCATTCCAGAAAAACTGCCGTAAGTTAAAACATTCCTCCCATAATACTATGAAAACACATAATAAGTGTATCCGCAATATCAAAAATAAATTAAAAAATAATGATTTAATCCATAGTAAAGCCGATAAAGGTAATAGCATTGTTATTTTAGATAAAAATGAATATATTTCAAAAGTTCAAGACTTTATAAATGCTAGCAATATTACTAATTTAAATTCAGATCCAACTTACATGTTTCAAAATAAATTTCAGACAGTCCTTAAAAATTGTAACAATGTGATACCCAAAGAAGAACATTATAAATTTACCATAATGAATCCTTCCGCACCCATATTATATGGTTTACCGAAACTTCACAAAGAAAATACTCCAATTAGACCAGTAGTTTCTTATGTAAATTCACCTACTTAAATATGTAAATTTTTAAATAAGTTAATTCCGGAGTTACTAGATTTTATACCTAATCATAGTGTTAAATACACCGTAGAACTAATTGAACAAATTAAATATCAACAAATTCCTTCAAATGCTAAACTCATATCCTTTGATGTAAAAAGTCGCTTTACTTCTATTCCTATTTCAAAACTTTTAAATATTATTAAAACACAATTTAAAGATAATAATGTTAATCCAATAATAATGTCTGAAGTTTTAAACCTGTTAGAACTTTGTTTAAACCAAAATTATTTTTGTTTCAATAATGGTTATTATCAACAAAATGACGGCCTGCCAATGGGATCTCCACTTTCACCTTTGTTATCAGAAATTTTTATGAACAATTTTGAAGATTTGTTTCTTTATTCGAATAGTAACCTTTTAAAACATTTACAATTTTGGTATAGATATGTCGATGACGTTTTATGTATGTTTACTGGCACAGACCGTCAATTACAACATTTATTAAATCTTCTTAACTCAATAGACAAAAATATACAATTTACTTTTGAAAAAGAATAAAATAATTGCATAAATTTTTTGGACATCACAATCACACGGGTTAACAATAATTTTAGTTTCAATATTTACAGAAAACCGATTTATATATTCCTTCAAATTCTTACCATCCATGGAATATTAAATTATCAGCTTTCCATAGTTTAATTGATCGTTTATTAAAAATCCCTATGAGTGAATCAGATTATAATAAAGAATTGTCTATAATTTTAAAGATTGCTGCAAATAATGGCTATGATAGTAAAGTTATTATTAATTTATTAAAACGAAAAAATAAGAAAAGAATATTAAATTCCTTTTATCCCATATCTGAGGAAACTAAATCTGAAGGTGTTTATAAAAAATTAAATTATGTTAAGGATATGAGTTTTAGTGTAGCTAATGATTGGAAAAAATTTAACATCACTCCTGGTTTTTATAATAATTATACACTAAGAAATATTTTTGTTAATAATAAATTAGTCAGTAAGGACCCACTGTTAAATTCAGGTATATATGAAGTAAAATGTAATAATTGTAATTTAGTATACATAGGCCAAACAGGACGTAATTTTAAGATTAGATTTAAGGAACATTGTAATAATTATGTAAACAAAATTCAACATTCTAATGTAGCTAAACATTTGTTTGATACTAATCATAAATGTACAATTAACAATTTGACAATTTTACACAAAGAAAAGAAAGGTTTGCGACTCAATTTCTTGGAAGCCTTAGAGATTAAGAAAGCCCTCAACTCAGGCACTAAGCTAATGAATAAACAGTTAGATGTAATAAATTCCCCGTTCATAGATACTGTACTTAAAGAAATTTCCAAATCACCAACCCCCCACTAGTAATAAGCTGTACCTGTATATATAAGAACTTTTCTGTACAATGTAATATTATTCCTTCTGATGATGGCATAAACGCCGAAATTGTGCAATAAAGGATTATTGTTTAAAATTTGTGGAACAAAAACCAAGCGTTTTTATTTATTATTTATTTAATCATGTTCCACCAAGTGCCAACAGTCGCATCAATAGATTTTATCTTATTTTAGCTTAAAGAAAACATTGCAATAAGAAAATTGCTATTTCAATTGTGGTAGGTATTCTAGAATCCAGCCCATGTAGCTTACAATATATAACGTATTCATTAAAATGACACCCGAAAATTGAATGTTTATTATCTGATTGGTACCACGTTTTGGTCACTTTTGCATGTCCAATGCTAAAACCATTAATAGTATATCTCCTAAAGCATGAATATGAATGTTTTACAAAAAATATTTATTTCAAGAATAGGTAAAATCTGACTTTATTTTTGTAAAAAATCATATAAATATTTGCTTCCGCGCCCGAATTTTATAATTTTTTATCATATTTTAGCTAAATGAAAACATTGCAACAAGAAAATAGCTATTTCAAAAGTGGTCTATATTCTAGAATCCAGCCCTTGTAGCTTACAATATACAACATATTCATTAAAATGATACCCAAAAATTGCATGTTTATTATCTGATTGGTACCACGTTTTAGTTACTTTTGCATGTCCAATGCTGAAACCATCCATAGTATAGATCCTAATGCATGAATAAGGATGTTTTAACAAAAATATCCATTTCAAGAATAGGTAAAATATGACTTTATTTTTGTCAAAAATCATATAAATATTTGTTTCCGCGCCCGAATTTTATAATTCTTCATCTTATTTTAGCTAAAAGAAAACATTGCAACAAGGCAATTGCTATTTCAAGTGTGGTAGATATTGTAGAATCCAGTCCATGTAGCTTACATTATACAACGTATTCATTAAAATGACACACGAAAATTCAATGTTTATTATCTGATTGACACCACGTTTTGGTCCCTATTGCAAGTCCAATGCTAAAACCATCCGTAGTGTAGATCCTAAAGCATGAATATGAATGTTTTAACAAAAATATACATTTCAAGAATAGGTAAAATCTGACTTTATTTTTGTAAAAAAGCATATAAATATTTGCTTCAGCGCCCGAATTTTATAATTCTTCATCATATATTAGCTAAAAGAAAACATTGCAACAGGAAAATTGCTATTTCAAGTGTGGCAGGTATTCTAGAATCAAGCCCATGTAGCTTACATTATACAACGTATTCATTAAAATGACACCCGGAAATTGAATGTTTATTATCTGATTGGTATCATATTTTGGTCACTTTTGCATGTCCAATGCTAAAACCATCCATAGTATAGATCATGAATATGAATATTTTAACAAAAATATCCATTTCAAGAATAGGTAAAATCTGACTTTATTTTTGTAAAAAATCATATAAATATTTGCTTCCGCGCCCGAATTTTATAATTCTTCATCATATTTTAGCTAAAAGAAAACATTGCAACAAGAAAATTGCTATTTCAAGTGTGGTAGTTATTCTAGAATCCAGCTATGTAGCTTACAATATACAACGTATTCATTAAAATGACACCCGAAAATTGCATGTTTATTATCTGATTTGTACCACGTTTTAGTCACTTTTGCATGTTCAATGCTTAAAACCATCCATAGTATAGATCCTAATGCATGAATATGAATGTTTTAACAAAAATATCCATTTCAAGAATAGGTCAAATCTGACTTAATTTTTGAGAAAAGTCATATATATATTTGTTTTCGCGCCCGAATTTTATAATTCTCCATCTTATTTTAGCTTAAAGAAAACACTGCAACAAGAAAAATGCTATTTTAATTGTGGTAGGTATTGTAGAATCCAGCCCATGTAGCTTACATTATACAACGTATTCTTTAAAATGACACCCGAAAATTAAATGTTTATTATCTGATTGGTACCACGTTTTGGTCAATTTTGCATGTCCAATGCTTAACACCATCCATAGTATAGGGTCTAAAGCATGAATATGAATGTTTTAACAAAAATTATGCATTTCAAGAATAGGTAAAATCTGACTTTATTTATTGTAAAAAATCATATAAATATTTGCTTCCGCGCCCGAATTTTATAATTCTTCATCATATTTTAGCTAAAAGAAA
This sequence comes from Stenolophus ochropezus, assembly GCA_035578165.1. NCBI lineage: Eukaryota > Metazoa > Arthropoda > Insecta > Coleoptera > Carabidae > Stenolophus > Stenolophus ochropezus. The sequence continues at coordinate 34,075,321 of JAQOWZ010000006.1, read as the reverse complement.
ACATTGCAACAAGAAAATTGCTATTTCAAGTGTGGTAGTTATTCTAGAATCCAGCTATGTAGCTTACAATATACAACGTATTCTTTAAAATGACACCCGAAAATTGCATGTTTATTATCTGATTCGTACTACGTTTAAGACACTTTTGCATGTCCAATGCTAAAACTATCCATAGTATAGATCCTAACGCATGAAGATGAATGTTTTAACAAAAATATTCATTTTAAGAATAGGTAAAATCTGACTTTATTTTTGTGAAAAATCATATAAATATTTGTTTCCGCGACCGACTTTTATAATTCTTCATCTTATTTTAGCTTAAAGAAAACATTGCAACAAAAAAATTGCTATTTCTATTGTGGTAGGTATTGTAGAATCTAGCCTATGTAGCTTACATTATACAACGTATTCATTAAAATGATACCCGAAAATTAAATGTTTATTATCTGATTGGTACCACGTTTTGGTCACTTTTGCATGTCCAATGCTTAAAACCATCTATAGTATAAGTTCTAAAGCATGAATATGAATGTTTTAACAAAAATTATCCATATCAAGAATAGGTAAAATCTGACTTTATTTTTGTAAAAAATCATATAAATATTTGCATCTGCGCCCAAATTCTATAATTCTTCATCATATTTTAGCTAAAAGAAAACATTGCACCAAGAAAATTGCTATGTCAAGTGTGGCAGGTATTCTAGAATCCAGCCCATGTAGCTTACAATATACAACGTATATATTAAAATGAAACCTGAAAATTGAATGTTTATTATGTGATTGGTACCACGTTTTGGTCACTCTTGCATGTCCAATGCTTAAAACCATCCATAGTATAGATCCTAATGCATGAATATGAATGTTTTAACAAAAATATCCATTTCAAGAATAGGTCAAATCTGACTTAATTTTTGAGAAAAGTCATATATATATTTGTTTTCGCGCCCGAATTTTATAATTCTCCATCTTATTTTAGCTTAAAGAAAACACTGCAACAAGAAAAATGCTATTTTAAGTGTGGTAGGTATTCTAAAATCCAGCCCATGTAGCTTACAATGTACAGCGTATTAATTAAAATGACACCCAAAAATTGCATGTTTATTATCTAAATGGTACCACGTTTTAGTCACTTTTGCATGTCTAATGCTAAAACCATCCATAGTATAGAACCTAAAGAATGAATATGAATGTTTTAACAAAATTACATATTTCAAGAATAGGTAAAATCTGACTTTATTTTTGTAAAAACTCATATAAATATTTGCTTTCGCGCCCGAATTTTATAATTCTTTATCATATTTTAGCTAAAAAAAAAACATTGCAACCAAAAAATTGGTATTTCAAGTGAGGTAGGTATTCTAGAATCCAGCCCATGTAGCCTACAATATACAACGTATTCATTAAAATGACACCCGAAAATTGAATGTTTATTATCTGATTGGTACCACGTTTTGGTCACTTTTGCATGTCCAATGCTAAAACCATTAATAGTATAACTCCTTAAGCATGAATATGAATGTTTTACAAAAAATATCCATTTCAAGAATAGGTAAAATCTGACTTTATTTTTGTAAAAAATCATATAAATATTTGCTTCCGCGCCCGAATTTTATAATTTTTTATCATATTTTAGCTAAAAGAAAACATTGCAACAAGAAAATAACTATTTCAAAAGTGGTCTATATTCTAGAATCCAGCCCATGTAGCTTACAATATACAACATATTCATTAAAATGACACCCAAAAATTCCATGTTTATTATCTGATTGGTACCACGTTTTAGTCACTTTTGCATGTCCAATGCTGAAACCATCCATAGTATAGATCCTAATGCATGAATAAAGATGTTTAACAAAAATATCCATTTCATGAATAGGTAGAATCTGACTTTATTTTTGTACAAAAATCATATAAATATTTGTTTCCGCGACCGAATTTTATAATTCTTCATCTTATTTTAGCTTAAAGAAAACATTGCAACAAGGCAATTGCTATTTTAAGTTTGGTAGATATATATATATATATATATATATATATATATATATATATATATATATATATATATATATATATATATATATATATAGATATATAAGTCCAATGCTAAAACCATCCGTAGTGTAGATCCTAAAGCATGAATATGAATGTTTTAACAAAAATTATCCATTTCAAGAATAGGAAAATCTGACTTTATTTTTGTAAAAAATCATATAAATATTTGCTTCCGCGCCCGAATTTTATAATTCTTCATCATATTTTAGCTAAAAGAAAACATTGCAACAAGAAAATTGCTATTTGAAGTGTGGTAGGTATTCTAGAATCTAGCCCATGTAGCTTACATTATACAACGTATTCATTAAAATGACACACGAAAATTCAATGTTTATTATCTGATTGACACCACGTTATGGTCCCTTTTGCAAGTCCAATGCTAAAACCATCCGTAGTATAGATCCTAAAGCATGAATATGAATGTTTTAACAAAAATATACATTTCAAGAATAGGTAAAGTCTGACTTGATTTTTGTAAAAAATCATATAAATATTTGCTTCAGCGCCCGAATTTTATAATTCTTCATCATATATTAGCTAAAAGAAAACATTGCAACAGGAAAATTGCTATTTCAAGAGTGGCAGGTATTCTAGAATCCAGCCCATGTAGCTTACAATATACAACGTATTCATTAAAATGACACCCGAATATGGAACGTTTATTTTCTGATAGGTACCACGTCTTGGTCACTTTTGCATGTCCAATGCTTAAAACCATCCATAGTATAGATCCTAAAGCATGAATATGAATGTTTTAACAAAAATATCTATTTCAAGAATAGGTAAAATCTGACAATATTTTTGTAAACAATCATATAAATATTTCTCTTCGCGGCCGAATTGTATGGTTTTTTATTATATTTTAGCTAAAAGAAAACATTGCAACAAGTAAATTGCTATTACATGTATGGTAGGTATTCGAGAATCCAGCCCATGTAGCTTACAATATACAACGTATTCATTAAAATGACACCCGAAAATTGAATGTTCATTATCTGATTGGTACCACGTTTTGTCACTTTTGCATGTCCAATGCCAAAACCATCCATAGTATAGATCCTAAAGCATAAATATGAATGTTTTAATAAAAAAAAACCATTTCAAGAATAGGTCAAATCTGACTTAATTTTTGCAAAAAAATCATATAAATATTTGCTTCCGCGACTGAATTTTATAATTCTTCATTATATTTTAGCTAAAAGAAAACATTGAAACAAAAAAATTGCTATTTCAAACATGGTAGATATTTTAGAATCCAGCCCATGTAGCTTACAATATACAACGTATTCATTAAAATGACACCCGAAAAGTGAATATTTATTATTTGATTGGTACCTCGTCTTGTTCACTTTTGCATGTCCAATGCTAAAACCATCTATAGTATAGATCCTAAAGCATGAATATTAAGTTTTTAACAAAAATATCCATTTCAAGAATAGCTAGAATCTGACATTATTTTTGTAAAAAATCATATAAATATTTGTTTTCGCTCCGGAATTTTATAATTCTTCATCATAATTTAGCTAAAAGAAAACATTGCAACAAGAAAATTGCTATTTCAAGTGTGGTAGTTATTCTAGAATCCAGCCCATGTATCTTACTATATACAACGTATTCTTTAAAATGACACCCGAATATTGAATGTTTATTATCTGATTGGTTCAACGTTTTGGGCACTTTTGCATGTCCAATGCTAAAACCATCTATAGTATAGATCCTAAAGCATGAATATGAATGTTTTAACAAAAATATCCATTTCGAGAATAGGTAGAATCTGACATTATTTTTGTAAAAAATCAGATAAATATTTGCTTCCGCGCCCGAATTTTATAATTCTTCATCATATTTTATCTAAAAGAAAAGATTGCAACAAGAAAATTGCTATTTCAAGTGTGGTAGGTATTCTAGACTCTAGCCCATGTAGCTTACAATATACAACATATTTATTAAAGTACCACCAGAAAATTGAATGTTTATTATCTGATTGGTACCACGGTTTGGCCACTTTTGCATGTCCAATGCTAAAACCATCCATAGTATAGATCCTAAAGCATGAATATGAATGTTTTAACAAAAATATCCATTTCAAGAATAGGTAAAATCTGACTTTATTTTTGTAAAAAATGATATAAATATTTGCTTCCGCGCCCCAATTTTATAATTCTTCGTCATATTTTCGCTAAAAGTAAACATTGCAACAAGCAAATTGCTGTTTCAAGTGTGGTAGGTATTTTAGAATCCAGCCTATGTAGCTTACAATATACAACGTATTCATTAAAATGACACCCGAAAATTGAATGTTTATTATCTAATTGGTACCACCTTTTGGTCACCTTTGCATGTCCAATGTTTAAAACCTTCTATAATATAGATCCTAAAGCATGAATATGAATGTTTTAACAGAAATACCATTTCAAGAATAGGTCAAATCTGACTTCATTTTTGTAAACAATGATATAAATATTTGCTTCCGCGCTCGAATTTTCTAATTCTTTATCATATTTTAGCTAAAAGGAAACATTGCAACAAGAAAATTGTTTTTTCAAGTGTGGTAGGTGATTTAGAATCCAGCCCATGTAGCTTACAATATACAACGTATTCATTAAAATGACACCCGAAAATTGAATGTTTATTATCTGATTGGTACCACGTTTCGTTCACTTTTGCATGTCCAATGCCAAAACCATCCATAGTATAGATCCTAAAGCATGAATATGAATGTTTTATCAAAAATATCCTTTTCAAGAATAGGTAAAATCTGACTTTATTTTTGTAAAAAATCATATAAATATTTGTTTACGCGGCTGTGTTTTATAGTTCTTCATTATATTTTAGCTAAAAGAAAACATTGCAACAAGCAAATTGCTATTTCAAGTGAGGTAGGTATTGTAGAATCCAGCCCATGTAGCTTACAATATACAACGTATTCATTAAAATGACACCCGAAAATTAAATGTTTATTATCTGATTGGTACCTCGTTTTGGTCACTTTTGCATGTCGAATGCTAAAATCATCCATAGTGTAGATCCTAAAGCATGAATATGAATGTTTTAACAAGAATATCCACTTCAAGAATAGGTAAAATTTGACTTTATTTTTGTAAAAAATCATATAAATACTTGCTTCCGTGCCCGACTTTTATAATTTTTCATCATATTTTAGTCAAAAGAAAACATTGCAACAAGAAAATTGCTATTTCAAGTGTGGTAGGTATTCTAGAATCCAGCCCATGTAGCTTACAATATACAACGTATTCTTTAGAATAACATCCGAAAATTGAATGTTTATGATCTAATTGGTACCCGCGTTTTGGTTACTTTTGCATGTCCAATGCTTAAAATCATCCATAGTATAGATCCAAAAGCATGAATATGAATGTTTTAACAAAAATATCCATTTCAAGAATAGGTAAAGTCTGACATAATTTTTGTAAAAAATCATATAAATATTTGCTTCCGCGCTTGAATTTTATAATTCTTTATCATCTTTAGCTAAAAGAAAAAATTCCAACAGGAAAATTGCTATTTGAAGTGTGGTAGCTATTCTAGAATCCAGCCCATGTAGCTTACAATATACAACGTATTCATTAAGCCCGAGAATATAAATATAAATATTTGCTTCCGCGCTTGAATTTTATAATTCTTTATCATATATTATCATATACAGCCCATGTAGCTTACAATATACAACGTTTTCAGTAAGCCCGAGAATTGAATTTATATTAAGTAATTGGTACCACGTTTTGGTCACTTTTGCATGTCCAATGCTTAATACCATCCATAGTATAGATCCTGAAGCATGAATATGATTGTTTTAACAAAAATATTCATTTTAAGAATAGGTAAAATCTGACGTTAATTTTGGAAAAAAATCATATAAATATTTGCTTCCTCGCCCGAATTTTATAATTCTTCATCATATTTTAGCTAAAAGAAAACATTGCAACAAGAAAATTGCTATTTCAAGTGTGGTAGGTATTCTAGAATTCAGCCCATGTAGCATACAATATACAACGTATTCATTAAAATGACACCCGAAAATTGAATGTTTATTATCTAATTGGTACCATGTTTTGGTCAGTTTTGCATGACCAATGCTAAAACCATCTATAGTATAGATCCTAAAGCATGAATATGATTGTTTTAACAAAAACATCCATTTCAAGAATAGGTAAAATCTGATTTTATTATTGTTAAAAATCATATAAATATTTGCTTCCGCGCCCGAATTTTATAATTCTTCATCATATTTTAGCTAAAAGAAAACATTACAACAAGAAAATTGCTTTTTCAAGTGTGGTAGGTATTCTAGAATCCAGTCCATGTAGTTTACAATATACAACGTGTTCATTAAAATGACACCCGAAAACTGAATGTTAATTATCTGATTGGTATCACGTTTTGGTCACTTTTGCATGTCCAATGCTAAAACCATCCATAGTATTGTAACGTTTTATTTATTTAGGTGAAGTGTAAAATTGATTAAAACACTAATATTTATATAACTAAGTTTAATTAAAGAAATATGAATTATAATAATGAAAAATAACTAACTCTAAGAATTAACAAATATAAACACTAATTTAAGGACTAATTATTATGACTAAAGACTTAAACACTAAGATAATTTTTTTAAACAGTTAGAACTACGCAATATTTATTTCAACAATATTTATATCACTCTTTGTTTATTTATATCACCATCTGTTCATTACACGTATCGATACAAGACTGTCCTGCCGATCTTTTGCTCGGGGTATTTAAGTAAAACACTTCCTTCTGGAACATTCTTCGATTATTCTCGAAATCAGAACAATGAGGAGCGGACGGACGTGTTCTGACCTGTTCGCTAGCGGTCGCCGCTCGCGCCGCCGCCCCCGCCGCGACCCTGGGTTCGCTACATTGCCCCCTCCTTAAGACTGTTTCGTCCCGGAACAGTTCGTTATGACGAAATCTGCATGCATTACCCTTGGTGCATCTGGAAGTCTTGAAGAAATAACAGTCGACGGTTCGTTTGAGCTCTTCTTGGCCGGTAGAGTTGAAGCTGCAGACAAGAATTTCCACTCCGGTAAACCGGAAGATTGTTTCTAACATGCTTCTAACAATCCTCCAATCCAAACCATCTAGTCCACAGCCTATCTTCGGTACTGCCAGTTTCACGATGTCGTTCTTCAAAATATGGTCCTTCATATCGCACAACGAGTCCCATAAACTGTGGTATGACGGCTTCTGATATGAGTATTGTTTGGTAATCAGGTATTAAAGGTACCGCTTGTGTTCTACGTTATCATCCTTCAGTTGTAGCGTTTTTCCGACAGTTGGACGTTGATTGGCCAGTTCTTGTACTCGTCCAAATTTTCTTTTAAAAACTGAAGCGATGCCGCGGGACATTTTAATATCTTTCGCTACACAATGTGGTAGGGAATACTCTGGGGACACGGTGAACAGATCTCGTTGTTCTTCTCGTGTCACGCCATACCGAGCCTTATGACCAGTAGAATGACTTTCCATGAAGTCTTCAAATGTAGGTTTCTCAGGTACAACCCGGCGAACCGTCGCTCCACGATGATCGTCAAAGTTATTACCAGCGAAAGAGGCTAACCGATTGAAGTGGACTACTCTCGGCTTTCCATTAGGTGTTTTCCTAATTCTGTAGACCACATCATTTATTCTTTTTATGATCTCGTAGGGACCTTCGCAATTCTTTTGTAGCTTCGGTAATAAGCCACGACGTCTTTGTGGATTGTAAAGCCACACCAAATTCCCAGGTCGAAAACCACCTTTTTCAACCTTGACGTCATACTGGTCCTTCATCCGATCGCTGGCACCTTGAATGTTTGTGCGGACTTGTTCATGGATGTCATTCATTCTTTTTCGTAAGTCCGTTACATAGTCCTCCCCGACTAGATCTTCACCGGGTTTACTGCCAAATACCAGGTCGCATGGTAAGCGCAACTCCCGCCCAAATAAGATGTTAGCTGGTGTCTGCCCTGTCGTCTCATGCACGGATGAACGGTAAGCCAACAAGAACAGATGAAGATGTCGGTCCCAGTATCTTTGATGGTTAGAGACTACCTTTGACAAATACCGATTTATTGTTCTATTCATCCGTTTAACCATGCCATCAGACTGCGGGTATAATGCAGTTGTTCTAGTTTTCTTTATTCCTAATATCTTACAGATATTTTGGAACAGAGCAGACTCGAAATTCCTTCCTTGGTCGGAATGTATCTCTCGCGGTACTCCAAATCGTCAGATGCATTCTTTTACCAAGACTTCAGCGACCGTTACGGCTTCCTGGTTGGGTAATGGATAGGCTTCGACCCACTTAGTAAAGTAGTCCATTACTACTACTATGAATTTATTTCCATCATCAGTTTCGGGGAATGGTCCGGCCACGTCAATCGCAATGCGTTCAAAGGGACTTCCAACGTTATATTGGCGCATAGGAGCTCTTCTTTTCCTATGTGGCCCGTTACTTCCCGCGCAGACCACACATTTCTTGCATCACTCTTTAACATCTTCTTTGCAATTTACCCAGTAAAATCGTTGGCGCAATCTCTCGAGGGTTTTATTCACTCCAAAATGTCCAGATCCGTCATGGATCTCCTCCAATACTTCAGGTATTCTATTCCTAGGAATTATCAGCTGGGTCCTACTCACAGTACCTTCAGTATTCTCCATGACACGTTTCAGGAGGCCCTCTCCAACCACAATAGAATCCCACTGCGCCCAGTAAGATTTTACACTTTGTGTGTGTCGTGCAACATCTTCCCAAACTGGTCTGCTATCGCCACGTTTCCAATCCCGTAAGATTTTCAAGTCCGAGTCATTCTCTTGGTCCTTGCGAAGGTCTTCCGTTTTCCAACTATCATTCACTACTGTTGTTCTGGCGATGGTAGAGATTTTTTCTTCTAGACAACTGCAATGCTTGCATTCGTCCTGGCAAGGTCTTCTTGATAATGCGTCAGCATTACGATGGCTTGTACCTGCTCGATGCTCAATAACGAAGTTATATTCTTGCAATCTTTCAATCCATCTAGCTGCTTGACCTTCAGGATTCTTAAATTGTAGCAGCCATTTGAGAGCAGCGTGCTCAGTTCTTATAAGAAATCTTCTACCGTATAAATATTTGTAAAAGTGCTCCACGGATTTCACGACAGCCAAAAGTTCTTTTCTGGTGACGCAATAATTCCTCTCTGGTTTTGACAAGGTCTTACTAAAATAGGCAATAACCTTCTCTTGTCCGTCTTGTATCTGAGAAAGAACGCCACCAATTCCAACGTTGCTGGCATCTGTATCTAGAACGAATTCTCCTTCTGGTAAAGGATAACTTAGGACATGTGCGCTTGTCAAGGAATATTTAAGTTGTTTGAAAGCAGCTTGACAGTCCATCTCCCAGATAAATTTTCTGCCTTCTTCAGTAAGCCTTGTCAATGGCTTCGCTATGTTGGCAAATCCCGGTACATAACGTCGGTAGTATGTACAGAGACCAAGGAAACTTCTCAATTCATGTTTATCCCTCGGTACTGGCCAGTCACTCACAGCCCTTATTTTCTCCGGGTCAACTGCAATACCCTTACCAGAAACTACGTGTCCAAGATAATGCACTTCTTTTGAAATAAGTGACACTTCTTTGGACTGAGTTTCAGGTTAGCCTTTCTCAATCTTTGGAAAACCTCTTCCAAGTTCTTCATGTGGTCCTCGAACGTTTTTCGTACCACAATAATATCGTCGAGGTAAACCAAACATGTTTTCCATGACAGTCCAGCCAACACGGTTTCCATAAGTCGTTCAAATGTTACAGGGGCATTACAGAGCCCAAATGGCATAACAGTAAATTGCCACAGACCGGTACCGATGGTAAAAGCCGTCTTTTCTTTGTCTTTTGGATCTAAATCCACTTGCCAGTATCCGCTCTTTAAATCAAGAGTAGAGAAAATCTTTGATCCTGCCAATGTGTCCAGAGTATCGTCTATTCGGGGTAGCGGGTAACTATCCTTCTTCGTCACGTTGTTAAGTTGACGATAATCGACGCAAAATCTTGTAGAGCCATCCTTCTTCTTCACTAGCACCACTGGTGAAGCCCATGGACTGTTTGAAGGTTCAATAACACCTTCCGTCCTTATATCCTCTATAATTTTTTCAGCTTCTTTCCGCTTCGCCAGTGGTAATCTTCTTGCTGTTTGGCGGATGGGTCTTGCGACTCCGGTGTCTATTTTATGATGGACTACATTGGTTCGTCCTTTGTCCTTCTTGTCCGATTGGAACACATCTTTGAAGTTGCCAATTAAACCCTTAGCCGTGGTTTTCTGGTCGGCGGTCAAGTCCTGGAACGATGATGACAGCTCCTTGATTAGTATATCTGGAACTTCACAGAATGTGTTGTCTTTGGCCTTTACAGTTCGAATAATTGATGATACCGCTGCACATTGGCCTACTACGGTCCCTTTTTTTAGTATAATGGGATAAAAATTAATGTTCATTACTCGAACTGGGATTAACCTGTCGGTTTTGAGCAAGGCTTTCCTAATTACAACTCCAGTTCCAGTTTTAGCATCATCATTTTTCGGCTGGAGCATGACAATGTTTCCCTCACAGAAGCTACCCTCTATTTGTGCTTCCACGATTGATTCACTCCGTTCTGGGAGGGTGACATCTTCCGTTATTAATACTCGCATGGCATTGTCGTCTCGTGGATTTAATACCAGTTCTTCATCATTGACCATCATCACCCCATTCTTTAAGTCAAGTTTAAATCCATGCTTTTTCATAATGTCCATGCCGAGAATGAATTCATCTTCTACGTCAGCTACCAGCACACGATGTTTAATGCATGTTTTTCCAACAGTGATGCTCAAATCTATATGTCGGCTTCAAATTCTTGAAGGTTCTCTTTCGAACTCTGATATCAATTCCTCAGTTGCGTCTGGTACACCTGCTCCAAATGCGCATTGCCATATCGCATATATAATCGCTTAACAAGTTGTTCGTAGTCTTCCTGTTCATCCTCTTTTAGCGTCTGTAGGATATCGATGGCTTCTCCACGCAGTGAAACTGTCAGCGCTGTAGCCTTCTCCTTAGAAGTCCAGCCATTTGCTTTGGCAGCGGCTTCAAATTGTTTTATATAATTCGGCCACGATGTCTTGCCGTCAAATTCAGGTGTTTTTATATGCATTCTCGAATTATTTTCTTTTTCTGGTTTCTTTTCTTGAATCTCATCCGTTTTAGCTATATCAGAATTTAAAACCACTGGTGACGTAATTTTGGAGAAATTTTGCTGTAACTCTTCAAGTTTCTTCTTATAAGTTTCTATTCTTTCTTCTAATATTCCAGAATTTTCTTTCAATTGTTCTTTAAATTGTTCGTTTAGTTTCTCTTCCAAAGTTCTAGAATTTTCCATTAACTCTTTTTTCAATATTCTAGAATTTTCTGTTAATTTCTCTTCTAAAGTTCTAGAATTTTCTGTTAATTTTTCTTCCAATTTTTGTTCTAAACTTTTAGAATTTTCTATTAATTCTTCTTTCAATGTTCTAGAATTTTCCATCATGTTTTCTTCTAAAGATCGAGAATTTTCTTCAGACTTTCTAGAACTTTCCTCTAATTTTTGTTCCAAAGTTCTAGATTTTTCTATTAGTTCTTCTTTCAATACTCTAGAACTTTCTTTCATTTGTTCTAAAGTTGTACCAAAATCATCAATTTTGAATAAAAAGTCATTAGGATTTTCACCAGCATCTGTAAGAGCTTGCCGTAGACGATGTTGTAGAACAGTCTTGGTTCCCGATGTTTCCAACTCTCGTTCTTCCAACTCCCTCTTGAGATCGGCCACTTTTAATTCACTTAATTTTACTTGTTTAGTAGCCATTTTATTTATTTTAATTTACACTTCACAGTTTTTTTAGTAACCCCATACCTGACACCAATTGTAACGTTTTATTTATTTAGGTGAAGTGTAAAATTGATTAAAAGACTAATATTTATATAACTAAGTTTAATTAAAGAAATATGAATTATAAAGAATAATGAAAAATAACTAACTCTAAGAATTAACAAATATAAACACTAATTTAAAGACTAATTATTATTACTAAAGACTTAAACACTACGATAATTTATTTAAACAGTTAGAATTACGAAATATTTATTTCAACAATATTTATATCACTCTTTATTTATTAATATCATCATCTGTTCATTATACGTATCGATACAAGGCTGTCCTCCCGATCTTTTGCTCGGGGTATTTAAGTAAAACATTTCCTTCTGGAACATTCTTCGATTATTCTCGAAATCAGAACAATGGGGAGCGGACGGACGTGTTCCGACCTGTTCGCTAGCGGTCGCCGCCCACGCCGCCGCCCACGCCGCGACCCTGGGTTCGCTACAGTATAGATCTTAAAGGATGAATATAAATGTGTTCACAAAAATATAAATTTCAAGAACAGGTAAAATCTGACTATATTTTTGTAAAAAATCAGATAAATACTTGCTTCCGCGCCCGAATTTTATAATTCTTTATCACATTTTAGTTAAAAGAAAACATTGCAACAAGAAAATTGCTATTTCAAGTGTGGTAGGTATTCTAGAATCCAGCCCACGTATCTTACAATATACAACGTATTCATTAAAATGTCACCCAAAAATTTAGTGTTTATAATTTGATTGGTACCACGTTTTGGTCACTTTTGCATGTCCAATTCTAAAACCATCCATAGCATAGATCCTACAGCATGAATATGAACGTTTTAACAATAATATCCATTGCAAGAATAGGTAAAATCTAACTTTATTTTTGTAAAAAATCATATAAATATTTGCTTCCGCGCCCGAATTTTATAATTCTTGATCATATTTTAGCTAAAAAAAACATTGCATCAAGAAAATTGCTATTTCAAGTGTTGTAGGTATTCTAGAATCTAGCCCATGTAGCTTAAAATATACAACGTATTCATTAAAATGACAGCCGAAAATTGAATGTTTATTATCTGATTGGTACCACGTTTTGGTCACTTTTGCATGTCCAATGCTAAAATCATCCATAGTATAGATCCTAATGCATGAATATGAATGTTTTAACAAAAATATCCGTTTCAAGAATAGGTAAAATCTGACTTAATTTTTGTAAAAAATCAAATAAATATTTGTTTTCGCGCCCGAATTTTATAATTCTTTATCTTATTTTAGCTTAAAGAAAACATTCCAACAAAACAATTGCTATTTCAAGTGTGGTAGATATTGTAGAATCCAGCCCATGTAGCTTACATTATACAACGTATTCAATAAAATTAAATCCGAAAATTCAATGTTTATTATCTGATTGGTACCACGTTTTGGTCACCTTTGCATGTCCAATGCTTAAAACCTTCTATAATATAGATCCTAATACAAGAATATGAATGTTTTACAAAAAATATCCATTTCAAGAATAGGTAAAATCTGACTTTATTTTTGTAAAAAATCATATAAATATTTGCTTCCGCGCCCGAATTTTATAATTCTTCATCATATTTTAGCTAAAAGAAAACATTGCAACAAGAAAATTGCTATTTCAAATGTGGTAGGTATTCTAGACTCTAGCCCATGTAGCTTACAATATACAACATATTCATTAAAGTACCACCAGAAAATTGAATGTTTATTATCTGATTGGTACCACGTTTTGTTCACTTTTGCATGTCCAATGCCAAAACCATCCATAGTATAGATCCTAAAGCATGAATATGAATGTTTTATCAAAAATATCCTTTTCAAGAATAGGTAAAATCTGACATTATTTTTGTAAAAATCATATAAATATTTGTCTCCGCGGCCGAATTATATAGTTTTTCATTATATTTTAACTAAAAGAAAACATTGCAACAAGAAAATTCCTACTTCAAGTGTGGAAGGTATTCGAGATTCTAACCCATGTAGCTTACAATATACAACGTATTCATTAAAATGACAGCCGAAAATTAAATGTTTATTATCTAATTGGTACCACGTTTTGTTCACTTTTGCATGTCCAATGCTAAAACTATCTATAGTATAGATCCTAAAGCATGAATATGAATGTTTTAACAAAAATATCCATTTCAAGAATAGGTAGAATCTGAAATTATTTTTGGAAAAAATCATATAAATATTTGCTTCCGCGCCCAAACTTTATAATTCTTCATTATATTTTAGGTAAAAGAAAACATTGCAACAAGAAAATTGCTATTTCAAGTGTGGTAGGCATTCTAGAATCCAGCCTATGTAGCTTACAATGTACAACGTATTCATTAAAATGACACCCGAAAATTGAATGTTTATTATCTGATTGGTACCACGTTTTGGTCACATTTGCATGTCCAATGCTAAAACCATCCATAGTATAGAACCTAAAGGATGAATATGAATGTTTTAACAAAAATATATATTTCAAGAATAGGTAAAATCTGACATTATTTTTGTAAAAAATCATATAAATATTTGCTTTCGCGCCCGAATTTTATAATTCTTTATCATATTTTATCTAAAAAAACAATGCAACAAGAAAATTGCTATTACAAGTGAGGTAGGTATTATAGAATCCAGCCCATGTAGCTTACAATGTACAACGTATTTATTAAAACGACAACCGAAAATTTAATGTTTCTTATCTGATTGGTACCACGTTTTAGTCACTTTTGTATGTCCAATGCTAAAACCATCCATAGTATAAATCCTAAAGCATGAATATGAATGTTTTACAAAAAATATCCATTTCAAGAATAGGTAAAATCTGACTTTTTTTTTGTAAAAAAATCATATAAATATTTGCTTCGGCGCCCGAATTTTATAATTTTTTATCATATTTTAGCTAAAAGAAAACATTGCAACAATAAAATTGTTATTTCAAAAGTGATCTATATTCTAGAATCCAGCCCATGTAGCTTACAATATACAACATATTCATTAAAATGACACCCGAAAATTGCATGTTTATTATCTGATTTGTACCAAGTTTTAGTCTCTTTTGCATGTCCAAAGCTAAAACCATCCATAGTATAAATCCTAAAGCATGAATATGAATGTTTTACAAAAAATATCTATTTCAAGAATAGGTAAAATCGGTCTTTATTTTTGTGAAAAATTATATAAATATTTGTTTTCGCGCCCGAATTTTATAATTCATCATCTTATTTTAGCTTAAAGAAAACATTGCAACAAGAAAATTGCTATTTTAATTTTGGTAGGTATTGCAGAATCCAGCCCATGTAGCTTACATTATACAACGTATTCTTTAAAATGACATTCGAAAATTGAATGTTTATTATCTGATTGGTACAACGTTTTGGTCACTTTTGCATGTTCAATGCTTAAAACCATCCATAGTATAGGTTCTAAAGCATGAATATGAATGTTTTAACAAAAATATCCATTTCAAGAATAGGTAAAATCTGTCTTTATTTTTGTAAAAAATCATTTAAATATTTGCTTCCGCGCCCGAATTTTATAATTCTTCATCATAATTTAGCTAAAAGAAAACATTGCAACAAGAAAATTGCAATTTAAATTGTGGTAGTTATTCTAGAATCCAGCTATGTAGATTACAATATACAACGTATTCATTAAAATGACACCCGAAAATTAAATGTTTATTATCTAATTGGTACCACGTTTTAGTCACTTTTGCATGTCCAATGCTAAAACCATCAATAGTATAGATCCTAATGCATGAATATGAATGTTTTAACAAAAATATCCATTCCAAGAATAGGTAAAATCTGACTTCATTTTTGTGAAAAATCATATAAATATTTGTTTCCGCGCCCGAATTTTATAATTCATAATCTTATTTTAGCTTAAAGAAAACATTGCAACAAGAAAATTGCTATTTCAATTGTGGTAGGTATTGTGGAATCTAGCCTATGTAGCTTAAATTATACAACGTATTCATTAAAATGATACCCGAAAATTAAATGTTTATTATCTGATTGGTACCACGTTTTGGTCACTTTTGTATGTCCAATGGTTAAAACCATCCATAGTATAGGTTCTAAAGCATGAATATGAATGTTTTAACAAAAATATCCATTTCAAGAATAAGTAAAATCTGACTTTATTTTTGTAAAAAATCATATAAATATTTGCTTCTGCGCCCGAATTTTATAATTATTCATCATATTTTAGCTAAAAGAAAACATGCACCAAGAAAATTGCTATTTCAAGTGTGGCAGGTATTCTAGAATCCAGCCCATGTAGCTTACATTATACATCGTATTCATTAAAATGACACCCGAAAATTGAATGTTTATTATCTGAATGGTACCACGTTTTGGTCACTCTTGCATGTCCAATGCTTAAAACCATCCATAGTATAGATCCTAAAGCATGAATATGAATGTTTTAACAAAAATATCCATTTCAAGAATAGGTAAAATCTGACTTTATTTTTGTAAACAATCATATAAATATTTGTCTCCGCGGCCGAATTATATAGTTTTTCATTATATTTTAGCTAAAAGAAAACATTGCAACAAGAAAATTGCTGCTTCAAGTGTGGAAGGTATTCGAGAATCTAACCCATGTAGCTTACAATATACAACGTATTCATTAAAATGACAGCCGAAAATTAAATGTTTATTATCTGATTGGTACCACGTTTTGTTCACTTTTGCATGTCCAATGCTAAAACTATATATAGTATAGATCCTAAAGCATGAATATGAATGTTTTAACAAAAATATCCATTTCAAGAATAGGTAGAATCTGACATTATTTTTGTAAAAAATCATATAAATATTTGCTTCCGCGCCCAAACTTTATAATTCTTCATCATATTTTAGGTAAAAGAAAACATTGCAACAAAAAAATTGCTATTTCAAGTGTGGTAGGCATTCTAGAATCCAGCCCATGTAGCTTACAATGTACAACGTATTCATTAAAATGACACCCGAAAATTGAATGTTTATTATCTGATTGGTACCACGTTATGGTCACATTTGCATGTCCAATGCTAAAAACATCCATAGTATAGAAACTAAAGGATGAATATGAATGTTTTAACAAAAATATATATTTCAAGAATAGGTAAAATCTGACATTATTTTTGTAAAAAATCAAATAAATATTTCCTTTCGCGCCCGAATTTTATAATTCTTCATCATATTTTATCTAAAAAAACATTGCAACAAGAAAATTGCTATTACAAGTGAGGTAGATATTATAGAATCCAGCCCATGTAGCTTACAATATACAACGTATTTATTAAAACGACACCCGAAAATTGAATGTTTATTATCTGATTGGTACCACGTTTTAGTCACTTTTGCATGTCCAATGCTAAAACCATCCATAGTATAAATCCTAAAGCATGAATATGAATGTTTTACAAAAAATATCCATTTCAAGAATAAGTAATATCTTACTTTATTTTTGTAAAAAATCATATAAATATTTGCTTCCGCGCCCGAATTTCATAATTCTTCATCATATTTTAGCTAAAAGAAAACA
Source organism: Stenolophus ochropezus (assembly GCA_035578165.1). NCBI lineage: Eukaryota > Metazoa > Arthropoda > Insecta > Coleoptera > Carabidae > Stenolophus > Stenolophus ochropezus. The sequence continues at coordinate 34,057,810 of JAQOWZ010000006.1, read as the reverse complement.
TTGCAACAATAAAATTGTTATTTCAAAAGTGGTCTATATTCTAGAATCCAGCCCATGTAGCTTACAATATACAACATATTCATTAAAATGACAGCCGAAAATTGCATGTTTATTATCTGATTTGTACCAAGTTTTAGTCTCTTTTGCATGTCAAATGCTCAAACCATCCATAGTATAAATCCTAAAACATGAATATGAATGTTTTACAAAAAATATCCATTTCAAGAATAGGTAAAATCTTACTTTATTTTTGTAAAAAATCATATAAATATTTGCTTCCGCGCCCGAATTTCATAATTCTTCATCATATTTTAGCTAAAAGAAAACATGCACCAAGAAAATTGCTATTTCAAGTGTGGCAGGTATTCTAGAATCCAGCCCATGTAGCTTACATTATACATCGTATTCATTAAAATGACACCCGAAAATTGAATGTTTATTATCTGAATGGTACCACGTTTAGGTCACTCTTGCATGTCCAATGCTTAAAACCATCCATAGTATAGATCCTAAAGCATGAATATGAATGTTTTAACAAAAATATCCATTTCAAAAATAGGTAAAATCTGACTTTATTTTTGTAAACAATCATATAAATATTTGTCTCCGCGGCCGAATTATATAGTTTTTCATTATATTTTAGCTAAAAGAAAACATTGCAACAAGAAAATTGCTGCTTCAAGTGTGGAAGGTATTCGAGAATCTAACCCATGTAGCTTACAATATACAACGTATTCATTAAAATGACAGCCGAAAATTAAATGTTTATTATCTGATTGGTACCACGTTTTGTTCACTTTTGCATGTCCAATGCTAAAACTATATATAGTATAGATCCTAAAGCATGAATATGAATGTTTTAACAAAAATATCCATTTCAAGAATAGGTAGAATCTGACATTATTTTTGTAAAAAATCATATAAATATTTGCTTCCGCGCCCAAACTTTATAATTCTTCATCATATTTTAGGTAAAAGAAAACATTGCAACAAAAAAATTGCTATTTCAAGTGTGGTAGGCATTCTAGAATCCAGCCCATGTAGCTTACAATGTACAACGTATTCATTAAAATGACACCCGAAAATTGAATGTTTATTATCTGATTGGTACCACTTTATGGTCACATTTGCATGTCCAATGCTAAAAACATCCATAGTATAGAAACTAAAGGATGAATATGAATGTTTTAACAAAAATATATATTTCAAGAATAGGTAAAATCTGACATTATTTTTGTAAAAAATCAAATAAATATTTCCTTTCGCGCCCGAATTTTATAATTCTTCATCATATTTTATCTAAAAAAACATTGCAACAAGAAAATTGCTATTACAAGTAAGGTAGATATTATAGAATCCAGCCCATGTAGCTTACAATATACAACGTATTTATTAAAACGACACCCGAAAATTGAATGTTTATTATCTGATTTGTACCAAGTTTTAGTCTCTTTTGCATGTCCAATGCTAAAACCATCCATAGTATAAATCCTAAAACATGAATATGAATGTTTTACAAAAAATATCCATTTCAAGAATAGGTAAAATCTTACTTTATTTTTGTAAAAAATCATATAAATATTTGCTTCCGCGCCCGAATTTCATAATTCTTCATCATATTTTAGCTAAAAGAAAACATTGCAACAAGAAAATTGCAATTTAAAGTGTGGTAGTTATTCTAGAATCCAGCCCATGTAGCTTACAATATACACGTATTCATTAAAATGACACCCGAAAATTTAATGTTTATTATCTGATTGGTACCACGTTTTGGTGACTCTTGCATGTCCAATGCTTAAAACCATCCATAGTATAGATCCTAAAGCATGAATATGAATGTTTTAACAAAAATATCCATTTCAAGAATAGGTAAAATCTGACTTTATTTTTGTAAACAATCATATAAATATTTGTCTCCGCGGCCGAATTATATAGTTTTTCATTATATTTTAGCTAAAAGAAAACATTGCAACTAGAAAATTGCTACTTCAAGTGTGGAAAGTATTCGAGAATCTAACCCATGTAGCTTACAATATACAACGTATTAATTAAAATGACAGCCGAAAATTAAATGTTTATTATCTGATTGGTACCACGTTTTGTTCACTTTTGCATGTCCAATGCTAAAACTATCTATAGTATAGATCCTAAAGCATGAATATGAATGTTTTAACAAAAATATCCATTTCAAGAATAGGTAGAATCTGACATTATTTTTGTAAAAAATCATATAAACATTTGCTTCCGCGCCCAAACTTTATAATTCTTCATCATATTTTAGGTAAAAGAAAACATTGCAACAAGAAAATTGCTATTTCAAGTGTGGTAGGCATTCTAGAATCCAGCCCATGTAGCTTACAATGTACAACGTATTTATTAAAACGACATCCGAAAATTGAATGTTTATTATCTGATTGGTACCACGTTTTAGTCACATTTGCATGTCCAATGCTAAAACCATCCATAGTATAAATCCTAAAGCATGAATATGAATGTTTTACAAAAAATATCCATTTCAAGAATAGGTAAAATCTGACTTTTTTTTGTAAAAAAATCATATGAATATTTGCTTTCGCGCCCGAATTTTATAATTCTTTATCATATTTTATCTAAAAGAAAACATTGCAACAATAAAATTGTAATTTTAAAAATGGTCTATATTCTAGAATCCAGCCCATGTAGCTTACAATATACAACATATTTATTAAAATGACACCCGAAAATTGCATGTTTATTATCTGATTGGTACCAAGTTTTAGTCTCTTTTGCATGTCCAATGCTAAAACCATCCATAGTATAAATCCTAAAGCATGAATATAAATGTTTTACAAAAAATATCCATTTCAAGAATAGGTAAAATCTTACTTTATTTTTGTAAAAAATCATATAAATAATTGCTTCCGCGCTTGAATTTCATAAATCTTTATAATATTTTAGCTAAAAGAAAACATTGCAACAAGACAATTGCTATATCAAGTGTGGTAGTTATACTAGAATCCAGCTATGTAGCTTACACTATACAACGTATTCATTAAAATGACACCCGAAAATTGCATGCTTATTATCTAATTGGTACCACGTTTTAGTCACTTTTGCATGTCCAATGCTAAAACCATCTATAGTATAGATAATAATGCATGAATATGAATGTTTTAACAAAAATATCCATTTCAAGAATAGGTAAAATCTGTCTTTATTTTTGTGAAAAATTATATAAATATTTGTTTTTGCGCCCGAATTTTATAATTCATCATCTTATTTTAGTTTAAAGAAATCATTGCAACAAGAAAATTGCTATTTTAATTTTGGTAGGTATTGTAGAATCCAGCCCATGTAGCTTACATTATACAACGTATTCTTTAAAATGACACCCGAAAATTGAATGTTTAATATCTGATTGGTACAACGTTTTGGTCACTTTTGCATGTCCAATGCTTAAAACCATCCATAGTATAGGTTCTAAAGCATGAATATGAATGTTTTAACAAAAATATCCATTTCAAGAAAAGGTAAAATCTGACTTTATTTTTGTAAAAAATCATATAAATATTTGCTTCCGCGCCCGAATTTTATAATTCTTCATCATAATTTAGCTAAAAGAAAACATTGCAACAAGAAAATTGCAATTTAAAGTGTGGTAGTTATTCTAGAATCCAACTATGTAGCTTACAATATACAACGTATTCATTAAAATGACACCCGAAAATTGCATGCTTATTATCTAATCGGTACCACGTTTTAGTCACTTTTGCATGTCCAATGCTAAAACCATCCATAGTATAGATCCTAATGCATGAATATGAATGTTTTAACAAAAATATCCATTCCAAGAATAGGTAAAATCTGACTTTATTTTTGTGAAAAATCATATAAATATTTGTTTCCGCGCCCGAATTTTATAATTCTTAATCTTATTTTAGCTTAAAGAAAACATTGCAACAAGAAAATTGCTATTTCAAGTGTGGTAGGTATTCTAGAATCCAGTCCATGTAGCTTACAATATACAACGTATTCATTAAAATGACACCCAAAATTTAAATGTTTATTATCTCATTGGTACCACGTTTTGGTTACTTTTGCATGTCCAATGCAAAAACCATCCATAGTATAGATCGTAAAGAATGAATATAACTGTTTTAACAAAAATATCCATTTTAAGAATAGATCCAATCTGACTTTATTTTTGTAAAAAATCATATAAATATTTGCTTCCGCGCCCGAATTTTATAATTCTTGATCATATTTTAGCAAAAAGAAAACATTGCAACAAGAAAATTGCTATTTCAAATGTGGTAGGTATTCTAGACTCCAGCCCATGTAGCTTACAACATACAGCGTATTCATTAAAATGACACCCGAAAATTGAATGTTTATTATCTGATTGGCACATCGTTTTGGTCACTTTTGCATGTCCAATGCTTAAAACCTTCCATAGTATAGATCCTAAAGCATGAATATGAATGTTTTATGAAAAATATCCATTTCAAGAATAGGTAAAATCTGACTTAATTTTTGTAAAAAATCATATAAATATTTGTCTCCGCGGCCAAATTGTATAGTTCTTCATTATATTTTAGCTAGAACAAAACATTGCAACAAGAAAATTGCTACTTCAAGTGTGGTAGGTATTCGAGAATCCAGCCCATGTAGCTTACGATATACAACGTATTCATTAAAATGACACCCGAAAATTGAATATTTATTATTTGATTGGTACCACGTCTTTTTCACTTTTGCATGTCCAATGCTAAAACCATCCATAATGTAGATCCTAAAACATAATTATAAATGATTTAACAAAAATATCCATTTCAAGAATAGGTCAAAATTGACTTTATTTTTTGCAAAAAATCATATAAATATTTGCTCTTGCGCCCGAATTTTATAATTCTTCATCATAATTTAGCTAAAAGAAAACATTGCAACAAGAAAATTGCAATTTAAAGTGTGGTAGTTATTCTAGAATCCAACTATGTAGCTTACAATATACAACGTATTCATTAAAATGACACCCGAAAATTGCATGCTTATTATCTAATCGGTACCACGTTTTAGTCACTTTTGCATGTCCAATGCTAAAACCATCCATAGTATAGATCCTAATGCATGAATATGAATGTTTTAACAAAAATATCCATTCCAAGAATAGGTAAAATCTGACTTTATTTTTGTGAAAAATCATATAAATATTTGTTTCCGCGCCCGAATTTTATAATTCTTAATCTTATTTTAGCTTAAAGAAAACATTGCAACAAGAAAATTGCTATTTCAAGTGTGGTAGGTATTCTAGAATCCAGTCCATGTAGCTTACAATATACAACGTATTCATTAAAATGACACCCAAAATTTAAATGTTTATTATCTCATTGGTACCACGTTTTGGTTACTTTTGCATGTCCAATGCAAAAACCATCCATAGTATAGATCGTAAAGAATGAATATAACTGTTTTAACAAAAATATCCATTTTAAGAATAGATCCAATCTGACTTTATTTTTGTAAAAAATCATATAAATATTTGCTTCCGCGCCCGAATTTTATAATTCTTGATCATATTTTAGCAAAAAGAAAACATTGCAACAAGAATATTGCTATTTCAAATGTGGTAGGTATTTTAGACTCCAGCCCATGTAGCTTACAACATACAGCGTATTCATTAAAATGACACCCGAAAATTGAATGTTTATTATCTGATTGGCACATCGTTTTGGTCACTTTTGCATGTCCAATGCTTAAAACCTTCCATAGTATAGATCCTAAAGCATGAATATGAATGTTTTATGAAAAATATCCATTTCAAGAATAGGTAAAATCTGACTTAATTTTTGTAAAAAATCATATAAATATTTGTCTCCGCGGCCAAATTGTATAGTTCTTCATTATATTTTAGCTAGAACAAAACATTGCAACAAGAAAATTGCTACTTCAAGTGTGGTAGGTATTCGAGAATCCAGCCCATGTAGCTTACGATATACAACGTATTCATTAAAATGACACCCGAAAATTGAATATTTATTATTTGATTGGTACCACGTCTTTTTCACTTTTGCATGTCCAATGCTAAAACCATCCATAATGTAGATCCTAAAACATAATTATAAATGATTTAACAAAAATATCCATTTCAAGAATAGGTCAAAATTGACTTTATTTTTTGCAAAAAATCATATAAATATTTGCTCTTGCGCCCGAATTTTATAATTCTTTATCATATTTTAGCTAAAAGAAAACATTGAAACAAAATAATTGCTATTTCAAACATGGTAGATATTCTAGAATCCAGCCCATGTAGCTTACAATATACAACGTATTCATTAAAGTGACACCCGAAAATTGAATGTTTATTATCTGATTGGTACCACGTTTTGGTCACTTTTGCATGTCCAATGCTAAAACCATCCATAGTATAGATCTTATATGATATGTTACTTAAAAATGGCGGCAGGTAATAGTGCAATTTCTGAGAGTGATAGAAAAAGTTGTAAAATTTGTAAACGTAGTGCAGTTACAAATACAGTGACGTGCTCCATTTGTGCTAGTATACTGCACGCCAATTGTTGTTTAAAAAAAAAATTATATTATTATCGACAATAAGACGAAATGCTGTAGTCTTGACATTTTTGTGGATGCAGTGGACAGTGACGCGTTTGACCTTCAAACTAGTGACTTAAGTGTATTACGAACTGAGTTATATTACTTAAGAAAATTAATAATCGAAAAAGACTTAACTATCAAAGACAAAAACAAAATCATTGATGATAAAGAAACAATAATATCTTTGTTAAAAAATCAATTATTGGTGTGTAGTGGCAGTGTAGTGACACCTACTGGATCGACTAGTAATTCATCAAACAAAAATAAACAGTCAACTGTAAACCGTGAACCTGCTCAAGCAGCACCAACGAGTGTATCATCAATTAAAAAAACCTTGCCGTCTGACAGGTCATATATGACAACTACAGCAAAATCAAATATTATTGTGAAAAACACTAATAAACATGCTGAAAAAGCAGAAAACATTGTTACTGCCGTCCAAAATATTCCGGATGAAAGGTCGAAAATTGTGCGAAAGAGGAATCCAAATCGCAAAACTGGTTTTATAGGAATAAATAACAATTCATTTTCAATTGCAACAGCTCCCAAAAAAGCTTTTATATATGTATCAAGAATACAGCCTGGTACAAGTATTTCTGATATAAAATCGTTCCTGGTATCAGATTTTCCGGAAGTTGAGGTTGAAGAACTACAATCAAGATATCCGCAACATTTCTCATCTTTTAAGATTACTATACATCTTCACAACTTTGTTGAAATAATGAATCCTGATAGGTGGCCCAAAGGTGCTTATGTAGCTAGGTTTTTTCACCGGAACCTCACAACAATTCAAAAAACCTAAAACTAATTCCATCTAATGACAATCATAGCAGTATGAATGTATATTCACCTATTAGTATTGTTCATCAAAACATTCAATGTTTAAGAAATAAAATTGATGATTTAGAAATATTTTTAGCTTCACAACATTGTGACATATTATGTCTTTCGGAACATTGGTTGTCCGAAGATGAACAATTAGCATACACCATTAAAAATTATTCTTTATGTACTGCTTATTATAGGAAACAGCATATTCATGGCGGAGTCAGTATTTTTTGTAATAGGAAAATAAATTACCAGACTGTTGACTTTATCAATGATTTAAATGAAGAACTCATATTTGAATGTTGTGCTATTGTATTCAAAACTGCTATTACTACAAATTGTGTCCTAGTGGTTTACAGAGCACCTAGTTCTAATTTGTCTGACTTTTTTAAACAACTAGATTTGTGTATAGCAAAAATATTTAGAAGTGATCCTAATATGAATTTATTTGTCGTAGGCGACTTTAATATCAATTTGTTAAATAATAGTTATTATAAAAATGCTTTTACTGATTTAATGAGTGTACATAACTTACACCCCACTATACATGAACCAACCCGCATATATAAAGATTCTAGTACATGTGTAGATAATATATTTACAAACCTAACTAGTAAAAATTATAATGTAAAAGTTATACATAACAATATATCGGATCACTCTGCTCAATGTATTATCATAGAAAATGTCCAAATTCCTATAAATCACCCAGATGTAATTAAAAGAAGACTTTCGTCTAAACTAAATTTAGAACATCTTAAATTCTCATTGTCAACTGAAAAATGGATTTCTGTTTTTGAAGAAAATGATGTTGATACATGTTTTAATAACTTTGTAAATACTTTTATGTACCATTACGCATTAACTCATCCTGAAATCAAATTTAAAAATAATAACAAGGCCAATTCTTGGGTAACTAATGAAATTAAAATACAGGCAAGAGAAATGAAATCCATGTATGATTTTTACATTGCAGGACTTATCTCTAAGGAATATTATAAGCAACATAAGCGCAGGTACCGTAGTATAATAAAAAATGCCAAACGTGAATTCAATATTAAATTAGTTAAAAACTGTAACATCGATACACGTAAAATTTGGAAAGTGATCAATAATAACTTAAACACAAACGTAGAAAACAAGAAAATAATTAATAATCTATCAAATAACAGTGATTCGGTAAGCAACGGTGTAGACATTGCAAATATGTTCAACAATTATTTCATTAATATACCACATGAAATACAAAATAATTTACCAACTACCACAAACCATCCAAGATCTCCTAGCAGCTCCATTTCTACCTTTGTTACTGATTCCATTTATTTAAATCCTGTTACTGAATCCGAGGTAGCCTCGTTAATACTATCACTAAAAAATTCCTTTTCGGCTGGAATTGATGAAGTATCGAATAATTTATTAAAAAATTGTTATGAAATGCTTATACAACCACTTACTTACTGCATAAATTTATCGTTAGCGAATGGTATATTTCCTGATTATCTTAAATATGTTAAAGTTATAGCGCTACATAAAAAAGGTAATACAGAATTGGTCTCCAATTATAGACCAATTACACTAGTATCAGTATTTCATAAAATTTTTGAAAAAGTAATGCTTTCGAGAATTTTATCATTCTTGGAAAAGAATAAGATTTTAATTAACGAACAACACGGTTTCAGAAAAAAATATAGTACTACTTCAGCGTTATCTAATTTTCTGGATAATGTTTACAAAGCCTTTAATTCTAATACTCATATTTACGGATTATTTATTGATCTTTCTAAAGCGTTCGATTGTGTAAATCACTCGCATTTGCTTAATATACTGAATTCTTATGGATTGAGAGGTATATGTGGTGATTGGTTACTTTCATACCTACAAAACAGGAAACAGGTAGTTATTTATAATAACAATAAATCTGATTCACACACCATTAATTGTGGAGTACCCCAAGGGTCCATATTGGGTCCCATATTGTTCATATTATATATTAATGGTATTAAAAATATACTAAGACCTAGAAATTTCATTGCTTATGCTGATGACATCTCGATACTCGTCAATAACACTGATGAAATATCCGATATTATTAATATATTATCCTCATGGTTTGCATCTTTAAATTTGTCCTTAAATTTAAATAAATCAAACATAATTAGTTTTTCCAGAAGTAAGAATAATGAAAGTCTATCAGAAATAACCAATCTGCAAGTACCGCATGTCTCAAGTGCCAAAGTCCTAGGTTTACAAATTCACAAAAATTTGATATGGGACGAACAAATCTCTAATATTTGCAATTCTTTAGCTTCTCTTTGCTTTCTCATAAAGAGAATAAGATTACTTTCCGATATTATGACCGCGAAAACATTTTATTTCGCGAAATTTCACTCATTAATGAGTTACGGTATAATCTTTTGGGGTTGCTCGCCTATGGCCGTACGAGTCTTCAAATTACAGAAAACTGCAGTCAGAAATATATTTTTATTATCAAATAGAACATCTTGTAAAGATATCTTTGTTAACAATAAAATACTAAATCTTAATTGTGTGTATATTTATCACACAATTTTGCATATTAGACTTGCTGAGGGTAACTTTCTAACTCATAGTAACATTCACAGTTACGACACTCGCGGAAAATCAAAGTTAGTGATTCCCAATATTTCAATTAATAAAATCAAAAACAATCCAAACTACTATGGCCTGAAATTCTACAATAAATTACCACAAGACCTAAAAGATCTTAAATCAATAAATACTTTCAAGTATAAATTAAAAAAATATTTGTTATTGAAAAATTATTACCACTTTGAAGAATTCCTTAATGATATGTCCTAAAGTGTAATTCTATTCCTATGATTTAATGCGTATTGGCGACTAATTTATATTAGTTTTTTATTTTATATTTCGTCGACTTTTCCTATGTCATGTATATGTGATCTCCGGAAATAAATTATTATTATTATTATTATTAACGCATGAATATGAATGTTTTAACAAAAATATCCATTTCAAGAATAGGTAAAATCTGACTTTATTTTTGTAAAAAATCATATAAATATGCTTCCGCGCCCGAATTTTATAATTCTTCATCATATTTTAGCTAAGAGAAAACATTGCAACAAGAAAATTGCTATTTCAAGTGTAATATGTATTTTAGAATCCAGCTTATGTAGCTTACAATATACAACGTATTCATTAAAATGACACCCGAAAATTGAATGTTTATTATCTAATTGGTACTACCTTTTGGTCACTCTGCATGTCCAATGCTTAAAACCTTCCATAGTATCATCCTAAAGCATGAATATGAATGTTTTAACAAAAATATCCATTTCAAGAATAGGTCAAATCTGACTTTATTTTTGTAAACAATGATATAAATATTTGCTTCCGCGCCCGAATTTTGTAATTCTTCATCATATTTTAGCTACAAGGAAGCATTGCAACAAGAAAATTGTTTTTTCAAGTGTGGTAGGTATTATACAATCCAGCCCATGTAGTTTACAATATATAACGTATTCATTAAAATGACATTCGAAAATTAAATGTTTATTATCTGATTAGTACCATATTTAGATCACTTTTGCATGTCCAATGCTAAAACCATCCATAGTATAGATCCTAAAACATGAATATAAATGTTTTAACAAAAATATCCATTTCAAGAATAGGTAAAGTCTGACATTATTTTTGTAAAAAATCATATAAATATTTGCTTCCGCGCCCGAATTTTATAATTCTTTATCATATTTTAGCTAAAAGAAAACATTGCAACAAGAAAATTGATATTTCAAATATAGTAGATATTCTAGAATCCAGCCTACATAGCTTACAATATACAACGTATTCATTAAAATGACACCCGAAAATTTAATGTTTATTATCTGATTGGTACCAGGTTTTGGTCATTTTTACATGTCCAATGCTTAAAACCATCTATAGTATAGGTTCTAAAGCATGAATATGAATGTTTTAACAAAAATATCCATTTCAAGATTAGTTCAAAACTGACTTTATTCTTGCAAAAAATCATATAAATATTTACTCTCTCGCCCGAATTTTATAATTCTTTATCATATTTTAACTAAAAGAATACATTGAAACAAAATAATTGCTATTTCAAACATGGTAGATATTCTAGAATCCAGCCCATGTAGCTTACAATATACAACGTATTCATTAAAATGACACCCGAAAATTGAATATTTATTATTTGATTGGTACCACGTCTTGCTCACTTTTGGAGGTCCAATGCTAAAACTATCTATAGTATAGATCCTAAAGCATGAATATGAATGCTTTAACAAAAATATCCATTTCAAGAATAGGTAAAATCTGACTTTATTTTTGTAAAAAATCACATAGATATTTGCTTCCGCGCCCAAATTTTACAATTCTTCATCATATTTAAGATAAAACAAAACATTGCAACAAGAAAATTGCTATTTCAAGTGTGGTAGGTATTCAAGAATCCAGCTCATGTAGCTTACAATATACAACGTATTTATTAAAATGACACCCGAAAATTTAATGTTTATTATCTGATTGGTACCACGTTTTGGTTACTTTTGCATGTCCAATGCTTAAAATCATCCATGGTATAGATCCTAAAACATGAATATGAATGTTTTAACAAAAATATCTATTTCAAGAATTGGTAAAATCTGACTTTATTTTTGTAAAAAATCATATAAATATTTGCTTCCGCGCCCGAATTTTATAATTCTTTAGCATATTTCAGCTAAAAGAAAACATTGCAACAAGAAAATTGGTATATCAAGTGTGGTAGATATTCTATAATCCAGCCCATGTAGCTTACAATATACAACGTATTCATTAAAATGACACCCGAAAATTGAATGTATATTATCTGATTGGTACCATGTTTTGGTCACATTTGCATGTACAATGCTAAAACCATCCATAGTATAGTTCCTAAAGCATGAATATGAATGTTTTAACAAGAATATCCATTTCAAGATTAGTTCAAAACTGACTTTATTCTTGCAAAAAATCATATAAATATTTACTCTCTCGCCCGAATTTTATAATTCTTTATCATATTTTAACTAAAAGAATACATTGAAACAAAATAATTGCTATTTCAAACATGGTAGATATTCTAGAATCCAGCCCATGTAGCTTACAATATACAACGTATTCATTAAAATGACACCCGAAAATTGAATATTTATTATTTGATTGGTACCACGTCTTGCTCACTTTTGGAGGTCCAATGCTAAAACTATCTATAGTATAGATCCTAAAGCATGAATATGAATGCTTTAACAAAAATATCCATTTCAAGAATAGGTAAAATCTGACTTTATTTTTGTAAAAAATCACATAGATATTTGCTTCCGCGCCCAAATTTTACAATTCTTCATCATATTTAAGATAAAACAAAACATTGCAACAAGAAAATTGCTATTTCAAGTGTGGTAGGTATTCAAGAATCCAGCTCATGTAGCTTACAATATACAACGTATTTATTAAAATGACACCCGAAAATTTAATGTTTATTATCTGATTGGTACCACGTTTTGGTTACTTTTGCATGTCCAATGCTTAAAATCATCCATAGTATAGATCCTAAAGCATGAATATGAATGTTTTAACAAAAATATCCATTTCAAGAATTGGTAAAATCTGACTTTATTTTTGTAAAAAATCATATAAATATTTGCTTCCGCGCCCGAATTTTATAATTCTTTAGCATATTTCAGCTAAAAGAAAACATTGCAACAAGAAAATTGGTATATCAAGTGTGGTAGATATTCTAGAATCCAGCCCATGTAGCTTACAATATACAACGTATTCATTAAAATGACACCCGAAAATTGAATGTATATTATCTGATTGGTACCATGTTTTGGTCACATTTGCATGTACAATGCTAAAACCATCCATAGTATAGTTCCTAAAGCATGAATATGAATGTTTTAACAAGAATATCCATTTCAAGAATAGGTAAAATCTGACTTTATTTTTGTAAAAAATCATATAAATATTTATTTCCGCGCCCGAATTTTATAATTCTTCATCATATTTTAAGTAAAAAAAAAACATTGCAACAGAAAATTGCTAATTCAAGTGTGGTAGGTATTCTATAATCCAGCCCATGTAGCTCACAATATACAACGTATTCATCATATTTTAGCTAAAAAAAAAAACATTGCAACAAGAAAATTGCTATTTGAAGTGTGGTAAGTATTCTAGATTCTAGCCCATGTACCTTACAAAATACAACGTATTCATTAAAATGACACCCTAAAATTGAATGTATATTATCTGATTGGTACCACGTTTTGGTCACTTTTTTATGTCTAATGCTAAAACCATCCATAGTATAGATCCTAAACCATGAATATGAATGTTTTAACAAAAATATCCATTTCGAGAATAGGTAAAATCTGACTTTATTTTTGTAAAAAATCATATAAATATTTGCTTTCGCGCCCGAATTTTATAATTCTTTAACATATTTTAGCTAAAAGAAAACACTGCAATAGATAATTGCTATTTCAAGTGTGGTAGATATTCTAGAATCCAGCCCATGTAGCTTACAATATACAACGTATTCATTAAAATGACACCCGAAAATTGAATGTATATTATCTGATTGGTACCATGTTTTGGTCACATTTGCATGTACAATGCTAAAACCATCCATAGTATAGTTCCTAAAGCATGAATATGAATGTTTTAACAAGAATATCCATTTCAAGAATAGGTAAAATCTGACTTTATTTTTGTAAAAAATCATATAAATATTTATTTCCGCGCCCGAATTTTATAATTCTTCATCATATTTTAAGTAAAAAAAAAACATTGCAACAGAAAATTGCTAATTCAAGTGTGGTAGGTATTCTATAATCCAGCCCATGTAGCTCACAATATACAACGTATTCATCATATTTTAGCTAAAAAAAAAAAACATTGCAACAAGAAAATTGCTATTTGAAGTGTGGTAAGTATTCTAGATTCTAGCCCATGTACCTTACAAAATACAACGTATTCATTAAAATGACACCCTAAAATTGAATGTATATTATCTGATTGGTACCACGTTTTGGTCACTTTTTTATGTCTAATGCTAAAACCATCCATAGTATAGATCCTAAACCATGAATATGAATGTTTTAACAAAAATATCCATTTCGAGAATAGGTAAAATCTGACTTTATTTTTGTAAAAAATCATATAAATATTTGCTTTCGCGCCCGAATTTTATAATTCTTTAACATATTTTAGCTAAAAGAAAACACTGCAATAGATAATTGCTATTTCAAGTGTGGTAGGTATTCTAGAATCCAGCCCATGTAGCTTACAATATACACGTATTCATTAAAATGACACCCGAAAATTTAATGTTTATCATTTGATTGGTACCACGTTTTGATCACTTTTGCATGTCCAATGTTTAAAACCATCCAAAGTATAGATCCTAAAGCATGAATATGCATGTTTTAACAAAAATATCCATTTCAAGAATAGTTAAAATCTGACTTAATTTTTGTAAAAAAATCATATAAATATTTGATTCCGCGCCCGAATTTTATAATTTTTCATCATATTTTAGGTAAAAAAAAACATTGCAACAGAAAATTGCTATTCCAGTGTGGTAGGTATTCTAGAATCCAGCCCATGTAGCTTACAATATACAACTTATCCCCAGTAGCACAAATAAGTTGGGCCAATGTTGGTAAAGTAACATTGGCAATATCTGTATTGGGATAACCGAGCCCTACATTGGGCTAATATCGGTTTGAAATATTTGATTTATATGTAATGTATATATTGGTGTTATATATTTTTATTGTATTGGACATATATTTTTTATATATATTTTACCGTTATATTTTATTCTGATAGGTAATTTATCAAAATTTAATATTGGTAAAATTTTAATTATAATTATATTTTAAATATTTTTAGTTTGTATAGGTTTTATATTAGAATTCAGTGTATTTTCTGTATATTTTTAAAATATTTTGCCAATATCATCAATAGTGGATAATATTAGTATAAGTTTTATTTACAACTACATTGGGTAGAATCAAATTTCAGGGGAAATTCGATTATAATAATTAAATTTTCATTAACTTGGCCTTAGTTTACCTTGAGATCGGAATTTTATCGATATGAATATTATAACTACCGAATTAAGACAAATAATTTGGAGAAAACAATAGATTACAAGTTTTCGAAAGTACGTTATAAATTTTGTTTTCATCATAATAACTGTAAATCTATAATAATAATATTCTAAAACATGTATTTAAGTTTATATCTGAATTACCAGCTTCATTATCTAACAATAGAAATTAAATGAATTTTTTAACTTTGGTAAAAAATATTACTTTATTGTAAAATTCATTACTTTGCGTTATTCGCCTATGATTTCCAAATTGTCAAATATTTAATAGTCGGTATTTCCATTTTCAGGTAAAGTGCTGGATAACTTATGTCTGATAAATTAGCAATATCACATCAAAGAGGGACATTCAACATAATTTACATCATTTATTCTTTTATTTCGTTGCTATGTTTTATCATTTATTTGACTGATAGTTATCCTGAACTTTATTTGGAGATATAATACGAGCCCTAAGTAAAAAATAATTGTGGGATAAAACTTAAATAAAAGATTGTATTACATATTAACAAAACTGATATTTATTACCAAAAATATTACTCCTATATAATATTTTCAATTTAAAAATTAAAAAAAAATATAATAATATTATTATGTGTTTATCTTCTTCGATAATTATTTATCTTTATTGTCTCTCTCCTTTCTCTTACCATCACTGTCTCTGACTGTTGCTAAATATGTTGATATTTTTTTTATAAATTTCCTGATCGGTAATATTTTTAAATCTGTTTCTGATCGCTCCTAGAGAAAATATTCGAATAATAATAACAACAAAAATAATAATAATAATAAAAATAATAAAGTAACTATACCTTTTATACATTTACACAATGTCAATTGTGCAAAGTTAAATTTTCCTTTTTTTTCCGAAGGCGGAATACTTTAAGGCCAATTGCTTGCTTAAAACTTTTTTGAGGGCCAAACAAATAGCAGCCGACTATGTTTCACCACTAATTAGTGTTAAAATATTAGTCTGAAATAGTATTCAAATAAATATGCAAATAAATTTATAATTTTTACAAATATTCAGATATAAGGACAACTTACCAAAGATAGCCAATTTTTTTCTTCTTTTAAAAGTTCTTCTACCTGTGTAACCTCTTCTAGAGTGTTCATAGGCAATATTTCGGAAAATATATCTTCTTCTATAATACCTTTCTGCGATAATAAGTTTTCCAATTTGTCTTGTTTTTGTTTAATATATTTTATATCATCTTTTATTTCTAATAGCAACCTAAGAATTTTATTATTGTTAGGTACTGCAACAAGAAAATAAAGAAATGAAAACCATATAAAATTTGAATAAAAGTAATTTTACGATTTAAATTTTCCAAGTTTCTTGAAGGAGTGATATAAGGTGCAGTACTTCTTAAACCTGGTTCAGATGGTGTACGTAGTTCATTGTTTCTTGAAGAAGGAGTGGTATCAATATTTTTTAAAACTGGTTCAGGTGATGTACGTAGTTTATTAATTCTATGTTTTGTTATTGGGGAATATGAGGGAGATTGAAAGCTCTCGGGGCTTTCAGGAATATCTATGTTTGGTCGGGGCCAGTCGTTACTTACAGATGAACTAGTTGAACATGTTGGCGAATTATTTAATCTTTTATTTTTTTTCAAGTTATTCTCATTATTTTCGCAAAGATTGTCATCTGTTTCATCTAAATTAGATTCAAGTTCGCCTTTTTCACATAAATACCGAGCCTGAGTTAAAGAATTTGTTTGTTTCTTGAAAACAGCTTTATGCCATTCGTAATTATCAGTTAATTCAGCACATTTATCAATTAATGGCTTAATTCCTCTGCTATTTTTGGGCCATTTATATTGAGTTTTATCCTGATTTCCCCAACATGTAGGTAAATAGTCTACGGCCTCTTCTTTTTCCCAAAATATAATATCCCACGAATTTTTTTTCCATACTGCAGGAATATTCTGTGAACTGTATATTTAAGTGAAGCAAAATTTAGCATATGTACAATTATATTAAGTTTAAAATATTGACTAAATTATTGGACAAATCTAATTACCTACAAACATGTTTTTAGATAGTCTCGCTTTAAACTAAGAAAATAATAGTTTTCTCTAAAATGTATACCAGAACTTTCTATCAAAGAAATAAATAAAAACCTAAGGACAGACGTTTTATTTATCAAAATTAAATGCATCTCGGAAAGCATACGAATTTTTGTTAATTAAAAATTTAATGCAATAAACTTATAGCGAATAGATTTCTTGAATCTTTAGGTAAATATAAACATTTGGACAATATTTCCTCAGCATTACATTCATAAACACTTTCGGAATATTTATTAATTTCAAAAAACTCCAGTTTACTAGATTTCATTAGATAAGAGTAAAAATCTGAAATTGTATATAGAAAACCACGTAATTTTTTCTGTTCAGGTTGAAGTTCAGTAATTTTTAACAATTTTTTATTACGCAACAATGCGAAACTTTCCTTTTTGAGAGAAGTAGAAAAAATATTTTTTTTAAAATATAACTTGTTTTTACAAATTTCATTACGATTATAATGTATATCTTGTATTGAATAATTTATTAAATTAATTGACTTAGTTACTTGAACCAGTGGCCGGTTAGGAGTCCTTATAAGTCGAACCAAACGCCCTAAAAAACTTTCAAAAGGGAAACAACTGATTTCGTTTAGAGTACATCCGAAGTTATTTACGTCATCAATAATGTGAATAAGACTGTGTACGTTGTACACTAAACTACAATTTCCATAAAGATGTGGAAATGTTTCAACAAACTTTATGAGAAGATCCTGCGCTACTGCTTTATACTTGGTTAATACCTTTTGCGAACATAAAATTCTAACTGCACAATGTAATAGCAAAAAGTGCTAATAATACTTGGTTTCTATAATATTTTTTAAAACAATAGGTCCTAGGTACAGAAGAAATAATCTAAATTCGGTGGCTTTCCACCGATAAATTTCATTGGAACCTCTACATTTGCGATTAAAGTTCGCTGGTATAAACTTTCCTAAATAATCTAAATTTTCAGATAATTTTAATTTATTTCGAGAAATTAAATTTGCTTTATTTGTAATTTTTAGCCAATAATTTAATAATTTTCGTGGCACCCCTAAACATATTAGATGCATATAATCTAAAGGAAACATGCTAATCATTTTAATGTTGAAAATGTTTAAAAGAAAAGATTTGGAAATATAATGATCAGGATGAGACATATTTTCAAAACTAGAATTTGATCGAACTTCTGCATTTAAATTATTAAATACTAAACGATGATTAATAGCTTTACATTTATTGTTGCATCTTTCACAACCATGATGGCCATTATGACCTTTAATTTGCTTTATATATGCCCTAACAGGAGCATCACAAAGAAAGCATTTTAGTGTCATTTTATATTTATTATTGTTATGACAAAAACCGTTTACCAGCAGTTCATTTATTTCATCAACAAAATTATTTAGATAATCTTCAAGAGTATTAGGTTTAGACTTGCCCATAAATAATGCAATACAAAAAGGATTAGTTTTGTAGTTATTATTTTCAGCTAAACATAATATAGGCCAAAATTGTTATGATGTGCTTTTATGTATAGGTATTACATCTATATTAAAAACTAATGAAATTTGATTTAAGTTCACAAAATATTCACTAATTTCGGAATTTAGCAAGTTTTTTAGATGGTATTTTATTCCAAAATAAATATATTGGCCAAAGTTTTGTTTGGCATCTAGCATTGGTTTCGTTTCGGTGTTTCTGCATCGTTTAAGCAATGATCAGGCATCACTAGATAAATCAGGATGCAGAGGTTTTAGTATTTTGAGAAGTGAGGTTAGTTGAAAATTATTTACGAGACATGAAATAGCCCATTCTTTTAATTGATGCTGTAGCTCATTTTTAGGTGTACTAGCACCTAATACAATTTCATTTGTTTGAACCGAGCTAATAGGAAAAGTTTCATCTTTATTGCGTATACTTGAAGTTACAGTATTTGCTGATACCAATATTGGGGAAATATTGGGAATACAGGTCTCAATGTACTTATTCTCAGATAAATATTGATCTTGGTGTAATTCCATATTGTTATCATTACACATGTTTTTTGC
Organism: Stenolophus ochropezus; assembly: GCA_035578165.1. NCBI lineage: Eukaryota > Metazoa > Arthropoda > Insecta > Coleoptera > Carabidae > Stenolophus > Stenolophus ochropezus. The sequence goes on along the minus strand of JAQOWZ010000006.1, from coordinate 34,038,123 downwards.
AAGACGTTTATAATATCTCGATTTGTTCGATCTGTATTTGCTTAATGCCATAGTTAATTTTTATTAGTTTGGTAGAGGTTATAATCTTACAAATACGGACGAATTGTATATAGATAAATATTATTTCTTGCCAATAACACGTTTAAACTCACAAATGTAATAATTATTAACTGCACTTATTACTTGCTCACTACAGACATTCTTTTGTCTATTAATTTATAAACTATGCACTCCCTGTTCTAAACGAAAAACCTAAGCAAAACACAGAAAATGGAGAACAGCAAAATGGTGGTTGGTAGTATCTTACATATAATGTTATACTGTGCATCCTCATGTTTTTTTTTTAGTTGTAAATAATAATTTCTTTTTTTTTTGTAAAATATACAAATATAAAATTAGCAATTTATTATATTTTTGTTTGTTAATAACTGATAAATGTAATAATTACTGGTGGCATGTATGACCAATATATTGAACACCTAAATATTTTTATTTTAAAGGTAAACGGAACATATAAATCATGTAAAAATTTATAGTCTATAAAATATATAAAATTGTATAAAATTTTTAGTTAGAAGAAATTTAATTGACGAAAGTTATTACTACTATATTAAATAAGGGCAGATTCGTCGTAATAAATAATAAGAATTTGTTTAATACTAATAAAATTTTCGATGGTACAAGAACCAATAATAAATTCATTATGTTGGTAATATATAAATATAGTGTAGCCACAACACATTGGCTAAAAGTCAAATACCTATATAATGTTACCAATATTTTGAAAATTTAAACATTAAACAATAATGGCATAATACATTACTTATATAATAAATACAAAATGGGTGTAAATAATTGTTAAAATGTGGGATAAATATTAGCAGGTGATAGTGTGGCCCATAGTGTATTCAGTATATTGGCCATATATACATATAGCTTTGGCCATAACATATTGGTTGAAAGTGGCGTTACCAATATTTAAAAAATTTAAATAATATTGGCATAATACATTATTAATATAATAAATACAAATTGGATTTAAAAAAATATTAAATATTGGATAAATATTAATAGATGATTGTGTGGCCAATAATAAATTGAATGTATTGGTAATATATAAATAGCGTGTTGGCCATAACATATGGGCTAAAAGTGAAATTTGAAATATTATGCCAATATTAAAAAAAATAAAATAATGTTGGCGCAATGCATAACCAATAATTAAATATATATATTGGTTTACAACTACTGTGAAATATTAAAACAATATTGCTTAAAATATAAAATATTGGTTAAATATAGGTCCAATTTATTGAAATACATATTAGTGAAAATTGACATATTTACTTGGGAGAAGTATTGGTTAAAACTTGGTCTGATATTTACTATATTTAGCCAATATTCAATATTTTCCCAATGTTATACACATGTTGGCAATCAGTTTTGTGCTACTGGAGATTCATCATATTTTAACAAAAAAAAAAACATTGCAACAAGACAATTGCTATTTCAAGTGTGGTAGGTATTCTAGAATCCTGCCCATGTAGCTTAAAATATACAACGTATTCATTAAAATGACACCCGAAAATTGATTGTTTATTATATGATTGGTACCACGTTTTGGTCACTTTTGCATGTCCAATGCTATAACCTTCCATAGTATAGATCCTAAAACATAAATATGAATGTTTTAACAAAAATATTAATTTCAAGAATAAGTAAAATCTGACTTTAATTTTGTAAAAAATCATATAAATAATTGCTTCCGTGCCCGAATTTTGTAATTCTTCTTCAAATTTTAGCTAAAAGAAAACATTGTAACAAGAAAATTGCTATTTCAAGTGTGGTAGGTATTCTAGAATCCAGCCCATGTAGCTTACAATATACAACATATTCATTAAAATGGCACCCGAAAATTGAATGTTTATTATCTGATTGGTTCCACGGTTTGGTCACATTTGCATGTCCAATGCTAAAACCATCCGTAGTATAGATCCTAAAGCATGAATATGAATGTTTTTACAAAAATATCCATTTCAAGAATAGGTCAAATCTGATTTTATTTTTGTAAAAGGTCATATAAATATTTGCTACCGCGTTTGAATTTTATAGTTCTTCATCATATTTTAGCTAGAGGGAAACATGCCAACAAGAAAATTGCTATTTCATGTGTGGTAGGTATTCTAGAATCCAGGCCATGTAGCTTACAATATACAACGTATTTATTAAAATTACACCCGAAAATTCAATGTTTATTATCTGATTGGTACTACGTTGTGGTCACATTTGCATGTTCAATGCTAAAACCATGCGTAGTATAGATCCTAAAGCATGAATATGAATGTTTTAACAAAAATATCTATTTCAAGGATAGGTAAAATCTGACTTTATTTTTGTAAAGAATCATATAAATATTTGCATCCGCACCCGAATTTTATAAATCTTCATCATATTTTAGCTAAAAGAAAACTTTGCAACAAGAAAATTGCTATTTCAAGTGTGGTAGGTATTCTAGAATTCAGCCCATGTAGCTTAAAATATACAACGTATTCATTACAATGACAACCGAAAATTGAATGTTTATTATCTCATTGGTACCACGTTTTGGTCACTTTTGCATGTCCAATGCTAAAACTATCCATAGTATAGATCCTAAAACATAAATATGAATGTTTTAACAGAAATATCCACTTCAAAAATAGGTAAAATCTAAATTAATTTTCGTAAAAAATTATATAAATATTTGCTTCCGCGCCAGAATTTTATAATTCTTCATCATATTTTAGCTAGAGGAATACATTGCAACAAGAATATTACTATTTCAAGTGTGGTAAGTATTCTAAAATCCAGCCTATGTAGCTTACAATATACAACGTATTTATTAAAAGGACACCCTAAATTTGAATGTTAATTATCTGATTGGTACCACGTTTTGGTCACTTTTGCATGTCCAATACTTAAAACTATCCATACTATAGATCCTAAAGCATGAATATGAATGTTTTAACAAAAATATCCACTTCAAAAATAAGTAAAATCTGACTTTATTTTTGTAAAATATCATATAAATATTTGCTTCCACGCCCGAATTTTATAATTCTTCATCATATTTTACCTAGAAAAAAACATTGCAACAAGAAAATTGCTATTTCAAGTGTGGTAGGTATTCCAGAATCCAGCCCATGTAGCTTACAATATACAATGTATTTATTTAAATGATACCCGAAAATTAAATGTTTATTATCTGATTGGTACCACGTTTTGGTCACTTTTGCATGTCCAATGCTAAAATCATCTATAGTATAGATCCTAAAGCATGAATATTAATGTTTTAACAAAAATATCCATTTCAAGAATAGGTAAAATCTGACTTTATATTTGTAAAAAATCGTATAAATATTTGCTTTCGCGCCCGACTTTTATAATTTTTCACCATATTTCAGCTAAAAGAAAACATTGCAACAAGAAAATTGCTATTTCAAGTATGGTAGGTATTCTAGAATCTAGCCCATGTAGCTTACAATTGTAACAGGTACGGCCGCCTATGACGAAATCTAGTACCTGACATAAAAGGGTTTTAATTTATGATTTTTACTTGCCTCAAAAGTAATCCACGAATTATATTAATGAACAACTTTTACACTAGGCAAGGGTAACGATAGTCGCTGCCACCACTATCACTTTATTTAATAGTCTGCCGTGATAGAAGCAGACAAGGGAATGACAATAATGATAACAGACGCGGTTTATTATATGGTCAAATTAGTGCAGGGTAGTAATTTTAGAATAATAGAGTTTTACTAACGCGTTGTGCTACCACGTCACAAAGACAGGGGTTGGAATAGGATGGGCTGAATCAAACACGATATTCCAACAATAACAAAATTATATAAATTTTAATAATCAACCGCGATCAAAAACATTTATATAATTCAAATAACTACAACGCGTAACTTGATTCTATATAAACTCTAAATTCTTACTTTTCTATTCACAAACAATTTTGAAAACCTTTTTACATCGATCTACAAATCAATATTAATTCACACAGAATATAATAAAAACTACTTACAAATTTACACCACGATGAGAGAGCCTTTACACACAGTAAAACAACTAATTGGTTATTTCACTAAGAAATACCAAGGTATGTCTGACAATTCAGTCAAGACATCTACAACAGTCGAATGTTACAACAAGAGAGAGAGATTTCGAACTTCGGAGGGCCATTTAATAGTAAAAATCCAGAAGTTCTCAACCTATATTTATCCGGCTCTTCTCATCCCCTAAGTACAAACCATGCTAAAAATGACCCTACTATTGATGTCCACCGAGGGCATCACTTACGGAAACGAACAGTTATGTCTTTGACAATAAGCTTGAAGGCGTAAAAAATGTGCGTCCTTCACCATAAATCTATCCAATCCTTAACATTTGGAGTACAACACTAACAAAAATTTACAAAAATACACAGCCGCCAAGCGACCGTGTTACAACTTTCCCTTTCCCCTTAAAATAAATTACATTTCTGAAGGAAATATAATTTATTAACTTCCGCGCTGGACGATGAATCCACTTCTTTGAGTTGGAATGTCCAATGTCCAATGGGGATCTTGTTGGAACTCCACCTCAACTCCTAGCCCGTCGTGACTCGACCTGGAGGTGACGCCAGCCTTCCCGCGTCCACGCATCCGCCATCCAGCAGCACAGGAGTGTTCACAAAGAACAACTATAACAAAATGTCTCCGGCAGATATTTGTCCCAACAAGCAACGCTACTCAATAGTACACTCAGACTCAGTACTTTCATTCCAGCACAATTTTGATTTTTTGAAACACTAAGTAATCGATTTCAACCATTCTTACAACCTGCTCTTAATTTTGAAATCACAAAGAACTCAACTTTTTACTCTACTTTTCCTCAATTCAACTTCTTAATTTTACTCATTCACACTAAGTATATATTTAAAGAGCTACCTGGAATTTTATTCCTCGACGCTTTTCGTTGCACGAAGTTCGCGCCTAAACCTTGCTGCTCCTGGTCCACTCGACTAGCTCTGCTCTCTTGAAGTCCGCTAGGATACCTGCTGGTTGCGATTGCGGCCGCCATTGTTCCACTTCCTCCTTGGATGGTGTCGGCTTGCCCTTCCTGACGTCTTCAGGTACTTCAGCTCGCTCCTCTCGATATTCCTTGCGTCTTCTGTTGCTACCTATCCCAGAACCAAAACCCTTGTAATATTTATTACCAGTGCACATACCTACCGTCTTGTCACGGTTCACAAAGATGTCGTGTGCGTGCTGGTCTTCTTCCTCTGATTTCACCACAGAAATCGCATCCAAGTCTTCGGGTTCCTCCACACCAACAAAACGCACATTCTTCCGAATACGTTTTGCGGTGTCGGCTCGTCCAGCATCTGCGTTGCTCAGCTCAGCCTCTGAACTAAGCTTTTGCCGGTCATCTTCTCCCTGATGAAGCTTTCTACTCCATACGGTCGTTCGCGCCTTATTTTTCCCGCGCATACTATCATCACTGACCGTATGTTCTGGGATATTTTTCTCGCACTGTTGTCTAGCATCTCTCACGTGTGTACTGTTTACTCTGATTTTACTTTTCACACTAAGTGAACAACTACTCGCGATATGCCCATATTCGCGACAATTATAACAAATTTTGTACTTTAATTTATTTTTCGCTTGTTTACAAAATTTTGAAATATGCCCAAATCTCTGACAACGGAAGCACAACTTACTATGATTCCTATTTTTAAATGTTATTTGTCCTATTGTCTCATCTTCACTTTCTATACCCGAATCTTCGCTATCACTAATACACGTAGATCTATTTTTCCCGGCTTCACGTAGAAGTTCCGTAACTTTATTTATTAATTCATTTACTCTACTGTATTCATTATTTTTACTTGAAACACTCAGGTCACCTTTTTCTGGAGAATTTTCGAAATTTTTATTACATATTGATTTACGATCTAAACTTGATCTACTCTCCATTAATTTCTCTACAGTCTCTACTCTTTTTGCTATTTCTATCGCTTCTACTAATGATTTCGGATCTTTTAATATAACATCGCGTTGCAACCGCGGTAACAGACCTATTAGAAATTGATTATATAACCGTTTTTCTACATATTTACAATTAAATTCATGTTCTGTCTTATCTTCACTATTATTTACTAATTTATATGCAAGTGATCTTAATTTTATTTCATATTCAATTATACTTTCTGTCTCTAATTGATAACAATTTACAAATTCTTTTTCTACTGTAAGAAAATGTGGTTTCTGTACATATCTATTTAACAATTCCTTTTTAAAAACTGACCAATCATTTGTATTTTTAATTATACTATTATTCCTGACGAATTCTAAAGCATCTTTACCCAAACATAATTTTGCAATAGCTACTTGTCTGTTCTCCGGTTGTTTACTAATTTTGAAAAATAACTCGACTTTATCAGTAAATTCTTCTACGCTAATATCTGAATTGCCGCTAAATTCTGGAATTTTATTTACCGCTCCAGCTAAACTACTAACCGTTTCAAATTTTAATGCCATATTTAAATATTTAAATTACTTTATTTTCACTGAATGCGTACTAATTACAAAAATTATTTTATTATCTCTTTTACAAATTTTCTTTTCCAGTACCTGCTTCAGGGTTAACGACACTACGAGGGTGAACATACAAAAAAAATACCGTTAGAGACTTTTCCCGCTTTTACTGACACAAAAACTACCTGCACTCGTAACAACAACACAAAGTAAATTATTAGAGTTATTCAAATTTGACCACAATTAAAGACTTTACTGGTTTGAGTGGGTTTAGTTTTAGATAATATTTAGATCCCAGCGCTTTGCCACCAATTAAATGTAACAGGTACGGCCGCCTATGACGAAATCTAGTACCTGACATAAAAGGGTTTTAATTTATGAGTTTTACTTGCCTCAAAAGTAATCCACGAATTATATTAATGAACAACTTTTACACTAGGCAAGGGTAACGATAGTCGCTGCCACCACTATCACTTTATTTAATAGTCTGCCGTGATAGAAGCAGACAAGGGAATGACAATAATGATAACAGACGCGGTTTATTATATGGTCAAATTAGTGCAGGGTAGTAATTTTAGAATAATAGAGTTTTACTTACGCGTTGTGCTACCACGTCACAAAGACAGGGGTTGGAATAGGATGGGCTGAATCAAACACGATATTCCAACAATAACAAAATTATATAAATTTTAATAATCAACCGCGATCAAAAACATTTATATAATTCAAATAACTACAACGCGTAACTTGATTCTATATAAACTCTAAATTCTTACTTTTCTATTCACAAACAATTTTGAAAACCTTTTTACATCGATCTACAAATCAATATTAATTCACACAGAATATAATAAAAACTACTTACAAATTTACACCACGATGAGAGAGCCTGTACACACAGTAAAACAACTAATTGGTTATTTCACTAAGAAATACCAAGGTATGTCTGACAATTCAGTCAAGACATCTACAACAGTCGAATGTTACAACAAGAGAGAGAGATTTCGAACTTCGGAGGGCCATTTAATAGTAAAAATCCAGAAGTTCTCAACCTATATTTATCCGGCTCTTCTCATCCCCTAAGTACAAACCATGCTAAAAATGACCCTACTATTGATGTCCACCGAGGGCATCACTTACGGAAACGAACAGTTATGTCTTTGACAATAAGCTTGAAGGCGTAAAAAATGTGCGTCCTTCACCATAAATCTATCCAATCCTTAACATTTGGAGTACAACACTAACAAAAATTTACAAAAATACACAGCCGCCAAGCGACCGTGTTACAACTTTCCCTTTCCCCTTAAAATAAATTACATTTCTGAAGGAAATATAATTTATTAACTTCCGCGCTGGACGATGAATCCACTTCTTTGAGTTGGAATGTCCAATGTCCAATGGGGATCTTGTTGGAACTCCACCTCAACTCCTAGCCCGTCGTGACTCGACCTGGAGGTGACGCCAGCCTTCCCGCGTCCACGCATCCGCCATCCAGCAGCACAGGAGTGTTCACAAAGAACAACTATAACAAAATGTCTCCGGCAGATATTTGTCCCAACAAGCAACGCTACTCAATAGTACACTCAGACTCAGTACTTTCATTCCAGCACAATTTTGATTTATCGAAACACTAAGTAATCGATTTCAACCATTCTTACAACCTGCTCTTAATTTTGAAATCACAAAGAACTCAACTTTTTACTCTACTTTTCCTCAATTCAACTTCTTAATTTTACTCATTCACACTAAGTATATATTTAAAGAGCTACCTGGAATTTTATTCCTCGACGCTTTTCGTTGCACGAAGTTCGCGCCTAAACCTTGCTGCTCCTGGTCCACTCGACTAGCTCTGCTCTCTTGAAGTCCGCTAGGATACCTGCTGGTTGCGATTGCGGCCGCCATTGTTCCACTTCCTCCTTGGATGGTGTCGGCTTGCCCTTCCTGACGTCTTCAGGTACTTCAGCTCGCTCCTCTCGATATTCCTTGCGTCTTCTGTTGCTACCTATCCCAGAACCAAAACCCTTGTAATATTTATTACCAGTGCACATACCTACCGTCTTGTCACGGTTCACAAAGATGTCGTGTGCGTGCTGGTCTTCTTCCTCTGATTTCACCACAGAAATCGCATCCAAGTCTTCGGGTTCCTCCACACCAACAAAACGCACATTCTTCCGAATACGTTTTGCGGTGTCGGCTCGTCCAGCATCTGCGTTGCTCAGCTCAGCCTCTGAACTAAGCTTTTGCCGGTCATCTTCTCCCTGATGAAGCTTTCTACTCCATACGGTCGTTCGCGCCTTATTTTTCCCGCGCATACTATCATCACTGACCGTATGTTCTGGGATATTTTTCTCGCACTGTTGTCTAGCATCTCTCACGTGTGTACTGTTTACTCTGATTTTACTTTTCACACTAAGTGAACAACTACTCGCGATATGCCCATATTCGCGACAATTATAACAAATTTTGTACTTTAATTTATTTTTCGCTTGTTTACAAAATTTTGAAATATGCCCAAATCTCTGACAACGGAAGCACAACTTACTATGATTCCTATTTTTAAATGTTATTTGTCCTATTGTCTCATCTTCACTTTCTATACCCGAATCTTCGCTATCACTAATACACGTAGATCTATTTTTCCCGGCTTCACGTAGAAGTTCCGTAACTTTATTTATTAATTCATTTACTCTACTGTATTCATTATTTTTACTTGAAACACTCAGGTCACCTTTTTCTGGAGAATTTTCGAAATTTTTATTACATATTGATTTACGATCTAAACTTGATCTACTCTCCATTAATTTCTCTACAGTCTCTACTCTTTTTGCTATTTCTATCGCTTCTACTAATGATTTCGGATCTTTTAATATAACATCGCGTTGCAACCGCGGTAACAGACCTATTAGAAATTGATTATATAACCGTTTTTCTACATATTTACAATTAAATTCATGTTCTGTCTTATCTTCACTATTATTTACTAATTTATATGCAAGTGATCTTAATTTTATTTCATATTCAATTATACTTTCTGTCTCTAATTGATAACAATTTACAAATTCTTTTTCTACTGTAAGAAAATGTGGTTTCTGTACATATCTATTTAACAATTCCTTTTTAAAAACTGACCAATCATTTGTATTTTTAATTATACTATTATTCCTGACGAATTCTAAAGCATCTTTACCCAAACATAATTTTGCAATAGCTACTTGTCTGTTCTCCGGTTGTTTACTAATTTTGAAAAATAACTCGACTTTATCAGTAAATTCTTCTACGCTAATATCTGAATTGCCGCTAAATTCTGGAATTTTATTTACCGCTCCAGCTAAACTACTAACCGTTTCAAATTTTAATGCCATATTTAAATATTTAAATTACTTTATTTTCACTGAATGCGTACTAATTACAAAAATTATTTTATTATCTCTTTTACAAATTTTCTTTTCCAGTACCTGCTTCAGGGTTAACGACACTACGAGGGTGAACATACAAAAAAAATACCGTTAGAGACTTTTCCCGCTTTTACTGACACAAAAACTACCTGCACTCGTAACAACAACACAAAGTAAATTATTAGAGTTATTCAAATTTGACCACAATTAAAGACTTTACTGGTTTGAGTGGGTTTAGTTTTAGATAATATTTAGATCCCAGCGCTTTGCCACCAATTAAATGTAACAGGTACGGCCGCCTATGACGAAATCTAGTACCTGACATAAAAGGGTTTTAATTTATGAGTTTTACTTGCCTCAAAAGTAATCCACGAATTATATTAATGAACAACTTTTACACTAGGCAAGGGTAACGATAGTCGCTGCCACCACTATCACTTTATTTAATAGTCTGCCGTGATAGAAGCAGACAAGGGAATGACAATAATGATAACAGACGCGGTTTATTATATGGTCAAATTAGTGCAGGGTAGTAATTTTAGAATAATAGAGTTTTACTTACGCGTTGTGCTACCACGTCACAAAGACAGGGGTTGGAATAGGATGGGCTGAATCAAACACGATATTCCAACAATAACAAAATTATATAAATTTTAATAATCAACCGCGATCAAAAACATTTATATAATTCAAATAACTACAACGCGTAACTTGATTCTATATAAACTCTAAATTCTTACTTTTCTATTCACAAACAATTTTGAAAACCTTTTTACATCGATCTACAAATCAATATTAATTCACACAGAATATAATAAAAACTACTTACAAATTTACACCACGATGAGAGAGCCTTTACACACAGTAAAACAACTAATTGGTTATTTCACTAAGAAATACCAAGGTATGTCTGACAATTCAGTCAAGACATCTACAACAGTCGAATGTTACAACAAGAGAGAGAGATTTCGAACTTCGGAGGGCCATTTAATAGTAAAAATCCAGAAGTTCTCAACCTATATTTATCCGGCTCTTCTCATCCCCTAAGTACAAACCATGCTAAAAATGACCCTACTATTGATGTCCACCGAGGTCATCACTTACGGAAACGAACAGTTATGTCTTTGACAATAAGCTTGAAGGCGTAAAAAATGTGCGTCCTTCACCATAAATCTATCCAATCCTTAACATTTGGAGTACAACACTAACAAAAATTTACAAAAATACACAGCCGCCAAGCGACCGTGTTACACAATATACAACGTATTCATTAAAATGACACCCGAAAATTGAATGTTTATTATCTGATTGGTACCACGTTTTAGTCACTTTTGCATGTCCAATGCCAAAACCATCTGTAGTATAAATCCTAAAGCATGAATATGAATGTTTTATCAAAAATAGGTAAAGTCTGACTTTATTTTTGTAAAAAAATCATATCAATACTTGCTTCCGCGCCCGAATTTTATAAGTTTTTATCATATTTTAGCTAAAAGAAAACATTGCAACAAGCAAATTGCTATTTCAAGTGTGGTAGGTATTGTAGAATCCAGCCCATGTAGCTTACAATATACAACGTATTCATTAAAATGACACCCGAAATTTGAATGTTTATTATCTGATTGGTACCTCGTTTTGTCACTTTTGCATGTCCAATGCTAAAATCATCCATAGTATAGATCCTAAAGCTTGAATATGAATGTTTTAACAAGAATATCCATTTCAAGAATAGGTAAAATCTGACTTTATTTTTGTTAAATATCATATAAATATTTGCTTCCGCGCCAGAATTTTATAATTTTTCATCATATTTTAGCTAAAAGAAAACATTGCAATAAAAAAATTGCTATTTCAAGTGTGGTAGGTATTCTACAATCTAGCCCATGTAGCTTACAATATACAACGTATTCATTAAAATGACACCCGAAAATTGAATGTTTATTATCTGATTGGTACCACGTTTTGGTCAATTTTACATGTCCAATGCCAAAACCATCCGTAGTATAATTTCTAAAGCATGAATATGAATGTTTCATCAAAAATATCCAATTCAAGAATAGGTAAAAAATCATATCAATACTTGCTTCCGCGCCCGAATTTTATAATTTTTCATCATATTATAGCTAACAGAAAACATTGCAACAAGCAAATTGCTATTTCAAGTGTGGTAGGTATTGTAGAATCCAGCCCATGTAGCTTACAATATACAACGTATTTATTAAAATGATACCCGAAATTTGAATGTTTATTATCTGATTGGTACCTCGTTTTGGTCACTTTTGTATATCCAATGCTAAAACCATCCACAGTATAGATCTAAAGCATGAATATGAATGTTTTAACAAAAATATCCATTTCAAGAATAGGTAAATTTTGACTTTATTTTTGTAAAAAATCATATAAATATTTGCTTCCGAATTTTATAATTCTTCATCATATTTTAGCTAAAAGAAAACATTGCAACAAGAAAATTGCTACACCCGAAAATTTAATGTTTATTATCTGATTAGTACCACGTTTTGGTCACTTTTGTATGTCCAATGTTAAAACCATCCATAGTATAGATCCTAGAGCATGAATATGAATGTTTTGATAAATGTATCCATTTCAGGAAAGTAGTATTGTAGCAGTTTCTGGCACGTCGGTCAAAGGTTACACTGGCGCCAGTCTTATCAAGAGAGAAGTTGTTTTTGTTTAAATAAATAAAAATAAACATTGATAAGCTATTTTTGTTGATAATTAAATATTAATATGGAAAAATTTTAATTGATTAGAGAAAAGGTCAATGCATTGAAGTTTGGTTAGTGGTGTTCTAGAGAAATCGTTATCATTCGTTTTAAATTATTTTAGAAATAGTTGTAATTGTAAGAATATTATTGTTAGTATCCCATTAATTATAATTATTATAAATTTTGTTCGAAGAGATTAACAATTATTTGTTCTGTTTATTTTAACAAGTTGAAATAGGCCATTTGAAAAATAAAAACCGCGAATGAAAATAAACAATATAGAAGTTTATTAACTATTTATTTCATTATTACTAAGAAGAAATTATAAAAATATTTCAGACTCAAGAAAAAAAGTTTTCAATCGTGCAGGATACATATATATTCTGACCAGGGTGAATTTTATTTATTTATTATTTTCCATAATTATTATTACTTTTGTTTAAAGAGAATAACAATTATTTGTTCTGTTTATTTTAACAAGTTGAAATAGGCCATTTGAAAAATGTTAAAACCGCGAATGAAAATAAACAATATGGAAGTTAATTAACTATTTATTTCATTATTACTAAGAAGAAATTATAAAAATATTTCAGACTCAAGAAAAAAAGTTTTCAATCGTGTAGGATACATATATATTCTGACCAGGGTGAATTTTATTTATTTATTATTTTCCATAATTATTATTACTTTGTTTAAAGAGAATAACAATTATTTGTTTTGTTTGGAAATAGATTTCAACAAGATGAACGATATATGCTATTTGGAAAAACATAAAACCAGCGAATGAAAATAATCAATATAGAATTTTATTATTTAAAATAAAACTCCAAACATCTTATTCATACTGTTCAGTTAATAACAGAAAATTAGTTAAAGTGTTTATCATCATCGGTGATGTTCAAAACACATATTGTTATCTTGTCGTCAGTTACTTGGAGAAAATACATTCTTATGTACAAACAATAATTTTTGTTTAGAATAGATATTATAAATGCACCAAAATATTTAAATAAAATAAAATCAGAAACAATTAGTTATGTGATAAGTTATTATTGTTTAAAATATATATTATATCTGCAGCAAAATATTTAAATAAATTCTTATGAATCTTAAATACTTATAATTAGTTTATTGTTATCGCTGATGACAAATTTTGTTTTTCCCTTACTTGGAGAAAATGTACTTGGTATCAGTGTTTAAACACTGAATAATACCCCATAGTTTAAATAGGCCAGTTTGAAAGGAAATATGCATAGTTAGTGTCACATGCAGCTACAACAACCATCTTCAACATGAATTTTGAAAACTTTGAAAGTTTAGACAACGTCATATTCGTCGAATCGGAACGGTAAGTATATCAATGTTATTATTATTATTATTATTATTGTCTCCATCATTTAAAACACAATTTCTGCTCAGGTAGGGAACTTCCCCGTCCGAGTTAGAGTCCGAGCCGCAGCCGTCAATCCCGTGTATACAGGAAGAAGGCAACCCGCGGATCGACGGTTCACCTGAAAGGCTGGACAAGGTCACCTCCGTCGAGCAGGAATGGTAAGTAAATTTAAAAGAAAAAATCAATGTTATTAACGTTGATGTAAACTGTCTTCATCATCTAAAACACAATTTTGCTCAGTCCTACGACTTTAGAGACCGGCGGCGTGCAAGAAGACGCCAGGCCGCTGACCGCCGATCCAACACCCGCTATGACCATCGCCATCGAGCAGGAACGGTAAGTAAACTTGCAAGAAAATCAAAATTATTAACGTTGATGTAACGGTCTTCATCATTTATAACACAATTTTTTTTGCTTAGCCCGGCTTCTGCATCGCCTGCCTTCGAGCCCGCGCCCCAACCATCAACGCTGTGTACACAGCCGCGGGGCGAAAAGCGGGCTTATGAAGAAGCCGAGCCTCTCGCCGACGACCCGACACCAGGACCGTCTTCACAAGGTGAAAGAAAACGACGGATCTCGATCTCGTCAGCATCGTCATCAGAATGCATCATCGTCGAAGACGAGGAGCCCGATGTGGGGGGCCAAGTCTTCGAAGAATATGCCCAACGGTGGACGGAAGATGATGATACGCATATACAAAATGCGGAAATCATTTTCGAAGACGACGACGACGAGTTCATCGTGGATGATGACTTGGCTTTGCTGACGGGATCGGCTGCGGTGGTGCCCTTTAACATGCCGAATAATAGGGATTATCGGGACAATTGGGATCGCCTGCTAGCCTGTAGGATGTTTCCCTTAGACACGTCGCTAAAAAGGTATTTAGCTGTGGGTATAACCCGAATACTTTTAAAGTAGAAATCCGGTTATTTAGTGACGTGTCTAAAAAAACTTTTATAGTTATAAGTAATTTTAAGGTATTTATAAATTTTTTAAATAATTTAGAAGAAAATATTATCCATAACATATTAGATTTTAAAATAAGATTAGTTAATAATATTTTAGAAATAAGACAAGGAAGTAGGGTTGTAGAAGTAAGTAAGTTTAACATGGTAAGTATTAGAATGGTAAGTGTAGAAGTAAATACTATAATTAATTGTTATAATAAAAAATATAAAAATATAAACTTAGATTATAGGAAATTATTACAAAACATTAGTATACATAAATTAAGATATCAATTATGTTTAGATTTAAGTATATATCAATATATTACGTACCACAATACTAGTTATAAGGATTTTTTTATAGAATTGTATATTTATTATAATAATAAGTTAGTTAAGGACTGTAGTTATGTAAGTAAATTTATAGAAAAAGAAAAAAAATATATTATATAATTTATTGACATATATGAATTTTATTTTTCTAATTAATAATCCTCAATAAATATATTTGCTTCTTGAGAAAATAAACATTTTTCACTTACTTATTCACGATAATTAGCGTTTTACGATCTCTATTTTTAAAAATAAAATTTTTGACAAACAATGACGAAGGAATAGATAACGTGTTTCCAAACATAAGGCGGGGGTGATATTATACATAAATAAAGACAGGGAAACAGATATGTAGCTGTCCAGTATCGACATAGTATTCTGTTTAGCACGTGTTTTGGTGAATTGCGTAGAGAAATGGATTCTCAGGAGAATTTTAATCGTTTTTTTTAATATCTGCGATAACATTATTCAGTCTTCAATCAGCGAAGATAATTATAATAATTTTTTCGATATATGCGAAAATATTATTCAATCTTCGCTGATTGAAAACCGTGAGGACAATATTAATCCCGGTGACCAGGAGGGAGAAGGTGTAGGTAATCGTATTGTCAACGAACTCGAAATCAGGCGGTACGAAGGCGTGCAAGACCAGGAGGGAGCACGCGTCGGTAATCGTATTATCAACGACCCCGAAATCAGGCGGTACGAAGTCGTGCAAGACGTAGAAAAACACGTCAAAAGATTCGGAATCAGAGGCCGACGTTTGACGTTTCAAATGACCGATCCTCCAAACCATGAAAATCAGATCAATTGGTTTCACGACAGCATCGAACAGGTAGGAAAATATATATATATATATATATATATATATATATATATATATATATATATATAAATTATATAGAGACACCACCCTTATTTGCGTAATGCAACTATAAATTGCATCATTCTCTTTCTCATAAATTCAGCACTTTTAACTTGAGATTTCTTAAAAGAAGACGATCCTTGTATATATAAGATGTACTTAGTAAGATAAGACATTCCTTGTTTAGCTACTGTTAATGTAAGTTTTCATTGTGTTTTAAAATAAATTTTTTAAAAACTTAAATTTGAGTTCCAAATTTATTATTTATGTATATATATATATATATATATATATATATATATATATATATATATATATATATATATATATATTGAAACGATTTCATTCGTTTCGCGGTTTTTTATTTAAATCTTTTTATATTTTAATTAAACATACGACATCTCTGCTTGAGAGGCGAGCGCGGTCGGTAGAGCGAGTTAAGTTTCTGCAAGCTGAGACAACGGACGTATTTTGATAGCAATTTGTTTGTTCTAAAAAATTTTATCTAAAGTTATTTTAAAAATCTTCAAGATTTTATTTAAAATATTCTTACTCCGGATTTTTTATTTCACTGATTTTGATTCCCTCCTGGTCCTGGATGGTTGAGGTTTGTTGGTAGTGGAGTGTGGAGTTCCAATCCAAGCTGAATAGTACTGCGACACGTGCACACGTACACAGTACCAACTTACACACAGTACTCAGGCATCACGCACAAAAAAAAACAGCAGTTTGCACTTACACACGAACAACTCACGCAACCGCCAGACACGCTTAGTCCGGTGACACCACGCATTATCCTGCTATGCTACTTTACGCTACTACACTGCTTGTGTCCAACATCCTGCGGTGCCGCTTAATACCAACACGAACAGTACACATTCCGTCGACAAAGCCGAACCTCGGTACCAAGACGTCCAGGGACTCACTCCAACGACCTAGCTATTCCAGACCCATCGATATTTTGTTACCCCACAAAAGGTATTTTCTTATTTTTTTGTAATAGGCAATAATTGTCCCCGTTAATTTCCTATTGTACTTTTACTAGCCGTAAATAAATTTAGTTTTATTTTCAATTTGTTATTTTCGGTGTTGTTGTGTCCACCATTTTTCCTTTCGGCACAACTGGCGCCCTTCCCTATTATTGTTATTACAAAGATCTTAGTAACCCACGACCTAGCGATACTACGACCAATTCTGAGCTGTCGAGGTAAGTGTATGACGCGTGATTTCTCGAAGAGAAATCACGG
The DNA here is from genome assembly GCA_035578165.1 of Stenolophus ochropezus. Lineage (NCBI taxonomy): Eukaryota > Metazoa > Arthropoda > Insecta > Coleoptera > Carabidae > Stenolophus > Stenolophus ochropezus. The sequence continues at coordinate 34,020,648 of JAQOWZ010000006.1, read as the reverse complement.
TAATTTTTTGAACATTATTTTTAAATTTCTGGCACACGTCACACAAATAATTTTGGCACCCGCAACGTGGGGCCCGAGGTTAATATTTTGCTTGTAATTTTTTTAATTTAAAGTTATTTTTCGTGGTTTTGCTTGGTCTTTTCTAAATCTCTCTTTACTCTTTTATTTCTATCTTTCTCTTTGCTTTTCTCTTTACATATTGTTATTTGGCACTAATATTTTTTTTTTTCAAAAATGTCACTTACCATGGAACACATCCAATATCTACGAGGAGAGGAAATCAGTTACGAGCTCAAAATTCGAAATTGTTTCTATCCCGGATCAAATGAGGAAAATTTAAACATATTATGTGGATTAATCGAGATGGAAAGTATTGGGCTGATCCCATCAATGACTCTCGGACATGTCTGGAAACACTTAAAGAGATGTCAGGTATGATTCAAAATTTTAATAGTAGAAATCGTTCTCATATAGAGCAATTTCAAGTTGAAATAAATTCTCGTTTAGTTGCCTTGTATCTTCGTATTTCTCGTTTGCCTCAACATTTAAGTGGCGAGCTTTTGAGATTGCTCTCTATGATCAAATCTGCCCTTTCTTCCATGTCCCGTGTAGTTGATACTAAACAGGTAGTAAATTTAATTGATTTTGATGAAATACCTTCCACTAATTCTTTTCCAACTACTGTATCTATTCCTATTGCCATGCTAAGTTCGTTCGATGATAGTTGCCAGAGCTTTTTGCAAAAATTGAATGCTATTAGATTTAGTAACGTAAATATTACCCCTACGGTATCTAATGTACATTCTGAAATTCCACCGACACCGCTACCACCTCATCTACCAAGCAGTACTGTTTTACCTCGTTCCGCGGCTTGCGATCATAAAAATTTAGTTGCCAAATGGAATATTACCTTTGATGGAAATACCGGCCTTAATAGTTTTCTCGAAAATATCGACAGCACGGCTTATTCTCGTGGCGTCTCTCACGAACAATTATTTCGCCAAGCTGGTGATCTCTTTACCGGCCATGCTCTCGTTTGGTATCGCATGATACGCAACTCTATATCTTCTTGGTCGGAACTTGTTTCTAAACTTCGTTCTACCTTTTTACCTGCTAATTATGATCTAGCTCTTATGGATGAGATTCGGAATCGAACTTAAGCTCCTTGTGAGAAGGTAGAAATTTTTATTTATATATATAGTCAGTCATCCTGCTACCTTCAGGTGTAGGATGTATACATTTTCACTTAATCTTAAATTTAATTTACATAATTTAATGTCCAGTAATCCACATGTGCACTAATTTTGCCCATTGTTTCTTGTCCTTTGCGATTCTTCTTGCTTCTTGCATCGGGATGTTTCTTTTCGTCAGTATCTTCTTTATTACGTTATCCCATGTGTCCTTTGGTCTTCCCCTTCCCCTTTTCGGTGTAACGTTGGTCATCCACACTTGGCGTACCGGTCTACTTTCGTTCATTCGTATCATGTGTCCCCACCAGGCTAGTTGTCTTGTTTCTATGAAATCTAGTATTGGTTTGCATTGCAGTTCTTCCCTTATGGCTTCATTCCTTACTCTATCTAACATTGTTACTCCTTTAACTCTTTTTAGATATTTCATCTCTATCGCCTGTATTTTACTTTTCGTTCTATTTGTCAATATCCATGATTCACACCCGTACGTTAATATCGCTCTATATATTATGTTAAATACCGTCATTTTTGTTTTATTGCTTATTTCTTTTTTTCCTATAAAATTTTGTTTCATTGCGTGATATATTTTTGTCGTTTTAATTATTCTTTCGTTTATGTCATCATCTTGCGTGCCGTTACTATCTATTGTTATGCCTAAATATTGGAATTTATTAACTTGTTCTATTGTTTCACTATTAACTGTTATATTAGCAGTTGTTGGTTCGTTAGAGATTACCATTATTTTGGTTTTAGTCGCATTTATTTTCATATTGTATTTCTTTATAATTTCGTTCCAGGTGTTAACATTTTGTTGCATTTTTTCCTCGCTGTTTGCCATAATTACTACGTCATCGGCGTAAGCACATATTGATATTTTTACTGGTAGTAGATTTCTATACCCTATATGTATCTTATTGAATTTTTGATCGCACTCCTTTATTATCTCATCCATAAATATCGTAAATAAGACTGGGCTCATTACTCCTCCTTGTCTCAAACCGTTCTTTGATTCGAAGAGCTCGCTTTTCGTATTTTGGCTAATTACGTAGTTCGTGTTTTTGTTATACAGTCCTTTTATAGCATTTAGAAGATTGGTGCTTATACCTTTTCTTTTTAGGATTTTCCACATTATCTCTCTTTGTACTCTGTCAAACGCTTTTTCTAAATCTATGAATGTCATGTATGTTTTTGTGTTAGTGATCTTAGTCTTATGTATTAAGTCCTTAACAGTGAATATATAGTTTTGGCTACTGCGTCCTTTCCTAAATCCACTTTGTACTTCGGACATTGTTGATTCTATTTTGTTTCTTAATCTTTTTTCTAATATTCTTTCAAATACTTTCAGTGTCGTACACAATAACGATATGCCTCTGTAGTTGTTGCATTCTTTAGTGTCTCCTTTCTTGTGTATCGGCACAATTATTGCTAATTCCAAATCGTTTGGTATTTTATCTCCATTCCAAATTTTGTTGAAAATTGTTAACAATATTTCTATGCCCTTTTCCCCCATGTACTTTAACATTTCTGGCGTAATTTTGTCATGCCCTGCTGCTTTACCATTTTTAAGTATACGTAGTGCTTCTTTTACTTCCTCTATTTGTATTTCCTGCGTTTCGTATTCATTCACATTTTCTACCTGGTCTGTTAGAATTTGTTCAACAGGTTCTATCTGATTATCTTCATCTGTAAATAATAGCTCTTCAAAATATTGCTTCCATCTGTTCATGATATTATGTTCTTCCGTTAATATTGTACCTTCTTTGGATTTGACTGTATTTGCTACTTTCCTCTTCTCATTTCTTAATGATTTCAGTGTTTTATAAAATAATTTTTGACTTTCTTTACTGTTGTCTTCCATTTGTTTTCCAAATTGTTCCCAGCTTTTTTCTTTCGCTTGTGCTACTAATTCTTTAACCTTCCGTCTTTGTTGTTTGTATTGATCATAGTTTTCATTTGTTCTATTACCTACTAAGATATTTTACCCATGTTTTCTTTTTCTTTTTTACTTCCTCTTTTATTTCCTCATTCCACCAGGACGTCATTCTTTTATTAGCTTTCTTTTTACTGCTTCCACATATATTCTTTGCTGCTTGTGTTATTATTTTTTTTTTTAAATATTCCATGTTTCTTCTATATCCTTGTCCTTATAGTTAATTTTCTCTATGTCAGTTAATCTATTTATTTCTTGTTCATATTTTGCTACTGTTATTATATCTCTAAGTTTGTATGTTTTTATTGTCTCATATTCTATTATCCTTGTTTCTTCAGTTTTAGTGTTCTCATCTTTACTCATTTTTTTAATTCTTGCTTCTACGAGAAAGTGATCGCTGAAGATTACTGGACCACGCCTCACTCTACAATCCTGTACTAAATTTCTCTTTTTGTTTTCTACAAGTATATAGTCTATTATTAATCTATCTTCTTCTCTTGGCCCTTGTCTTGTGTATTTATGTACATTTTTATGTTGAAAAAACCTATTAGTAATAAACAAGTCATTTAATATACAGTAGTCTATCAGTCTTCTTCCGTTATTATTTCTTCGGTTTTCTCCATATATCCCCACTGTATTTGCAGTGTTTTCATCTCGTATGCCTACTCTTCCATTAAAGTCTCCGATTACATAAATTTCCCCTTTACTATTCTCTGTAACTATATTTAATTCTTCCCAAAATTTGTCTTTTATGTCAACTAACTCATCTTCATCCGGTCCATATATTATTATTATTGTTTTTTCACTTTCTTTTTCAATTTTCAACTCGATTTTTAGGATCCTCTCACTACATCCTTCCCAGGACTGCACGTAGTTTATTAACTTTTTATTTACTAGGCAAGCTACTCCTGCTACTTCTCTGTTTTCTTTCGGCACTCCACTGTAAATCAACATATGCCCATTATCTAAAATTATATCTCCCTTACCTTTCTTTTTTGTTTCTGTTATTCCTAATATATCTATATTTAATTTATTAGATTCATCGTACAGTTCAATTCAATTTTTATTTCCATCATGGAAAACTTATTCTGTCGTTTAACTAAAACTCCTGACGAACAAAGCAGGGTTAGTTACATTATTCGTAATTTACAACCGTATTTTGTTTACTTCAAAATATTAACTCTCTCTCAGAATTGATTACTATTTGCAAGAGACTTGAAGACAATGAACTTAATGTCTCGCAGTTTAAAAATCCACCAAATCGTTCCTCACATACTTTAGAACCCGATCTTTCATTTCAAAGTAGTTCTAAATCATCCTGTAAATTGGATAGAAATTTTTCTCGTTCAGCCGTTGCAGCTGTAGGTCAAGGGCATATTCTTAGTTGCTGGAACTGTAATAGTACGGAACATCTTAATCCAAAATGTCCAAAGCCTCGTAATCTCTTTTGCTTTTCTTGTGGTAAAAGAAACATTACCAAACTTAAATGCCCTAACTGTTCAAAAAAACGTGTGCGGCGCCTCGGTCTTGCCAGCTGTCGAGGAAAACGACACTCCAACGCTGGTAAAGTCGTTAGAAAAACCGGCAGAGACGAGTGGTCTCAATGGTTAAACCAAGTCTCTAACTTTTTCACGAATAATGTCATTTCACCTATTTTTAATAAATCAAGTGATGATAACCGACCTTTCGTTAATATCGTCATTCACGGAGTACCTATGAAAGCCTTAGTTGATTCGGGTGCTAATATTTCTATTGTAGGTGGTCGAGGCTATTTAATGCTAAAACATCTATTTTCTCTAAAACCTAGTGTTGTTCCTACCGTTTTAACTGCTGATGGTAAATCTCATCCAACCCTAGGCAACGTTTTTGTACCTTTCTCGTTGGGTAAAACGAGTAGTAATTTTTCTTTTACTGTCGTTCCTTCTGTAAAACATCCCGTAATATTAGGTGTGGACTTTTGTCGTTGTTTTGGTCTTAAGTTAGACTTTTCTAAGAATTCGTGGCATGCCCAAAATGAAATTGCTTCTCTTAGTGGTGTTTCTAGCCGTGAAAACTTATCTTCTCGTCCGCAAGAAATTCTTAATTCCGTTGTTGCTGATTTTGAAAAGCTCGGATCCCTAGGACTCGGTTGTACCAATCATATTCAACATGTTATTGATACTGGTGACGCGCTTCCCTTAAAACAGCGCCAATATCCTCTTTCTCCAGTTATGATGGAGTTCGTTAATAAAGAACTGGGCAAAATGTTGGAATTGGGAGTGGTTCGTCCATCTGTGAGCCCGTGGTCTAGTCCAATATTACTTGTCAAAAAGAAATTGGGAGAATATCGGCTATGGTTTGATGGTCGGAAACTTAATTCGGTTACGCGTAAGGATAGCTATCCCTTGCCTCGCGTAGATTACATCTTAAGTAAGCTGGGTAATGCAAAGTTTCTGTCTTCTGTTGATCTTAAAAGTGCATTTTGGCAAATTCCTTTATCGGCTTCGTCTAAAGAAAAAACCGCTTTCTCTGTACCAGGTCGCGGTCTGTTTGAGTTCGTTCGAATGCCATTCGGTCTTTGTAATGCCCCTCAAACTCTTCAAAGACTAATGGATGAAATTTTCGGTCCAGAATTAGACCCAAACGTTTTTGTTTACCTGGACGATTTAATTATCGCTACTTCTTCTTTTGAAGAACATATCGTTATTCTCTATAAGGTTTTAGATCGCCTCAAAGCGGCCGGTTTCACTGTAAATGTCAAGAAATGTGAATTTTGTTTACCTTCTCTCAAATACCTTGATTTTGTTGTCGATCAACACGGTCTTCGCACTGATCCCGATAAGGTATCTGGTATTGCAAATCTTCCTAGACCTAATACCGTAACCGAAGTGCGTAGGGCTTTAGGTTTATTCTCGTGGTACAGGAGATTTGTACCAAACTTTGCCTCTATGTCAGCTGTTATTTCGGACCTTACTGAAAAGTAAAGGTAAAAAGTCCACCATTTCTTGGACGTCAGCTGCTGACGAAGCTTTTAATCAATTAAAAAATGCGCTAATATCTGCTCCAACTCTTGCTAGCCCTGATTATAGTAAACCTATTAAACCTTTTAAGATTTATACTGACGCTTCCAATTATGGACTTGGAGCTGTGCTTACACAGATTGGCGATGATAATGAGGAACATCCTATTTCATATGCAAGTCGTACTTTGAATAAAGCTGAGAAAAAATATTCAGTTACGGAAAAAGAATGTCTTGCCGTAATTTTCGGTATCTTAAAATTTCGTTCTTTTATCGAAGGACTTCATTTCGAAGTTATTACCGACCACTACTCTCTTTTGTGGCTGCTTCGCATGCAGGATCCGCATGGAAGATTAGCACGCTGGTCGGTACAATTACAACAATTTGACTTTAGCATCACTCACCGTCCTGGTAAACTCCATGAATTACCTGATGCTCTATCTACGTGTCCTCTTGAGGTTTGTGTCATCGACAATAAGACTTTTTTAAATACCCGGGACAAAAACATCTTATCTCCCTATTCCCTTCCTTCTAATTTGTCTACATGGAAATTAGTTGTACCCCGGGAGTTTCGTAAAGAAATTGTCTCACGATGTCACGATGATGCAACTGCCGCTCATTTTGGAATCTTTAAAACTTTTCACCGTGTTGCATCAGAATATTACTGGCCTAAGATGCATAATTTTTTTGCCGGTTATGTAAAACGTTGCAAGTCTTGTTTGTCTCAAAAAGTTCCTCAAATCCCTGCACCTGGTTTAATGGGCAGGGAAAAGATTATAAAGTTTCCTTGGCAAGCTATCTCGGTTGATCTTATGGGACCATTACCTCCTTCGTCAGCTGGAAATCGCTATATTCTAGTAGTGACCGATTGGTTTTCCAAATTTGTCATTTTTACCCTATGCGTGAAGCTACCGCTCCAAAAATTTGTAAAATTTTAGAAGAAAATATTTTTCTTTTATTTGGTGTACCACAAATTGTCATGTGCGATAATGGAACTCAGTTCGTCTCTAAATTATTTACAGATCTTATCGCTAAATATGAAATACCTAAATTATGGTATAACGCCAAGTTTCACCCCCAGGTGAATTTTGTTGAACGTACCAATCGAGTAATTAAAACAGCTATTAGATCTTATCTCGACAATAATCATCGTGCTTGGGATAAAAATCTTCAAGCCATCGCTCAGGCCATTCGTAAGAGTGTGCACGAAGTTACTCGATTTACTCCAGCTTTCCTTACTTTTGGTAGGCATGTTCCAGTTTCAGGAAACTTTTACCGTTCTTTACCTGACAATATCTGTTCCGATTCCCCAGCTGATTATGGCAACTCATTATCAGAGATGTCTGAATTTATCTTAGTCGTTCAAGACCGTATTCATCAAGCTTATGAGCGAAACGCGAAATATTATAATAAACATCGTCGTCAGCTCGAATTTGATGAAGGTGATCTAGTTTATCGTAGAAATCGAGTTTTATCTGTTGGTTCTAGATGTTTCTCTTCGGCTCTAGCACCTCGTTATGTCGAAAGCAAGGTTTTTCGGAAACTATCTCCTCTCGCGTATCACCTTCACGATACCGACGGAACTGATGCTGGCATCTACCACATAAAGGAACTTAAACCTGCACCTACTGTCCCCGATGATCCTGATACAACTTTTGATGATTCCGTTATGTCATCATCCTTTTGGAGGGGGGGCAGTGAAACGATTTCATTCGTTTCGCGGTTTTTTATTTAAATCTTTTTATATTTTAATTAAACATACGACATCTCTGCTTGAGAAGCGAGCGCGGTCGGTAGAGCGAGTTGAGTTTCTGCAAGCTTAAACAACAGACGTATTTTGATAGCAATTTGTTTGTTCTAAAAAATTTTATCTAAAGTTATTTTAAAAATCTTCAAGATTTTATTTAAAATATTCTTACTCCGGATTTTTTATTTCACTGATTTTGATTCCCTCCTGGTCCTGGATGGTCGAGGTTTGTTGGTAGTGGAGTGTAAAGTTCCAATCCAAGCTGAATAGTACTGCGACACGTGCACACGTACACAGTACCAACTTACACACAGTACTCAGGCATCACGCACAAAAAAAACAGCAGTTTGCACTTACACACGAACAACTCACGCAACCGCCAGACACGCTTAGTCCGGTGACACCACGCATTATCCTGCTATCCTGCTTTACGCTACTACACTGCTTGTGTCCAACATCCTGCGGTGCCGCTTAATACCAACACGAACAGTACACATTCCGTCGACAAGCCGAACCTCGGTACCAAGACGTCCAGGGACTCACTCCAACGACCTAGCCATTCTAGACCCATCGATATTTTGTTACCCCACAAAAGGTATTTTCTTATTTTTTTGTAATAGGCAATAATTGTCCCCGTTAATTTCCCATTGCATTTTTACTAGCCGTAAATAAATTTAGTTTTATTTTCAATTTGTTATTTTCGGTGTTGTTGTGTCCACCATTTTTCCTTTCGGCACAACTGGCGCCCTTCCCTATTATTGTTATTACAAAGATCTTAGTGACCCACGACCTAGCGATACTACGACCAATTCTGAGCTGTCGAGGTAAGTGTATGACGCGTGATTTCTCGAAGAGAAATCACGGTAATTTTTTGAACATTATTTTTAAATTTCTGGCACACGTCACAATATATATATATATATATATATATATATATATATATATATATATATATATATATATATATGTTATAATAATAACAAAACAGACTAGATATTAATTATTTAATTTAACAGGTCATATCTGACGTTCTTAAAGATATGAATTCTGGGGATTTTGTGGGGTTCACGTTTTATACCCCCCGTTTGGAGAGTGGACCAGCCTGGGTGAGTTTTAGACGCGTTGATCAAATCCACATCGATGTACTGTGGGACGCCATTGACAGAATTCTGCAGAGTAATGCCGAAGTTTTTTCTGATGGTCAGTTTACCCTGGAATTAACCCAGGTAGCTATGCCGGTCGGTAATGGAAAAATATTTAAAGGCCATGGACTTAGCTATGCAGAATTATGTCGACGGAAATATGGTATCATCGAGATCAATAATGTGGATGGAAAGACCTTTGTTTCAATAACATTCGGAAAGACAACAGCGTAATTCAGCGTACGAGAGTAGAGGAGTTACTGGTTCAAACAGGTGTCAAAATAAATGAAAACGGCGCGGGTATACCTGAATTAACAGAATTTCAACGCTATTATAGGCAATACAACATATGTGTATATTAATATAATTCGCGTGGTGAAGTGATTTTTGAGTGTGATCAAAATCTTCCGAGATTAAAGCTCCTGCACTATCAGAATCATTATTCTGTAATTAAGAATTTAACTGCTGCATTTTCAAGCAGATATTTTTGTGAGCAATGTCATGTTCCTTATAATTCGGTAAACGGTCACTCTTTCGAAAATATTTGCGTATTTTGTAAAACATCTCCAGCCTGCGATCGTACGCTGCAATTAGTACATTGTGACAAATGTAACCGAAATTTTCGCGGACAAGACTGCTATAACAATCACAAAAGAACAGTATGTAATTTATTTCCCACATGTAAAATATGTTTCAAGACATTTAATTTTCAAAGAAATAAAGCGTTTACGTGTGGTGAAATTTTCTGTAAACTTTGTGATTGTTATAAAATACAAGGACATAAATGTTACATACAACCAGATACAACCACTATGAAAGACAAAACTTTATTTATTTATTACGATTTTGAAACGCGACAGGAAAAAATTGTAATTGGACACAACGAACACGAGGTTAATTTGTGTGTAACTCAGCAATCTTGCTCTACTTGTTGTAATATAGATGATTTAAAAATTCTATGCAATGCATGTGGTGTTCGACAACAAATATTTAGAGACGATCCGATTAAAAATTTTATTTTGTAT